>OW240916.1:294019081-294205912 GCA_933207985.1 Pelobates cultripes | reverse complement strand
TACCACAGGAAGCACCTCTATTAGCTATCTGAGAAGTGGCCCGTAAAGGTATCCATAGGCTGTAATGTAAACACTGAATTTTCTCTGAAAATAGTGTTGTTTACTGCAAAACGCATGACGGGAATAATTATACTCACCAGGACAAATACAATAATCTGTAGTTGTGTTGGTGATTATAGTGTCCCTTTAAATACAGCAGCACCATCAGGAAGTATATATTTGATTATTTCTAAAAAAAAAAAAAAAACACCTCTCAAATTAGAAATTTTATTCCGTTTGCACAGAAAGTGCGTGCTTGACTGCAAAAAAATATATATATATATAGAGTACTGATTCCTACAAAAATCTGCAAGTAGTAGATTAGAAAACTGGAAAATCTCTTATTTCCCATCTCTCAGATGTTTCTTCCTCGTAGTAAAACTTAGTTGACAGTCTCTTTGATTACAGTATCTGAGCATTGCAAATCCCAGACAGTGTTTCAACTTTAAGTCCCAAGGCTATTAGCTGGATTAGCAAATTCCATGTGCAATACCGCTTACAGGGTACATTTTTAATTATTTTTTGTAACTGAAAATATTTTTTAAGATTGTGTTACTTTAGAATACCCTTGAAATCATTGTTTGACCCTTCCCTTTGCCTCTGAATTATTTGCACAGCTAGCCCCTCTCAATGTCATTATGGGCTCTTTTGGAAGGACGGAATGAGACAGCAGGGAATGATATTGACTGACAGGCACTTGGCAAATTAGGGGATCGTTACAGTGGCAGCTTTTAACTATTTCCAAGATAATGATAGCAGCTAATCTTCTGCTATTGGGATTGATAATCTTTCTTAGTGAAATATTAACGATTTCTCTTTATACCAAACCTAGACTCTTCTTTTAGAATACCATTAATGAATTTAGACATTTTTATGTTTATTTTAGGTACTACATGGGAAAAAAATGTGTATTTTAATGAAGTGCAGCATAGAATAAAGTGGAATTATATTAAAACAGGGAAGATGTGTCAGATTGCTCATGGAGGTGGGGGATAACCCCTATAGGTAAGTAAAGATAAAAGAGGATGACTAGAGAACCAAGGGGACCTCCGTGTTTCCCCCTGGTTCTCTTTTCCTCCTCTTTTATCTATAGAATAAAGTGGTTTAGGTTTTACAGATATACAGTTTTTTTTGTTTTTTTTTTATATATATATATATATATATTTCACTCTTACTTTGTACTTAATAAGTTAAAATGTGATCCCCTTCATTTCTTCTTGATTTTACATTTGATGGTTTCATTTACAATTTCGGAGCCGGTGTCTGTAAAATGGATCACGTCACCAAGAAATGTTGCTGCTTACACCCCAGGCTTTCCGATCTTAAAGTGCACTGGTCTTTAAAAAAGAAAAACCATGTGACACTGTGCTGAAAATAGAATTCCCTCTATATGTTGTTATCCTGGCTGCTAGCGAATGTATAGATTTTATTTTATTCTACTTTATTTCCTGTATGTAATTCATCCTTAACATTTTACCATACACATAGGATGTAATGGCAAGAGATATACAATCTATGGGCAGTAGTATGCACAGCAACCCCATCTTTAGGTGACCAAAGAGGTATTCTACGGGTACTGTGGTTCATTTTGCATATTAAGCATTTTAAGAAAGCCGCACGTGTCATTTTTGGGAGCTTGGCATTTGTCCTTGCAACCATCCTTTTCATTTAACGTTGTCCTGGAGGTGGAAGAAGCAATCTTCAGATAAGTATATTGTTACAGTGTCAGTATATTCAGGGCTGTACAGCCGGTATAGGATACAAATAATTTTCACGAACAGCAGGTGGTGAGGGCTCTGTTCAATCTGGTGAACCTGAATGTATAAACAAAAATAATGATTTAAAAAAAAAAAAATTTATATAAAAAAACAGAACAAAAAACTATTTTTTTCATTGAGAATTTTAACGTAAGTTCATGTAGGATTAAAAAAACAAGTGACTTGTGCGAGATGTTAATGCAGAAGCACATTTTCTGTAACACACCCCGAGCTTCAAATCTCTAATGCTAACTATGTACTAATTGTGTATGATCGGCTGCCTGTTAGATGCTTTATCTTTGTAGCCTGTGGGGCTAGTAGTTGTTATCGTATATAATTGGTTCCAATTTTTCTCTTTCTCTGTATCGTTCCATCAGGAGCTGAATGCAAAGCTTGCATCTCTTGGCATGATTGAAGCCGACAGCCTGCTGAGCCTGACCACCCAACATGTGCAAGAAAAGCTGCCAGAGTGTGAAAAGGAAGATATTGAAAAATACGAGGAGCAGCTCAAAGACTGGCAACGGGAACGAACCGAGCTTAATGCGAGAGAAAAAGAAATGAAAGAAAAGGCTAGACAAGAGTTTGAGGCCAGGCAGGCAGCCAAAGAAGCCGCAGAACAGCAACATCTTGCTACTGTGTAATTATCTCTAATTTACCCATGAAATTATAAAAACATACAAAAAGAAATTAAAATGAACTCGTCCCATTTTCTATTTTGATGTTTTATAGTGTATTTGTCCCATTAAACACTATTTAAATATGTTCTATATTAAAAAAACAAAAATGAGCAGAAATCTGTATTAAATTACATTTCTGCAGGGGGAAAAAATGATGTGTAATGAATGCTGCCATCTTAAATAAATTTAGATTATCTCACTCCGTATGAAGAACTACTTTAAACATGGTTACTGTTGTGTCCCATTGAATAGCAAATCCTTACTGAAATTACTCAGATGTCTGCTCAAAAACTCAACTTGAGATGAATTCACGATTATTCAGTAATCATTGTCACTGCATGAGTTTATTCAGGATATCCAGAGTGAAAAAGGAATCTTGGGAATTGTAAGTTAATTAGCATTACAGGCGCCCTATATACCACGTAATCATATTAAAGTGGTCTGTGTGCACTGCCTCGGTACTCAGCCCAGTTTTAGAGAAACAGCAATGTTTACATGTCAGGGAAGACTGCGTCTAGTGGCTGTCTACCAGAGTTAACTCCATCAAATGAAACTGCGTGTCCTCATTTTGCGCATGATGAGATCCAGCATCTTGCCCCATCGGAAACCATTGATCTAACGCTTTCCTATGGGAAAGGCCTAACGCACATACCTTGGTCGCTACGCACGCACTTTAGGTTCCCCTCATCAGTTGAAGAAGGAGCCCAACCCAGCACCGAGTGTCTTCTACTCTGGAAGTGTTTAAAGGGTTATTTAACCAGCAGGGGGTATTTTTAGGTAATCGTTATCACATCAGAGTAAAACTATTTAGATAAATATCATTTTTAAAAACAAAAACCAGAACAACAACTGTTAAACACAATTTCATACTTTCATGTGCTGGATTTGAATGTACACTTATTAAAACATTCAGATTTATACATTAAACCTGTGATTATGGAGGAATAACAATGGCACGGTAATTAGTAGGCCAACGTTGTCAAATTGGAAAAATGTGTCTTTTCAGCTTTGTTAATTTGGCCTAAAACCTGCAGTTCTTTTTCATTTACGTCTCTTGATCTGGTTAGCATCTATTTTCAATTTTGTAAATGTTTGATTTATTATGGAACATGATATTAATATGTTCTTGGTTTTGTTTTTTTGTATGAATAAAGCATTTTTACCCTAGGGATGAACTGTTTTTCATGATAAGAAGCAAAGTCTTTGTAGGAGCTTAATTACAGCAATCCCACTGAAAAGATCTGAAGGGTCTAATATCATAATAGCTTGTAATTCCACTTTGGGCTTTTTACTATTTCATACCACCTTTAAAGTATAATTGTGGAAGACTGATAACGCAGTTGAAAAATTTTAATTCATTTAAATATTTAGTTTAAGCATGTATGTTTTGATAAATTTTAAAGTGATCCAGTCACTCCAAAATAACATGCTGAGGCTATGGATCAGTATAGCATGGGCCGTTTTTTGTGTCAAAGATTCCAGCTTGTAGATCTGTTGCACAAATAGAGAGATTGACTATAACGTGCTAAAATGATTTCTGTAATAACCAGAATGTATACGGCAAGGAATATCACTCATCTACAACTGCCCTCTTAAACTTTTGCAATGACATCCAAACTAGAATGGAACAAGGAGGCCTAACTGGAGCTATTTTCCTTGATTTGAATTCAGATGTACCCTTCATCTTTTCAGCCTTTCTGGGAAGCTCCCACCTTACAAGACTAGAATGCTCTCCCCAGCTGTTCCCACCTCCCATAACCTCCGATCCAGTACTAGCATTATAGCATACTGCAATACAAAAATAAAGTGGCTCGATCCTCATTTTCCTACAGAGCATCGCAATTATGGAATAACCTCCTGGCTGCAATGAAATCTTCCCGTTTAAAATTCTTTAAGAGATCTCTGTCAACAAATCTCAATACAGTATGCACCTGTAATCATGGTTAATTATATTTCTTACCTGTTCTGTGTTAAATTTATATTTTTTTATTTTGTCATTTTAATATGATATTATACCCTCTTGTAACAATGACATTTTTGTGGGCCCAGGACCTATTTGAGTATTGTTGGACACAGGGATTAAGATAAATGTGTGAAGGGGAGAGAAAGGAAAAATTGTGGGCTGACTAGGGAAAGTAAAGGAACAGTTGATTCTATTGGCCATCAATATACACTCGATTCAGGTCCTCTGATTTTGAATCAAGTCAGTGGAGCCATGTGGTGTGAAATTAGTCAGTCCTATTTCGTAGGGAAACCTTGAAAGCCTTCATTTACTATATGAACATAAAGCTAGCAATCCACTGTTAGAGCGTCGGCACCCCTTTCTGCCGCCAGTGGACCGGGATAAAAGATTTAGCTGCATTGAGCAGGTGTTTGGTTAGAGATTTTTTTAAACTGGGATACTGACATCAAAGTATGATGAAGCAGCATCTCTGCTGGCTGAAGGGGTGATATATCCCCCAAGATTGTTTCGTGTGTGTATTTCCCTCAGATGTGGAACAGGGAGCCCACTTCCAACTTGCACCACCATCACAAATCCGAAATCGCATTGTTGAATCTACGTAATAGTTTAAAATTATGACTTTTGCAACAAACAACATCTATATCGGGATGTCTGTCCATAGGTTCTTTTAATGTATCAGAGGTCATTGGCTTGAAGCAGAGTATGTCGTAAAAATACTTATGAACCCCACAATAATATTTCAATTATTTTAAAAGAATAGTTGCAATAAATGTCAAACAGGCCAACTTTACTAGACACACCCATTTTGTGTTGCCTCCAGAGGAACTTCAAAGAAATAGTTAAAGGGACACTATAGTCACCAAAACAACTTTAGCTTAAAGGGACACTCCAGGCACCCAGGCCACTTCTGCCCATTGGAGTGGTCTGGGTGCCAACTCCCATCACCCTTAACCCTGCAAGTGTAATTATTATTATACTATCAGACAGCCACTAGAGGGACTTCCGGGTTCTTAAAAACCCAAAAAGTGTTTTAAACAACGCTGGATGTCCTCACAGTATGCATGAAGACCTCCAGCATCGCCACAATCCCCACAGGAAAACATTGAATAATGCTCCTATGGGTTTCTTATGCGCGATTGCACATTCGGTCTCCCCCGCCAGCTGATGTTGGCAGGGGAGGAGTGGGGGCGGAGCCTGACCCATGATGTCCCTCTGCACTGGATTCAGGTAAGTCACTGAAGGGGTTTTAACCCCTTCAGCAACATGGGAGGGAGGGGGGCACTGCAGGATTCTGCAGTTTCTGGAAAACTGATTTGTTGATGAAGCCGTTTTTGTGGATAGATAACGCCTCTGAAATTTCACTGCTCAGTTCACTGCCATTTATGAGTTAAATCACTTTTGTTTCTGTTTATGCAGCCCTAGCCACACCTCCCCTACTTGTAACTCACACAGCCTGCATGAAAACAAAATAGTTTCATTTTTAATCAGATGTAACTTACTTTAAAAGTTTTTATCTCTTGCTCTGTAAATTAAACTTTAATTACACACAGGATGCTCCTGTAGAGTCTAGCAAGCTATTAATAGAGCAGCAGATAAGAAAATTCTAAATTAAACAGATGATGGAAGTATAAACATTATATTACTCTTTACAGGAAGTATTCAGGAAAGTTGTGCAAGTCACATGCAGGGAGGTGTGACTAGGGCTGTATAAACAAAGTGGTTTAACCCCTTGATGGCAGAGAACTGAGCAGTGAAACTGCAGGGGCATGATCTATACACCAACTGATTAATTAAGCTAAAGTTGTTTTGGTGACTATAGTGTCCCTTTAAGCTAAAATAGAATGGCACCTCATACTACAAGCAATGAGGACTGGTTGTATTTCTTGCTTTCTTTTGAATATTATAAAATAAGTTAGAATTCAACATGGGCTTGGATCACTGGAGTGATCATGGAGAAAGGTCATCTCAGCTTTAGATACCACACCAATTGAGAAGGCAATTTAGATTAAGGCCTAATTTAAGTCTAATTCCATGTCAATTTTCTGCTCATAGACCATCTCCCAAACCAATATTCCAGCAATACAGACCAATTCACCCCCAAGCCCCCCATCTCAATGAATGACACAAGAAGAAGCTATTACTACATTTGTATTTTATTGTGGAACCAGATTTGTTTCCGTTACATCAAATATTCTCAGTGGAAGTGGGGTATTGCACACAAATATCATAAAAGCACTACATATTACTCCACTGTCAACTAATGTTCTACATTAGATATGAATTGATAGAATAGAGGTGATGCGGGATTATAAGACTATACCATACACAGCTGCAGACTGACACAAACACCATTCAGAACGAGAGTGTGAATAGCTTCTCAGCCACAAGACTGTCTCCCTCCAGCGTCTGGAAGATAAATGGCTGCATGCATACGTGTTTAAGCATAAGATAGTTCATTGATGCAATTGTTTTCTATTGATAACAGCCCAGTCTTGAGTGAATGTTACTTGCAGCTCTTAAGCGTTGAAGCCCGGAGCTATATTAGTGCAGAGAAGCTTTAATAAATTCCTTTTCATTGGTTTGTATTCTGGATTCCTTTCAATTTTTTTTGAAGTCTTATTAGAATTACAGTAAATCAAGACCATGAAGAAAGGTTTACTACAGTCTATGGAATGAGTGCATCCTGTTCTTTAATATATTGGTTTGGCTGCTAACGATAAAGATGGAAAGTCTGTCCATTGCACACTTTATCTGTGACGTTCCACTAACAGTTCCAGACACACACAATATTGGATTCCTTTTCAAGTTCTAACTGGTCATTACCTTCCGTGTCATGAGCCAGATTATCTGGATAACATGACTTCTCAATCATTTGGCTCTTCGGTGATGAAGAATAAGGACTGTGGTTTTCATTGGCCAACATTGACATATATTAAGAAGTAAAACCCTGTTGGTTGTGTTCATTTTTTTTTTTTCAATTCCCAGCACATTTAAAACACAAAACATTTTTGAGGCTGGAGAGATCCTGAAGATATAAAGTTTAAATTGATTCCTAAATTTAAAGTGAACCAGGCACATATGTTTGGGACAAGTGTAAAGAGCATAAATCTATCAGGAAAATAGCGGTTTTTATGTTCCTTCTCAGTGACGTAATCAATCTCAAATACACATACCGTACTTCAGGAGATTTGCATATTTTCTGAAGTCGCTCACATCCCAGAACAGACATTTTTTTTTTTTTTTTTTTAACACAATGTAGATTATTCAGTTTTAGACAGGAATATAGTACATAAAAGCAGATCTATTTATCGTGGTCTATTCACAAAACAAAAAAAGAGGTGATCTTGTTACCATTTAACCACAATTTACTGTTTAGAGATACAAAAACAATACGTCGATATATTTTTTGTTAATGTATTGTACACCTGATCGCAACACTGTCCTAATGCCAGGTTCACTTGGAAAATATTGCCGTGCCTTCAGCATATCACAGTAGATTACGTAATAATCATGTTCATTCCTCAATCGACCTCCAAATCTTTATTTAGAAAGAAGACACATTTTAATGTGAAAACCTAACATTTGTCTGACGACATGTAGGCCTCATCCATAAACTGGTTGCAACAATGTCAAGCTACCCCTTGGTTATTCTCTAAATCGAAAATAAAAATTTTAGGCCAAGAGTTGAAGAATAAAAGTATCCAAAAGTAGGGAATGTTTTAAGATCTGATGTATTGGCATAAAATGTGCAACTGAACGTTGCATTAAATTTTAAGATTAGTGAATAATCCCATCAAAAAACCAACTGTATCAACTACTGACGGCTGGAATTTGATCTATACATATAGCATTATTGATCCATACTTAACCCAAAACACATTCTTCAAAAACAATCAATTTGGGTATTTTAGAATCAACAACTTATCAACATTGACTATGATAATAACATACAGCCCTTACAGACACAGGGAATTAATATAAAGGCAGTTCTTTTCCGAAAATGTTATTACATTATAAGGCTATTCACTAAAGTGATAATTCAACGTGAAGATCAGAATAGCCAAGTGAAAAGCAAAGATGAGTTAAAGAATGTATCCAGTTTGGCTATTTGACCTTGAATATGAAAATCACCTAAAAATTCACCTTGAATTCTCACCTTAGTATATAACCCTGTTATTCTTTACATCCCTGCTTATGGCTTTTCAACTTAGCTTCTGTTCTAGCCATGGACATCTTGTTTCATATACCTTAGATTAAAATGGAGTGTCTGAACTTACAATGCATATTACATGACAGGATAGTTCCTGTAAAGTGTTTAAGTGCCTATTATCAGATGCAAGCATGTGCATATTTTAATGTTAGAGAAAAAAGTAAATCTATAGCATTATATGTTATTGAACCAAATGCTTTTTAAAAATGAGTCATGGGTAATATTAGTTCTACTAAATGTGTCCAAATGTGCAATGCCTCAGCCTATCATTGACGAACAAGACAGACCTCCTACTTCTCCCTTTAAGGACTGGCAAAGTACCCCCATCATTTTCTACCGTAGTGGGTTTTTTTTTGTCCACTCCTGTTTATTTTTCCTATCATAACATATCTTGCTGAGCTAGAGTTAACACTGCTAGTTCTGTCTTTTGACCTCTTATCTTATTCGTGAGCGTGCAGTGAATTTATATATGAAACGGATATTTCGATTTTACCTATTTGCCCAGGCAAAATTTACATGTACCATGTATATCTTCAGAAATTTATGGGAAGAATTCCACGGTACAATCTCCTTCCATGTGTATTGACGATTTAACAATAACATCAAATTAATAATGGTCTAATTAACCAACCGCCACCTGCAAACCAGGGCAATTTGCGTAATTACTTTACACTCTTCATTCAGTTGTACATAAAGAGAGAGGGGCAACTGAGATGTGAGTCAAACCTTCAACCCCTCTTTATCATATTCCATCATAATACTCATGATGGTAATTAGTAATCAGAATATGTTTCCCTCTCTTCAACAACACTGGGGGTTTGGTCCGTGATCCCATTTGGTTCAAATAACCATAGATGCAATATAATTTATCGAATGAATTATTCCAGTTTTGGAAAGTATGCTACAAGAACATTTTTCTATTAAAAGCGATGTGTTGGTGATTATTCCTTAATGGTAAATGAAAGACAAGAACAATCATGTCAATTGTCATATCAGCTTTCCAGAAATAAAGCAAAATCTCAAACAGAAATAATATAAATAATCATTGTGACCTTTGTGGTTAACCAATTTCTAACCAGAAGCACCAGCCGTGGGTGCTCTGGGAACAAAAAAGGCATCTCTCGCACAAAAGATAAAAAAAAATATATATATAACAAAATGGCATAAAACAATGGATATTCTTACATAAATAGCCAAGCAATAAATATCATTGCTTATAAAAAAAAGTTCACACATATAATATAACAAACCTCAAACAAGTGTGTTTGTCCTAATTCACAGCATTAAATGGACTAAACAAGCCCACAAAAGTATCAAAATTCATTGACACTTGCAGTGCAAAATTCTTAAATCTAGACCGAAATAAATACAAGTAAAAAAAAAAAAAAAAAACGCACATATTCACTAAGTGGAGTCCAGAATTGAATATACACTAAACAGGCATTGCGTGATGGTAGAAAAAACATTAAAAGAAGCCTGCACAAAGCATTCTTATCTTGCGTTTCGAGCCCATCATTCCCACTATGTGTGGAACATGCAAGATTGTATTGTTATCCATCAATAGATTCCAACACAATGTAGCCTCGGGACATGCTGCAATTGGGATTAATTTGAAACGTGATCCAATTGGTATTAAAGAATTATCTGTACATATTTTTGTAAATATATTAAATTGGTAACAAAAAAAGTATTTTGTTAAATAACAGTGAGTTATGGCAAGTGGAAAAAAAAAACAATTTTAATGAATAGGGTCAAAATGAACTAAATAGAATAGGTCCAATTTTTTCCAGTTAAAATAATGAATCCAGACATGTCTATTCTCTTGGATGGATGGTTTAAACGTTGTAATGGATGTAACTAACTCGCATTTGATCGATGTGCATGACCCTCGTGAAAAAACCTATATGATGCTATTGTTTAATGCCTTCTGTTTTTGTTAGCAGTCATAATATAGTGACTGCAATCAAAACCATTTTAAATTGACTTAAATTTGCTTGTAAACTAATTACCTTACGGGTAATTAACTACACATAATGACAAAAAAAATAAAAATGACTGTACATTTGTTCTCAATGTTTTAAACCTAACATTTCACAAAACAGGAGCATTAATCAACAGAAAATGTCACTGCTGAGTTGGGTTGCTCATTCTTGGCAGGAGGTAAAATGTGTCCATGCCTGGCTTTCAATGCAGATTCAGAGACTTAACTCATGCCAAGGTGTGCCCATCTGATGATCATTTATTTTCGCACACGCATGCACACACAGTGGAAACTGCAATCTTGCATACCATAGTTGGTTTGTACACTTGTTGACTTACATTAAAAAATAAGTGCATTAAGTATGTTTGTACATTCATATCACTTCCTAAGGCAATTCATCTGCTGAATGTACTCCCAATGCTTTGGTATTCTGCTACTGTGTACTGACTGCAAAGTAAAATGTGCAATGTGTAAGATTTGATGGTTAAGAGTGAATTCTGTGGGACTAAATCAAGAGAAGATACGCTTGGCTCTCTCGCTGCAGTCAAACTGAAGCTCTCAAGAAACTCAGTCAAAGGCTGGCTGACTAGTGACCAAACTGGATAGAGACTAGTCGGCTCCCCGACCTTCGACACAATACACTTAGTATGTTCGAAGTTACAATTACCTTCATTTGTAGTTTAAATCCAACACGAGCCACCAGTATGAGTCAATGCACAACTTGTCTGCTTTTTCCTAAATCTCCGAGGGTGAACATTCTAACAGAAACTTCGGCATTTAAACTCAAAACACAGGTCACACTTTACAACAAAGAGAGAGAGAGAAGTGACTTTTTTTGTGTTTGGTTTCGATTGGAAGGTGCAAAATTAATCTAGCTCATTAGCTCAGCAGCAAAATCAATGCATACACTGTGCATTGACATTACACTCCTGAAATATGGAGCTACATATATGGAAAGAAAGACAATTATGGGATAAACATCCCATGGGTGGAACAATGAGTGGGATAATTTAATTATCTCTGTGGTTACTGTTCCACTTTTAGAGGCTTTGCCCAACAATTGTTCTTTATTCGTGTAGCCCCATGCCTGTCCTTCTTTACAATGTAATGGTACACAATAGTTATACAAACCATTTTTATTATTTTCTAAACCGAGACTGGCCTACCTAAATCTGGGATATTCTCAAAAGGTCCACCACCAATCAGAAAAGGATCCTTTAAAAGATATACTGTTGTTCACATTAAGCATGCAAGCTGTATTTTTCATATTTCATCCTGCCTCTTCGATAGACTACTCACTTTATAAGAAATGCAACCAACAGCTCTAGAAGACACCCTCAACAAACTGTCCTACCCTGGATTCCACCCTCTTTAAGTGATGATGACATGCTACTGATGCTTCATCTGTGAAAAGGCTGCATGAAGGCCACTATTGTACCTGTAACTTATTACAAACTAAGACATTCCACATAAATGTACCATTTCAGTGATAAAAACGAAATATTCCGTAGTACTGGTTCTTCATCTTCTCTCCCATCTTCTCATTCTTGAAATTGTCCTCTCAACCAATAGGAGAGTTCCATTTTGGGCTAGAGGAAATTATGGTGGTGAAAGAGCATGTTGTACAAACCTGTATTTTAAACCTGGATGGGTTAACTTGCAGTGTTGTGTGATGGAAACATTGTAACTTGACATGTTGGTAGGAATATTGGCATAGGTGTCAGCAGGACACAGGATAGCATTGGGCAATTAATAGTTTTGCAGTTTAATAAGACATTTGTAATCTCTGTGTGACATTTCTTGAAATCCGTTGAGTTATGTGATGGGGTGTGAGGTGGCCTTTTCACAGTTCAATCTTGCATGCAGGGAAAGATTCATCTTGCATTACAACCGTGCTACTGCTGGCTAACACCATGATGTTGAGGTCTTGCTGTTTCTCGTGGGTCTCCTGGTACCACTCCCTCATAACTTCAGAATCGTGGGTTGGAATTAAAGTTACCTTTAGTATAAAAAAAAAAAGAGTATTTTTATTTATTTATAAGTAACTCAGATCTTCCTTGAATTATATACCGATTAGAAGACACAGACAAACAACATACAGAAAGAGGGATGAATAAGGAATTATGATTATGCCTGGATCTAAAAACATAGATTACTGCAGTTGTTGTGTAACCAAACAGCTGAACCCACTATTGGAATTCTATGGGCGTAGAAAGGGGCCACCTGACTGGAGTCATGTAATGTATATAACCAATCAGTATGAAGACAGAGGAAAGTCCTACACCCTCTGTAGAACAACTGAATTGTACTGTGTATATCTTGACTGGATAGATAAAGTGCTGAACTGAATACCATTGAGGTATATTCATGTGGCCACAGCCATGTTCACATCAAACAGTTCCTTCGATATCCAAAAAGTGCATTGCTTCAAATTGGCAATTCCAGCATAGGGACTGAAAGCACCCTTCTCCAATTGTCTCATTTTAAGTAGTGCTGCCTACAATAATAGGGCCCCAATAAGTACGCAATTAGGTTGTTCCACTTATAACTTGAAGATATATAGAGATAGTCATTCAATACAGGCTGTACAGCGCTGATGTAAAGGTTTTTTGAATCCAACTAAAATTAGATTTTCATAAGGTCTAATTCAAATGTGTACATGAAATATTGGTATTCAAATGGCACTTTTAAAAGGGCAAGACCCATTAGATTAATAATACATAAAGCGGAATTGTCACATACTTTACTTTACTATTTTACTTATGCCTTGTGTTTAACAAATATTTGTTACTGAATTGATTGGCCCCGGACGCCTTCTTCTTGGCTTTCTGTCAAGCAATGTTACCCTCTTCTGCCATTCAGTATGGTTAGTGGAAGAGGAGAAAAAAAACTATATTTCAGCTTCCTCCTCATTGTGTGCCTTGGCTGTGCCAAGACTAAACTAGATTGTGATGACACTTGCTAAATCTTTGTCATACTTTTAGAATAACACGAAGAAAGATTAGTAAGAATTGTAGGTGATTTTTAGTGTTTCATTCAATTATGCGGTTTAATTTTCCACAGAAGTGATGATTCCCCTTTTAGGCCTCTAACTGAATGCTGATTTCAATTAATATCAATAATTTAGAGTCAAAAATAAAATTTGACTCAGCTCTAAATAAACATACAGCCCTTAAATAGGAACAGCTAAAAATAGAGAAATCTGCATTCAGTATTTTATTTTCTAATAAAACGGAGGTGCATCCTTGAGATTTTTACATAATTGTATAGACCACGTTAAAGGTGAACTGTTTCTAATAGGGCATTTACTATGGTGAGTATCAGAAATGTGACAGTTCCACTTTAACACAAGAAATCAGCATGATGGATCATTGGAGTTTTATTTGACTACATTTGCTGCTTTTTACCTAAAGATTTATTTTTTCACTTAAAATAAAAAAAAAATCAGTACAACCATAACATTAAGCATACCTATGTTTAGGTCTTGCTTCCCTTTAATTTAGTTAAATGGATTGGCATGATTAAATTGCTTTAACTGCTATCCTTTAAGATAACATGGGAAATGCAGATTAAAAAGGAAAGGTTGAAGGATGAAATGTGGTAGCTACAAGCAGCTTTCTGGAAATGTTATTTATTGATCAGATATCCGACAATTAATCATTTAAATGGCTAGCTGAGTGAAGCACTGAGACATTTTGACATTGTAACCTTCAGAGGATGGAGCAATAATCCTTATTTGAAATACACACGGTTCATTTATCAGAAAGTTACACTATGGGGGGGATTTTTAATTAACATATAGAGAATGCATTACAAATAGGCAAAAAACATATTCATCTCAATGCAAGTTTCCTCTGTTTGCTTTATCAACCTTCCTTGTTAGCCTCTTTAATCAGAGTGGCCGTGATAGTCTAGCCAAGCCCTGATATCCCCATGAAACTATGCACTTGACTTCAGATGTTCAGATGTGATATTTCCAAGGAATTCTATGCAAAAAGTATTTTTAAAAGAGCATTTAAAAACCCACAAAGAATGAAAAATGTGATGTTTAACTATAATGAATGTGAATAGGGACAAAGGTTAAAATGTCAATAGAAATAGTTCTTAAAAGGTCATACATATGGTCATATGAAACGTTAATTAGTAAAATAAGAGACACGTTGGAACTGGTTGTTACGGAGATAGAACCCTACCTGCATATTGCTCCCTCATTGAGCACATTGGAACTGGTTGTTATGGAGATAGAACCCTACCTGCATATTGCTCCCCCATTGAGCACATTGGAACTGGTTGTTACGGAGATAGAACCCTACCTGCATATTGCTCCCCCATTGAGCATGTTGGAACTGGTTGTTACGGAGATAGAACCCTACCTGCATATTGCTCCCCCATTGAGCATGTTGGAACTGGTTGTTACGGAGATAGAACCCTACCTGCATATTGCTCCCCCATTGAGCATGTTGGAACTGGTTGTTACGGAGATAGAACCCTACCTGCATATTGCTCCCCCATTGAGCTTTTCCATCTAGAAGAGCATCCAGAACAGCTCTGCTGGGTTCTCCGGCTGCTGTATCATTCCCGCTTACGACATAATACGAGGATCGGACCCGTTTGAAGAACTCCACATCTACATTTTTGCTGTTGCTGTGATTTGGGACATACACCAAGTCCAAATACACTGGTGGTCCAGGAGGTACAGCAGATGATTTTGATGTTTTACTGGTTCCACTTCCTGTAATGAAAAGTTCAAAGTATTACAAGACACTGCAATACAATATTATTTAGCATATGTACCTAGGTAGAAATATATGGATTTAATGTAGTATAATTAATAGTCACAACAAACAGCTGTATATTTTATTTCATTTGATGTCATAAAATAGAGATTTTTCAATAGAAATTTACGTATTCGCACATTTTTAAAAAAAATAAAATTAATTTCCATTAATATAGAGTTCTGTTAAGCTCAGTTCCAAAAGCTGATAAATAAACTACAAATTCCTGTTTATGTAATGAATCTGGCAGAAGTTACAGATGGAGTTATTTATTTAGCTGGAAATTGGTACAAGATAATTGCAAATATTAGGCAAAAATATCTAAATTGGGAAAATACTCCAATATAGCTGTTTGGCTCTTTTTCTGCTCAGCTATCTATTGCATTGATCAATTTTACACAATTTCTGGTTTAGCAAATAACCTGACTAATAGTTAAACTGTGAAGATGTGGACTATTTCATCCAGGAGAAAAGTGAAAAGTAATCTGTTCTTCAAAGATATGCTTATCTAAGTAGCCAGTGGCTAGTGATTTTATCAGAATAGAAAAAAAAAAATAACAGAAAAGCTAAAAAAAACTGTGGGCTTAGTTCATCAAGTTTTGGTGTGTAGTGAATAGTAAATCAAATTGTAAGCTAAAATAGCCAAGTTGCAGCTATAGCCACATTCCTGAAAATCACCATTGTTTGTTTAACTTTTGGACTTAGTTTTTCAATTCATTAAAATTCACTGTTTAGCAAATATATCATGTGAAGGTAGTAAGAGCCCCATAAGAAATATCATAGGAATATTATTTCTTCAACTTTAGCCAAGATTAAAGGGGCACTCCACTGCACAAATCCAAATTAAATAAATACATTTTGTTTATGGATTAAAATGCGGAGCAATTGGCATCTTCATGCAGAGAGCGGAGACGCTGAATGTCAGTCCTGCGATCTTTGCAGGATCCCATCTAGGAAGTCCCTCTAATGGCTGTCTGAGTGACAACTAGAGGTGGCCTCAGGCAGCAAAGTATACACTGCCCTTTCTCAGAAAAAAAGTAGTGTTTGTTTGTATAGTTGAGCTTGTGAGGACAGGATTTCTGCGCAAGAATAATTTGTTACATTAAGCTCTGGTGGTTCTGGTGATCCTTTAAAGGTACTCCAAGTATTGTGGTTCCTGACTTTTGAACCACTCTTTATACGATATCCATTTTAAAAGAGTTGTTAGTACAACGGTGTGATGTGAATACTGGTTTGTTTTCTCTACTTTTTATGGTTTATCAGTTTTGTCCAAGAATGGGATGGGAAGACACTATCATGATTAGTTAAATGTTATTCACTAATTCTATAGCAGTGTTACAGTTGCAAATATATTGGCAATACTTTTCTACTCGACAAAGCCATAATGCATACATTATTACATGATGAAAACTAATGTGTTCATATGTGTCAATTTGTTTCAAGAAAAGCTAAAGTTATCTGTTATAATGGAATGTTTAAACAGTAAATTGATTTGCTCACCTGTGGTTCCAGTCTTTGCAGATTTGGTGGCTGTTGTATTTGTAGCATTCTTGGTATCCTTATCTTTCTCATCAGGTCTTGAGGCTTTTACATCTTGGTTTAAACCCTTTGGTGCCTTTTCTACAGAATCTTTCTTCTTAGGAGAAACAGACTTAGAACTCTTCTCTGTTTCTTTGATGGTTCCTGGTTTTGGAGAAGCAGTTGAGAGCTTGGATTTACCATCACTTTTCCTAGCTGGAGATGATGATTTTGTTTTGGTGCCTACTTTCTTAGTTTTTGTCTTTTCTTTTATTTCCTTCTTCATAGGTTTTCCTAAATTCTGCTCAACGGGTAACGCTTCAGGGTCCATCATTGATACATCTGGGTGCCGTGGAGAGGGGCTTGGATCATGAACAGGAATAGGAGGTGGATCCATATGTTTATATGTGACTGTTTTATCTGTAGGAATGGTCTCAGATTCATCTTCTGAGTCTATGTTTGCATCTGCTGTTATAGAAGGACATTCCTCGGTCTCCGGTGGTACATCGGAGTCTGTTTGAGATGGGGCTGACTCACTAACAGAAGTTGGAGGGGTTTCATCACACTGGCGAACTTTAGGTTTTCCTCCTGAAGGTGGTTGACCACCTCCAAGTTGGGCTAATGGCTTTTCTTGTTCTTGAGCATTCTCTTCATTAGCAAACCATTCTAAAGGATTTGGGTTAATAAAAGAAGGTGACAGTTCTGTTTTTGGGTGCTTATATTCGCAAGCAGTTACAAGACATAGGTCAACATCTTGTCGGGCTTCTGCAAAAGATAATTTCTCAGCTGTATCAAACCTATCATTTGCTTCACTGGAATACCTGTAGGCTTCACATATGTCACCCATTTGATCCCTGTCATCTATATCAGTGGCATAAGCAAATGGATTTGTGCTATGCAGGCTATGGGGCTCTTTTACTGTTGAATGGGGTGAAATCTTTGACTGAAAACTATATGGTGCATCAGATGAAAACTGTAGAGATGGTGATGGTGAGCGGTAATCACCGGAAGACTCCTTGATTGTTAATGTGGAGTCTGTAACACCAGGTGACTGTCTCAGTGATGATGGAGTGGGAGTTAATGGGGAAACATCTGTTTCAGGGGAATTAATTTCTTCCATGAAATGCATGTGTTCAAGAATTGGTGGAGAGTACAGAGGCAAGTCTGTATTTTCAATTACATCTTTCAGGGAATCTTCCTCTTTCAAAGGAGAAGAAACTTGTGAAGGTGTGTGCGCTGAAGAAGTAGATAGGGAGGCCTCCACCTGAGATTCTGCTGCTGCCTGCTCATTCTTTTTGTCTGCAGTGTAGTATTCATTGTCAGTGGACATTTTGTTACCAAAATAAGAATCATGAGGATCTGAAGGGCTGTATTCAACTTCCGTGGGTCCATTTTCAGATATATGGAGCATACTTGAAGCAACTGCAGGGTGCTCAGGAGATTGCCTGCTAAAGTCCATAGCAAAAGATTGTTCTGGTGATTCCTGGCTGAATTCCATTGTGGATTGTTCAGGTGACCTCAGCTCCTGAAGTGGTGTGGTAGCTTTTCCTGTTTTAGGTGAGAAATCTGGTGGAGAAATAGACATTGGTCGAGGACACTCCTCTCTAGATGGTGATATTTCTGTTTCCTGGAATGTGGTTGGGGTCTGGACAACAGATACGGACAATGAATCATCAACTTCTGTGGAATGAGGTGAGCCAACTTCAGCATGTAGAGAAGGGGACACGTCATCTGTGGTTGGCTCTGGGAATGAACTAGTAGCAACAGATGCAGTGGAAACAGAGGCCACACCTTCTATATGTGAATACGTATCTTCAGCTATGACTTCATCTACAGGAGTGGCAGACTTATCAGATGCTGTTCCTTCAGAAATTGACATTTTGGTATCATCTTTAAATAACATAAAAGGATTTGTGTTTATCTGAGTTGGAGAAAAGTCTCCTGCAAGTTTTTTTCCATCAACAATGCCAGATGGTACAGTTGAATTCTCAAAATAATCAACTGTCCTTTCAGCAACAAATCCTTTGCTGGATAAAATAGAATGACTCTCTTCTTGCTGGCTGCTAATTCCATCAGAAGCTAGTTCTGATGAAGGACTAAAATGAGTTGGAGAAGGTTTTCCATCAACTATTTCACTGTTTGCAGCTGGTGACCTGACATCTGTTGTCAATAACATTTCATACGACATTTCTGACCCTATCAATGGTGGACTACGTAATGGGGATAAAACTTTCTCTATTGGGGATTCAGAATCAGGCACTGGTTCATCCATGGGACTTATTCTGCTGCTATCAGTGTTTTCTTTGGTATCACAAAACTCAAATATAACAGGAATAGAAGTCTTTTCCACAGATTGTGAAACAAGGTTTGCAGATTTCTCATCGGTTGGTGACTGATGGTATGGAGTGTGGCCTGCGCTTCCTGCAGGGGATTGTGAAGGAGAAGCAACTTCTAAAGTTTTCTCATCTGGACTAGCACACTGTTCAGTGAGTTCATGGACTTCATCTGGCAATGGTGGTAAAACCTCAAGCTCTGATGTCTTAATTTCATTAGGAGTCAGATCAAAATTAACACTTCTTTCACTCACTGGTGTTTTAGAAATGGGTGATGAGGCAATTGGACTTTTATTTGGACTGTGGTTTTCTTTAAGCTCAAAATTGTCATGAATTTCTAGTTTCGTTGAACCTTCTACTTCGATATTTCCATATATGTATGCCTCACGCAAAGATGATTTACTAAATTTGTCCTCTTCTAATGATGATGGAGGAGAAATAGTAGAAGCTGAAACACTGTATTCTTTACCATCAGTTGCATCGGTTTTTGACACATCAGAAAATCCATTTAAAACATCTGGAAGTGGTGATATTTTTGTTCTGTCATATTCCTGGGAGTATAGGTTAGCTTCATACTTTGTAATATTGACATACTCTTGAGATGGTGATTCACTTTCTTCATTGTTTGTTTCATCACTCATTACATCTCTTGGAGTTGACATGTCATCCATGGGAGTTGGTTCGCTTGAAATTTCAATTGTGGAGTGTGTAAAACCGGATGTAGCAGTAAACTCTTCATGCTGGTCTTCTTTATTTTCTTCATCAGAAACAGTTGCTTCACTTTCTGAACCCCCAGGTAAGGTCTCATCATGAATAGAAGCACCTGGCTCTACAGCTGGTGACTGGGGCTCAGATGTCTTAGATGGTGTAGCTGATAGTGCATATTTATCTTCTATGTCACTGAAAAACTCAGATTTGTTTCTTATGGTAGATGTATAAACTTCTTCAGCTTCTAATTTTTCAACTTCCCTTTCATCATCTTTTTCATTGTCTATTTTCTCTTCTTCTACTTCTTCATCAGTTTCCTCAGCTTCTCCTTTTTCAGCACTCTCATCAATTTCATCTTCAGCTTGTTCATCCCCTACCTCAGAATCAACAATATCTTCATGACTGCCATGCTTGCTTTTTATGTGCTCATAGACATCAGTTTCAGCTTCCTCTTCAGTTTCATCAGCTTCAGCAATTTCAGTGGCTGGTTGCTCTCCTAGTGATGTTCTTTCTTCTATATCTTCTACTTGTTCCTCAACTTCTTCTGTCTCTGCTTTTTCTTCATAGTCCCCAGCTTCAGAGGATTCCTCAAGCCCCGTTCCTTCATCTTCAAATTTCTCGTTCTCATCTACTCTTTGTTTCTCTAGTACCTCTAATTCATCTGGAGTTTGTTCACATTCACCTTCAACTTCTGTGGTGGTTATACCTTCATCAGGAGAATCTGCAGGTTCTTCACTGCTTGTGTTATCTTTCTTTATGATGTAAGACTCACTCTGTACTATCTCTGCTTCATTACTAGGTTCTAAGGCATCAAGGTGAGGTTTCACTTCTTTTTTCAATAGGCCTTCTTCATCTTGGAGTTCTTCAAAGTCTTTTGTCAAATCCTCTGGAGAGGACATTAAGGATCTCTGAGCCTCAAGTTCTGTTACTTTGGCAGTGGGTGCAGCCGCAGCTGAAACAGAAGCCACAGCAGCGGCAGCAGATACGGCCGCAGTGGAAACGACAGCTGCCGCAGCTGCCACAGCCTTCTTCCCTGTGATTTTGGTTTCTTTCTTGGTTACTTTACTCTTTTCCTTGGTTTTGCTTGGAGTTACAGAATCTTTTTTTACATGATCATCCTTCTTTTGCACTTTCGTTTTCACAGCAGGTTTTTTTGGTTCCGGAGTTGGGGCAGAAGCTTTCTTTACATCCTTGGAAATTTTCTTGGTTTCTTTTTTTATTTCCTTCTCCTCTTTCTTTTCTTTTTCCTCTTTTTTAGCTTCCTTTTTCTCATCTTTTTTTGGGTCCTTCTGTGTCACTTCTTTTTTGGCCTCCTTCTTCACCTCCTTTTTGTCTTCTTTCTTTGTTTCTTTCTTCACCTCTTTCTTTAGTTTCTCTTCCTTTTTAACTGTTATTTTCTCTTCCTTTTTAGGAGTTTCTTTTTTTGGCTTTTCTTTATCTTCTTTGACATCTTCTGATTTTGCTTTTACTTCTTTTTTTACTGCTTTCTCTTTCATGGCTTTAGGTTTAACTTCTGTCTTTTGCTTTTCAACGGATTCCGATTTAATAACTGGCTCTTCTTTGTTGGATACATTTTTTTCTGGCACAATTTTAGACTCTGTTTTTTGTGTCTTCTTAACTACAACTTTTTCTTTGCTTTCTAGTTTTGGAGCCTGCTCAGTTTGTGAAATTTTTAGAGGTTCAGTTGATTCGTCCTTTGAGTCTTTTTTGACTGTCTTGCTGGAAGTGGTTTTCATTGACATCTTCAAACTTTCTTTGCTCTCTGCTCTTTGTTTCAGTTTTGCTTGTTTTACGGCAGGGCTTGGTGTATTATCACTTAGGTCTTTCTGTGTGATTACAGGCTGTTTCAGGAAATCCAGATGCTTAAGTTTCTCCAAACCTTCAAGAATTTGATATTGGGTGGTATTTCCAGGAAATAAAACCCTCACTATCTTTTCTAAAGGATTTGCTGGATGCCATACAATCAGTGATGAAATGGAAGTTAAATAGTTTACAGGAATTTCAACTTCTTGACCATTGGGTAGCACCAAGCCAGTTTTCTCTTTATTGCTACCCGTCCACTGCTGCATAAAGTATTGCGTTTCTTTACTACCTTTCACTGGGTTTAAAACATACATCTCAAGTTTCCCAACACCCATTTTTTGGAATAAAATAATAGGGTCAATTGTGTTTCCCACACTCCTGAAAAGAGGTTCTGGTTTCATAGATAGTTTATTTAAATATTGGAGAGTAAAGCATGCTTCTTCTATGCTTCTTCTGATTCTAAAGTTGGGTTCTGGATTTTTCAAGTTGTCTGGAACATTTAAAAACACAACACCAAGGTCGGGTGATATCAAGTTCTTCATCCAATCACTATTAGTTGTTGAACCCTGAGACTGTTCCTCTTCCAGCTCTGACATTTTCCTTTGCAGCATACTATTAATACCAGGCAAGTTATCATCTCCAATGTGGGTGAGTAAAATAGAATCTACTCTGTCTAAATGTCTAATGAGTTTCCAGAAGCAAGACTTTCTCTCTGATCCTCCATTAATAAGCATGTTGAATCCATTTACAGCAAACAGAGCTGAATCCCCCCTGCCACCGGGGAAAATATAGCAACAAGGCTTTGAAAGCTTCAAAAAGCCTCCAGAGGTTGGTGGCTCCAAAGTATCAAAAGGTGAAGGTATTTCTACAGATTCTGACAAGTACTCTGTGAATTCAGAAAGTCCTTCCATTTCAGGCAAAATTGAAGCAGAATTAAGTTTGATGTTTATGAAATCTTGAAGGTTGTGCCTGTCTAGATTTGAATTTTTCCAATATCCTTCTTCAGGACAAAATAGTGTCAAGCTTGCCTTGTTAGCAGGATGTGTATTACTTAGCAGTTCACCAATCTAGTGTTAAAACAAAGAGTACACAGAGATTAATGGTGCTTCAAAATAGCACAGATAATACAAGTACTGTATGTTTAAATTGATTGATCTCAGCCGAAATGTTATTTCGGGGAGCGTGAATGGTATCCAACATACCACCTGCTCTTCGAGTACAGCGCCTATTAAACTCGGGTAGCTTTTGGCAAGCAGAAAATTGTAGAAGCTACAGACCAACACAAGGAGTTATGGAACATAGTTTGCAACCTCACTTAAGGTATCAAATGTCAAAATAATGGCCTCGATTTGATATATTTGGATAAGCTGTTCTAACCATTTCATATTTTTTAAAAACAAACTTTTAAAATGATTTTTTCAAAACATTAAAAAATATCATAAAATATATTATGTATATCGAAAGTATTATCATAGTATATTAATATAGTAACATCATTTTTAAAACATTACATTCTTTTAAAAGAATGTATAAAAATATTAAATTGTTTGAAATGCTTATCCAAAAATATAAAATCAAGGTGTAAGTTTGACGATAAATTATTAGACATCCTATTTTTTTTTTAATACTGGTAAGTTTTTGCTATATAACTGTAAAGATATTCAATTTTTTACAATAAAATATACACCAACATATTTTTGTATTAATTGGTAAAAAAATAAAAATGGCCCTGCATGCAGATATAAAGCAATTATATGTGCTCACTAGAAGAATATGAAAGACTATGCATGTTAATTTAGTAAAATGAATTAACTTTGACAGTAGAAAATGATTAACATGTTATATACAGCAGAAAATTATTATCATGTGTGTTGAATGAGGGAAATGGATTAGCATTGATAGATGATAGATAGATTGATAGATTTTCAAACCTAAAAGTATCCATTTATTTTTACTTCTATTTAATTTTAGTTTATTTTTCTTTTTATCACTGGCAATATGTTGACCACTGTCCAGAGGAGACTTGTCCGTAAAGGCACTTAGAGCAGCATGGGCACTTGTGAAGACCCCAGCTCCTTAGTCCGACTCTAAAACAAAACCATGAGAGATATCCTAGAAAGCATTGCACCAACACACATACACACAGTCAAAACCTACAACAGTGCATCGTGGTTTAATAACACCATCAGAGAAATGAAGAGAACAGACCGTAAACTCGATAGAAAGTGGTGCAGGACACATGATCCAGAGGATATAGCCGCTCTTACCAAACATCTAAATGAATATCAATTCAAGATGACTCAGAAAAAATATTCATTTTTATCACGCAAAATTGCACTCTCCCACAATAGATCCAGGCAACTGTTTTGCACAGTAGAAAGGCTCTGCAAACCAGTATGCATGCATATCCCCACCAACTTTTCTCAGGATAAGTTTGAAGCATTTGCGATCTTCTTCAGAGACAAGATTTCCTCAATCCGAGCTTCTATCTCAGGAGGCCAAACAGTTACACACCTGAACCACTACAATGGAATGCCAGATTGCCCCAGTTTATGGTCCACTTTTACAAACGTGGATATAAAGGGAGTTAAAAGAACCATGCGAAAGTTACACCCTACTACATGTGACTTAGACCCTGCTCCAACTCAGCTTATATCTGCATGCATTGAGATAGCCCTCACAAAAATAGTGCAGTGTTCACTAAAACCTTCCCAGATCCTCTAAAAGAAGCTGTGGTGAACCAACTCCTAAAGAAACCTTTATTAGACCCAGACTGCATGTCTAATGACACACAACTCTACTTCTCCTTTGCTCCAGATACCACAGACCCAACATGCCGCATCAACAGTTGCTTAGTAGACCTCATAGAATGGATGAATGCTAGTTGGCTTAAAGTGAACCCGGACAAAACAGAGTTACTCTTGGTGAGGGGACCACGGGCAACAAAAATCTCTTAATTGACTCTGGAAGTGCTGATTGACTTTGGACTATCATTTAAACAGCAGATTTCCTCCGTAATAAAATCTTCCTACTTTCATCTCAAAAACATAGCCAAGATACAACACTTAATTTCACTGGCTAGATTACTGCAATATATTTTACTTGGGCCTCCCATAAAAAGAACTCCATCGCCTTCAGACTGTACAAAATGCAGCAGCCAGACTACTGGCCAATCAAACTCACTCCTGCCACATAACCTCCTGTTTTCCACTGCCTGTATTGGCTTCCAATTAAATGTCAAACATATTTAAAAATTGGCCTGCTAACCTTCAAATCCTTAAACAATCAAGGCCCACAGTATCTGAAAGAGCTCCCGTTCACTTCGGTCAGCCATTAAATCCTTACTGTCAGTGCCAAGAATAAAGACAGACTCAGGTCCAAGGGCAATCAGCCACGCTGCCCCCACCTTCTGGAACTCTTTACCACGCACAATAAGAGAGGCACCGTCTTTACAGACTTTTTAAAAAAAAGCTAAAGACCCACCACTTTCATCAGGCATTCAGTCCACTCAGCTGACCTTCAGAAACTCCTAACTTTTATGTCTTTATGTTTGTATACTTGTAGAGTAAAGCGCTATAAAAATCGCAAAATATTATTATAATATTTTAATTCTTGTCAAAATAATACATTTTCATTATAAATGACACGCATACACCATAGAGCTCTGCTGCACTATAATTTTCTCTCCCCTGCTTCCTCTACAACACAGACTGATTAATTAATTATGAATAATGGCTGTTTGTATAAGCTGTTGAGGACAAGTGGACATGTGTAGAATTTAGGTAATTTTTTAAATCTGCCCAGAGAGCACTTCAGACATGCTCTATTGGCCCCTAGAGGGCATTTTAAAACTTCACTAGGTGTCATGGTTTGTACTTGGATTGAAAATTAAGTTATGAAGATTCAATGGTGAAATGGTAAGCCTTCTTGCCCAGTAGTCATGTAGCAGCCGTATTGGATTGAAAAGAAGTTGTGACTGTATCTATCAGTTGAGGCTTTATATAGTGAAATATGAAGCTACGCCCTCTAGGTTTTGTAAATTATTCACTAACAATATTACCATTAAAGATCCCCTAGAGGTATTAACAGCCAGATTTAGAGCTCAGTCACAGTTTGTGCCATTTACTTCTGAAATGTTTTGCCTTTTACAAACCTCCTTCTCTAGATTCCTGTAGCTCCCGTGCAATTGCACACCACACTTAGACACCAACACACTTCATACCATACCATGTGCCCCAAGAATTCCCCAGGAGACAGTCTAAGACAACAGTAGATTCCTGTGATATAATTGTTTACGCACATATCTTTACCATGGTATCTTACCTCTTGGTCTGTGAAGATTTCAATAAAGTTTTGGAATGAGAAAGATCCTGATTGCAGTATAAGTTCACCAGTATTTTCAAAGCATTGTCCAGTGAGCACTAGAAGCTTGTGTCTCGCGGCGTCTGTGATCATTAATCGTACCTGTCACAAGTCAAACAGAAAGCATTCCATTAAAACTTTACACCAGTAGGCAAAGGAAGGTCTATACACTTTAAATCAATTTTCTCGTAAGTCATAAATCATTTTACTATTTGTAACGTCTTCCAAGAAACCATAGTAGCTGTCCCTTACTGTAATACTTTGGTGCTTTATTAAATCAGAATTTCCGTTGAGAGTATTAACAGAGCACATTACTGTGCATTTTTAAAGGTAATTAAATTCTAATAATTTTGGGGGGTCAGAATATCTCTACAACAGAAAAAGATGCAGTATGCCATGTTGTTTTTCCCTTTCGCACACCCCCAAATAAGTTGCTGATGGTAAAAGATATATGTCAGGATAAGTGTTGCTACTCAATCACCAAGCAGTAAGTGATTTTAGCTCCACCAGTTACAGCTCTGTAACATACGGGGGAAGTAAAGGACGAAAGGAAAGACAATAGGAATTCAGTATGGTCCATATAGAGTGATAAACAGCAGAGCCTCTGTGAGAACGTTAGACCAAACAGAAACTAGGTGGTGGAGGAGACTGACAAACAGTTTATCTAACAATAGACAAAACAATAATGACTTCAGTATTCTTTTAACAAGGGGACAAAGTAAAAATTACTTTATTTCCAGAAAAAATTACAAACCAAAATATTGCACATAGTTTTGTTTTATTCAACCCTCAATATTTTAGGGTGTTTATGATCACATTTTCTGATTTGATACTGGTTATGATTAGTAAATACACTTTCAAACATCCTACCTACTATTCCGATGATCACAACTTGAAAAATACTACAAATTCTGACTTCACATGGAAATGTCTATCCATCTCTAATTATGAATTGGTACTGGTCAATTTAAAAATGATGATAAAAATACTTATGTTATTATTTAAAGTAAAACAATCATTTTTACATAATAGAAGTAAAACAACGAGGAATGAAAACGAGATCGAGATTTTGAGCTATTTGTTTTCCTCTGTGATTACAAGGCTATGAGGAAATGACCTCTAATTGAAGAGTTTAAAGATATCGTAAAACAGGCCACTACACTGAACAGAACCTCGCAGGAAACTGATCTGCTGTGTAATTCTTAATGAATCATCTAATTGTTTCCTCTGGATGTACAACAGCAGTAATATAATGACTCGAGTCAAAGTCAACCACTCAGATCCAATCAGTTGATATTGCATTTACGGAGTACAGAACAGTGCGTCCTGTGTTTTCTGACTTCACATATGGATTTCTTAACAGGTTTAAGGCAGAAGGGACCAAGTAATTAGAGCGGCTATTAGAGCGGCTATAGAACGCCTTTATAGAACGTCAATGAAAAAGTAGCTAAGTGACTAGTTGTTTGTAGACTATTAAGAAGTGATTGGAAACTCCAGCTGTTTTAGACTATAACTCCTACTATCCACAGGTTAACACAGTTTAACCTGTCAAATCCTAGCATTATATTAACTCTACCTTGGGTGCGGAAAATGATGTGAGTAAAAATATAAAGGTTAAAAAAAACAAACATATGTTTTAACTTTAGTAATAACCATATTTTTAGAATTTATAAAAAGCTACCCAAAGTTCATGCAAAAGTTTGCATAGAGACCTTGACTGGTTTATTTATTTATTTATAAAATATTTTACCAGGAAAGATAGATTGAGATTTCTCTCGTTTTCAAGTATGTCCTGGGTCCACAAATCATTGCATTGTTACAATTAGGGTACAATAAAATACAAAAACAATATTAATACACAATAAATACAATATTTAACATAGAACAGGCAGGAAATATGATAGTGAAAATGTGAAAATTTAATCTATGGTTGGACATCCCTGGGCGTATGATGTATAAGTGAATCTGCTCTATTATCTCATTGGAAGTGATAGTAGTGATAGACCAGTCTTTAGGTCCAGGAAGGCTGATGGTTTCGGTCAAAATGCTCAAAAACTGTTTTGCAGAAAATGACGGGAAGGCAGATTCATGACATCAAAACTATTGTAATATGCCACAATGGTTTTGGTACTTACAGTGCTCAATTAATTACATATTAAAGATAATTTAGTTAGTGCGCAGGTGATTTTTTTTTGCCAATATAAATATATGGTGAATCCCCCAAAACTGGTACATGTGATTATTATACACCAGTAAAGAAAGCAAATCAAGAGAAACAGGATAAGTGAAAGACTTGTGCATTAATAATGCTTTTCAGCTAGTACCGACGAATCAAATTCCTTTTAATCTGCACCCAACAAAACAATCAGTTCAAGATTTACCTGTGAAGTCAATCATTGAAATAAAATTCCACTGATCGATTTGTTCAGGCATAGAGTCAAAATATATTACACCCTGGACTCAGACGAACCGAAAACTACCACTCGCTAACAACATGGACTAACCCCTCCACCACACTCTACGGCCTCAGGGGCCACAGGTCCTCAATTCATTACATACAAATATTGTTTTGCTCCAGCTATCAACACACCCATACCTTGCATTCTACAACACACATCCGTGTACCCCCCCTGAACCTGCTATTGAGCTAAACGGTGATAGACTCCAGATCACAGACTCCCCATTCCTATCACCACCGACATGGGCCTCACCGTTCTTTAGCCATTATGGCATTCCCTTTAGCTTATGTAACAATGTGCATCCCACTACCCCAGGCTGGAAATTGGAAATCCGACACAAATTAACGATCAACACTATGATTACATGTTATTTTTGTGTGCAATGTGGTTGCCTTACAACTTTAAGCTACTTGGAAATGCAGCCTATCCAATCTAACGTCTGTATTTTTCCTTTCTGTAATCTCCTTCAATGTTGCACTTTCAAAAATTTCAAAATATCGTAAATAAAGAATTTATTTAAAAAACAAATATTGCTAAAAAGCATAAATGCACAAGTCTTGTAAGTACGTTTTACGATAATCATAACAAGGGGTAAGATAGGGGAGATAAATAAGAGTGTCTGTAGAACAAAGGGAGTCACCGTACAATAAAAACTTTCGTTATAAGTAACTCACCTCAGTACTGACTGCTTCATCGGATGGGTTGATTAAAACCACCGTCTCCAAAACATCACTTCTGTGATGAAGGATTTTTTGTCCTGAAACAAAGAGGGCAAAATACCTTTGTAACATTTTATTTAAATCAGAGAAGAAAAAAAATCAAATATGTTTGAGGTTTTGTTTTACAACATAAAGAAACAAAGGCAGACTAATACGATTTAAATTAGTATTTTCACACAGTCCATGATGCTCATATATTTTTTTTTTTTTTTTATTTTATTTATTTATTGAATCCAGAATTGTAAAGAAATCACAGAGAAATTGCAACTGCTAGCGCAAAATAGCTTAGCCTGAAAAAATAGCAGTTTGGACTTAAATGCCCTAATTTTGGCCACCCCTGATCCAGTCCATCCAAATCACGGTAATATAGCTGCTTAAAAAACAGATTTGGAATCGGCAACCTCCCCAGTACATTCCTATGTTAGCCATTTCAGGCCAAACCACATGAAAATGCGGCCTAAAGTCTAATATGCATTTATTGAACAGAAGCCTCAGTCATCCACAGTTGTTTTTAAAATCTAACAGGTCACAAGGTGCATACCTAGTAATCAGCTCCCCCTAGTTAGAATATGATCAGTGGCTCATGAAAGTGTTATATGTTATTTCAAATAATGTGAGCGTCACTGATCAGAGTTGACATTGTACAATATCATACAAAGACGGGACCGTGGTGTAGCCACAGACCATGACGAAGTTTCTTGTATGTAAAGGACCTATTCCAGCTAGGTGTCCTAGAGCTACCGAACTGTGTCAGTTTGGGTTCTGTGCCAAAGCTACTCTGGCTTGACTACTCTTTTATTCTATTGGTAGAAACACTGAATTTATTTATTTATTTATAAAATATTTTACCAGGATGGATACATTGAAATTTCTCTAGTTTTCAAGTGTCCTGGGTCCACAAAACATTGCAGTTACAATAGGATACAATATTACAAAAATACAATAAACAAACAATCTATATATACATACACACGTATAAATGTAATTCATAACAGGTAAAAAATATATTCAACCATGACAGGTGCATTCTGTGCTGAGGTATATTGCCATAGATCTCTCATAGAATTCCTAATGTAGCTCAATGAGAAGTCTTTGCAATGCAGTTCTCTTGAGTTTAGCTCCACAGAACTAACCAAACCAGAAAATAACAGGACCTATGGTCTGACTGAAAGTCAGGGGATGTAACAAGGTTAATTTTTATGAGTACCAAATTCTATCGAAATCTGCCCTTTTTATTAAAAAAAATAAGAGGACACACTCTTTACACATAAATGACTTCAGCAAGCTCAGGTGCAATAAGGGTCTTAAGTGTTCCGTTAAAACTCGGATTATGCAGAAGAGCATATACATTGATTTGAACACATGATCATATTTACAATGCGACGTTCATAGAAATTGTCGACAAAACAGATTTCAGCTTTATAATGAATGCACACCAGCAAGGAAGTTGCTAAGTGACAAAACGATTAGGGGCTTCAGCCCAAGGGTATGTTAGTCAAACTTGGTTCTCACAGCTAGCCTCCATTTAACTGGAAGAGCACTAAGCTGGCCGCACTTGTTCGTTTTGTCCCCAATGCTCCTGTATGAGAAGCATTGTACTGGATGACACAAAGAATCAGTGTGACGTTGAGGGAGGTGGCAGTGGGGACTGGATCTTGGCAGTGGGAAAAAAAGGGAGTAAAATCCTTTTTTCAATATTTAATTTACATTTGGGGAGATCAGAGGGGAAAACTAGCGTGTTAGGAATACACGTTTGTAATGAATCCCTTCACTCCCATCTTATTAATTCCATTTCATTAACCCCTTCCTCCCATCTCCCTAGCCCCTTATTTAATTAACCCCTTCCTCCCATCTCCCTTGCCACTTATTTAAATAACACCTTCCTCCCATCTCCCTAGCCCCTTATTTCATTAACCCCTTGCTCCCATTTCACTAGCCCCTTATTTCATTAACCCCTTCCTCCCATCTCCCTTGCCCCTTATTTTATTAACCCGTTCCTCCCATCTCCCTTGCCCCTTATTTAATTAACCCCTTCCTCCCATCTCCCTTGCCCCGTATTTAATTAACCCCTTCCTCCCATCTCCCTTGCCCCTTATTACTTAACCCATTCCTCCAATCTCCCTAGCCCCTTATTTCATTAACCCCTTGCTCCCATCTCCCTAGTCCCTTATTTCATTAACCCCTTCCTCTCATCTCCTTTAACCACTTTTCATTAACCCCTTCCTCCCGTCTCCCTAGTCCCTTATTTCATTAACCCCTTCCTCCCATCTCATTAACCCCATTTCCTTAATCATTTCCTACCATTTTCTAACCCTCCCATTTAATCCCCACTCTGTCCAATCTCCTAACCCTGTATGAGTAGTGATCTGCTGGGTGCCATCTGGGGCGAGTTGTAGGCTATTCTTCCAGCCCAGCCTGCTGCCATTGCTCCCTTTTGCACACTGATGCAGCAGCTGATGGAGGAGGTGGGGCTATGATGTCATGTCCTCTCAGCCTCCATCAGTTGGTGCTTTGTGAGATCTGATGCGCATAGGCGATGACTGAGCAGGATGTGCAGTGAGAACAAAGCATGTGTCCCAACATGTCAAATGGACAGAGAAGGGCACTTTAATTTTAGGGGTGTGGCCATGGGGTTCTGAGAAACTTTAGGTGACTTACTAATAACAATTAATATAACTAGAATGTAATTTCTATCAATAACAATGTATCCTGTTTACACAGAGGTATTTCAAAACATACATTTAAGTCGTATAAATGGATTTTAGTAATTCATCTAAAATTTCTCAGAACAGCCCTGCCCCTGGCCACACCCCCACTCGCATTACTAATATTAAAGTGTCCCTCTTTGTCCATTTCAAATGTTGGAAGGTGAGCGGTTATACGGAGGAATAATTATATTTGGAAAACAGCCTGGGTTCTTCAGTACAGGAATGATAGTGAAATGACTTGGGGAGGGAAAAAGAATATTATCCAGCTACCGGGGTATATTCTAAGTTATTAGTAAAACGGTTTATTTTCTTTAGACTGAATTGTAATGAATTATATAGCTGAGGAATTAAAATATGCAGAAAAAAAATTAGACAAAACAAAATATATATTTAAACTTCCTCACCAGGAAAAGATTCAGCGTTCCTGTCTATGGGATCTGCTCTTATCTGACCAACCCCTATCCAGCGGCGGTTTATGGGATAAGTAGTTATTCGTCATTGTTCAGTTATGCTGAGGAGACGGCCGAATGAGACATTAGTAAAAGCTATGTGTTGCCTGCACTGTTTCCACGCACAGTAAGGACAAAACAGAGAACCAGCTGCGTAACTGACTGCAGCTGTAAGCCAATCTCATAGATGAAAGTGGGTACAGGGTACTCGCTACACTCAGGCCTTGCCCAAATGATTGCGCTGCTTGGGTCCAATCATTGGGTCCAATGAGAACGTGCTATCCCTACGCTTCCCCAAAACTCCAAAGTGCCTGCCAAATCTTTTTAATTAAATGAACACTTTATTGTATACTTGCTTACACTTTAGCAGATATGCTCTCAAAGAAAACATGCATATACTTTATTTTGCATGTTTGCTTTTAGGTTATTTTTGCAAAGTTAGCTTAAAATAGCTGCAAGGATACATAGATTTTCATTCACACTTCTAGCTGAGCTCGTTAAGAAGTGTTAACAGGGTGAAGGCAGACACACTCTAGCAAACTATGCCTGTCACTTTAATTGCCACAGAGGAGCTAACGGGAGAGAAGAAAACCACCACGTGGTCTGATTGAGCCCCGAGTGCTGAACAACCCGGGTCTAATTTTCTCACTATTTAATTTTTAGCCCCTAGTTCCCTGGGAGAGAAATAACACCTTTAATTATATAATGTATGACAGTACCACTTTAATAGCACCATATTTGGAGTTAATATCACACCATAGGATTTTGTGGTTCCTTTCAACTTGCTGTACATGTGCACAAGCCTTCCAATGCTTCCCTCTGGGGAAGCAGTGGATTTGCTGAGGCCATTACGATTGAGAATGAAAGGGAGCAAAGGTTTCCCAAGTAACCCAACTTGGCAGGATACACTATAGTGTTAAGCAATAATACATGTTTGGGTTCCTTTAATAGCCAGTTGAGGGTTACACAAGTAATACAATCTCCAGTATATTAAGAGATGTACAAAGGGCTGAAACGTGTAGAGGATAATTCAATTGCAACTTTTTATGCAAGAAGACATGAAATTCATGTTAACAGGCATATGGCATAATACGACTTTTTAACTTTACACCTGCCAACTTTGGTTGGTCTGATATCGAATAGGAGAGAATGTAGCCCTTGGGTGGAAGTACCCCTTATGTAAGCAGAATTATGGACAACATCCCCACCTATAAAGGGGCACGTCATCTCGACATGCATGCATACCTCTGGATGACAGGCTGACCAACTGGGCTGCCAAGCAAGGCTGCTCATATACCCAATGCTGCTGGTCTCTGGATTTAAAATGCCCCGAATTTAACTTAAGTGCAGTTAAACAGGTGCATGCGGTGCATGTTCCATCAGTTCTCCCAACACTGGCTGACAGAGCTGGTATGCCAGGTGATCAGGAAGACTTAGGGGAAATCAGGTGTCACACAACCACACCACGTGTCTTGACAGTTCCAAAACTTACACGGCCCTGTCTCAAAAATTAAAAGTTTATGACGCATTAAGTTGACAAAGCATAATTTTATTTAAAGGGACACTCCAGCCACCCAGACTACTTCTGCCCATTGGAGTGGTCTGGGTTAACCCTGCAACTGTAATTATTGCAGTTTTCTACTAGACAGCCACTAGAGGGCACTTTCTGCTTCATAGGACAGGTTTTCTGTGCTAGAGCGTCGTTGGACGTAATCACGCTGTGTGAGAACCTCCAGCATCGCTCAATTCCCCATAGGAAAGCATTGAAAAGCATTTTCAATGCTTTCCTATGGAGAGCTCTAATGCCGCGCATGCGCATTAGTTCTCCTCAGCCGGCGGGCGGCATCAGTCTCCCCTGCCGACTGACGTAATGAAGGGGAGGAGCGGCGGCGACCCGAAACCACAGCCGAGGGACCTTCAACAACCGGGGATGGGTGGTGGGAGGGAGATGGGACCTGCAGTGCCAGGAAAACAGGTTGTTTTCCTGGCACTGGAGAGTCCCTTTAAGCAGCACATTGTGAATGAATATTTCAAGTGTGTCTTGACAGAACACAGCCATGAAGTATGACTTGTTTTAACAGGTCTCTCTATATCAACTGTTGATCTGGCAGCGCTAATGATTCATTATGTTGACTCAGCTCTTCATCCTTCCGAGGTAGATAAAATGAGTACCATTAAATTGGGTAACAGTAACAACCCCTGGATGTTGGGCTAAGGTAACATACTTGAAAACCAGAGTAGTGATGAAAGCCACAAACTACCCGGAATGCTGGAGATACGGGAAAGAACTGGGATCCCTCTTCCACATTTGGTGGTCATGTCCACTTATCAAGCCCTTTTGAGCAGCGGTCCACACAGTGCTAATGACCATAACCGATGCGAATCTGCAACCCACACCTAAAACATACCTGCTCCAACTGACCACGATACCCATAAACAAATTTTAAAAATCATCGATACCATACCTACTGAACGCGACATGTAGCCTCATCCCGGGACACTGGAAACGACACACGGCCCTGATCTTAAGAGAATGGATGACCATAGTGGAGGACATCAGACGTATAGAGGAGCTTATCCACTCCGCGGCGGAACACATACAACGCTACCATGATACATGGTACCACTGGCTCCATTGGCTTTCCTCCCCTGCTACGGACGCGGGAGACGCACAACCCCCGGAGGCGGATAGAGGATTACCGGCCTCGGCTGGACCAGTCGAAGAGATCACAGAGACAAGGACACCAGCCCCGTCGCCCCATGGAGACCCCGCGGACCCTGCACCACGCCATATCCCGGAGAGAGAGGACAGGACTACAGGGGACATGATAGACTGCGGCCCCAGCCCGGGGGTGAGGGGAGCTAGGGTGGGGTTCTGGGTCCAGACCTCCCTCACCTACCCCTGACCCTCCATATCCCTCCCTGCTTGACCTCGAACCTGCTTCCCCCCTCCTCCATCTTTCAGACTCTCGCTCCGCACTGGACCACCCCCCCTTCCCCTCTGCCCCCTCTCCTCCCCCACCCTGCAACTCATAACACACAATCCACCACTGACACGACAGCACAGAGACACGAACTACTCACACAAACAACCCCCCCTCATCGACAGGGAAGAACAGCAGCTCAACATGCCCACACACGTGACCCCACACGGTTCAAACAACAATGGGCCCAACACCAAATGCCCTTCCTGGGATACCTGGAAGTCCAGCACACAGAACCAACCACAAAGCAAGACACCAGCCATGCCCCACGACCCGGAACGCCCCCCAACCGACAGTGACCCCCCCGACACCAAACCCCAGACAACAACAATGACCAAGACGACCACACAACGCTTCAGCAACACCCCAACGACCCCGCACATCTGACCGAAGCGTCCAGACAACCGAAGAGGGAAGACATGACTGCCACGACTTGCACGGCAACCACACACGCGACAGTAACCCAGAGAGAGAGAAATCCCGGCCAGATTGCACACCACCCTCACAACAATCGCCTCCCCGACTCCACCCACCAGACTCCGAACAGACCCACTCACGGGGGACCCCTGGCTTGCTTCTCCCTGCTGCCCGCGAACTTCTCCTCCTTACACTTGAGCGTCAAGATTCACCTTGCACACTCCACATCACAGCCCACACTTTAACAGCACTGTGTATTCAATTGATGCCGCTGTTCAAGGCTAACCCTCACCACACACCCTAAACCAGTAAAACACCCAAACCAAGGTAAAGTTCGATACAGCTGATATTGTTAGATATGTGATCTGCAACGTATAAAATGTACATCTGTAAAATGTAACTAGAACTGTATCCAATGATAGCCTGCCCAGCAATGCAATCCGATCTGTCAACGCTAAACTTTACCTGTATGTAATGTCTACCACTAATAAAAACCTTGAATGAAAAAAAGAAAAAGAAAACCAGAGTAATCTGAATGTGCCTTTCCTGGTTAAATACTTTGTTGTTGTTATTGTTATTATGATGATGACGCGAAGAAGTGATATGTCATTATATAACATGCACACTCCAGATATAAGACCTCACATTACAGATGGAAAATACTTGGTGCTCCAGCTGGTGTCAACCAAAAATCACAGAACTCTCAGCCAGCCCTAAGTGTAACAAATAATAGTCATACTGAGCAGTAAACTGAATGTTTGCCATTATAACAGAACAATGAGTTGGAGTAAGCGGATAGATCCATAATATTTCATGGACATACATCTCTTCTTTAGGTTAGGGTGCAGTGCATGAAAAGTGCTGTCCTCTAGTATGTATTATTAGAATTTTGTAAGATCAAGACAGTACCTTTGCGACTCCTGATTGCCTTCGTTCGGCACATGAATTATATATGTATCAGAGCAGAAACTTTCATGTACAACCCACCAGTACATACGAGTATTATGCATTCTGAAATCATGTCAGATCTAGCAAACTTGGGTGAAAGAAAAGTCCAACAGCAGCTACTGGAAGCCTTGCCTGTACTGACGTCGAGCTTCTGCTACAGCATACCGGAGTGATTTTATTCTATTATAGGCTTGTATCGAAGAAAAAATGGTCGCCACTTTGAAATCATGTATGGGTATTTATTAAAATTTGGGAGATAAGATAGATTTTTTTATATGAGAGTATATGACTCATGGTTAAATGAATTCTAATCCTGGCTCGCTGGTGTTTTCATTGATTTATGAGTGCTCTGGGGCTGTGTTGATTAACTGTTTCATGATATTAGACATGATGTGATCTCTCAGAAATTAACGTGATAGAAAAGGATGAAAGTTCTCGCTTAAAGATAATGTATGTTTATCCACTAGGGGCACATTATGAACAAAAGAGCTCTGGGAAAGCACAAATATAAGTGGTCGTATATTTAAATTGCCCGTCTATGTCTTCACACAATTTTACATACACTATCCTGCACCTATCCCCCACCCATTCCACTCAATTCCCCCCACATCCTGTCCTCTCTTTTTCTTCCTTCACACTCTACTTCCTCTAGTTTCACCATCATGCCCTGCCCTATAATTAACTCTTTGCCCCTTTCCTGAGCAATGAGGCATCCCTCTCCCCACACGCATCTCAGTCTCCTGTTCTTTCGAACATATAGTGAGGCAGCTGCACTGCTCATAATTTAAGGTCTTACACTACAAGCCAGACTTAAAATTTGCTTCCCACCGCAGGCCTCCTGTTACAACACAACTGCTAGGGATGCAAAAAGCATCAGCAAGGTAACAATTTGGCTAGCGCATAAAGACAGATTAGTAATCATGAAGTAACAAAAAATAATCATGCTAGGGGATTAATACAGTATTACCTTCACTATGATTAATTAAAGGTACACTATAGTCACCAGAACAATTTCAGCCTATTGTATTAGTTCTGGTGAGTATAATCATTTACTTCAGGCTCTTTGCAGTAAACACTGTTTTTTTTAGAGTAAATACAGCATTTACATTACAGCCTAGGGATACCTCCGCTGGCTACTCCTCAGATGGCTGCTAGAGGTGCTTCCTGGGGAAGTGCTGCACAGTGTGCCTGACATTCAGTGTCTCCTCCCTCTGCATGGAGCCACTGACCTTTCCTCATAGAGATGCATTTTTTCAGTGAGGAGATGCTGATTGGTCATCGCTGTGTTTGACTTGTGCTGTCTCTCCCCCGATCTGCCACCTTGACAGTCTTAGCCAATCCAGTGCTTTCCTGTATGAAATCATTGTGATTGGCTGAGAGAATAATTTCTGATAATGTCAGCCAAGCAGGCAGATCAGGGGCAGAACCAGCAGCAGCAGACTGGAATAAAAGTAGGATTTTGCAATATGTGAGGAAGCAAGTGGGGATCAGGGGGGCTATATGGTGGTTTCAACACAATAGGGTCTGGAATACATGTTTGTGTTCCTGACCCTATCGTGTTTCTTTAATCTATCTCTAAGTTATATCTACATGTATAAGGATAGAGGAACTTACTTGTGATCTCTCTCTCCTATAAATTTCTTTCAGCCTGCCTGAGAGGCTTATAGGATTTGAAGTACTCCTGGCATGGTACTCTTGTCGGAGTGAGGGCTGGTGGATGACTGTCATATTTATTCATTCACTTTAGAGCTTTACAGTGCCACTTAAATGGCAATATTTGTAAAAAAAAAAAAAAAGTCCATCAAGTTAATTTTTTCATTGCCACACTATAAGTATATACAGTTAAAGAATGAAATACAGTCTGTACCGGTGCACTAAATATCTCTATGATAAACTAATTATTTCATCAAGTGTAAATTCAAAAGTGCACTGTGCAATGAAGGCACTTAAATAAATATATAAGGCCAATAAATATTGGGTATAGCAGCTACAACACATGTGTAAGTACCTTAAACTTAACACAAAATCATGCAAAAGAAAGGTGAGTGAACTAAGTAGGTCCAAGTTACTTTTTGTAAACCAAGTGGAGTGCTAAAATGTTAAAGCACACACTTACCATAAGAGGAACAGTGGAAATAATGAAGACATACAGATGAAACAGGGTAAAAGATAACAGAATATAGTGTATTATGTAATACAAACTTAGAGTGGTATAAGTTTAAATTAAACGCAGCCAAAAGGTGTCGAGCCCAATAAAGATAGGCTTAAATCACATCCGCAGAGTTATATTAGAGCAATACCAGACCTCTTGTTTTGGTCACCAGGATCTGTTCCCAGTGGCACACAAAGGGTTAAAAACCAACAACTTTATTTGCTCAGATGGGGGGTACCTAATTCACATGCGTGGCAAGCCCATTAGGCCCTCCCTATAAAAAAGCATTGACTATGGCCAATTCACACTGGTGCTGGATGTCCTCATGCCATGCATCGTCCAGCGTCATTTAGGGCACCTGGAGTCCGGGTAACTCCCAGAACCATCTCTAGTGGCTGGCTGGTAGATTCTCAAAAACTGCAATGATTTACATTGCAGCCAGACCACTTCAATAAGTTGAGGTGGTCTGAGTGCCTTCAGTGTCCCTTTAATAGTAGGCAGGTATCTCTTAAGAGTTTATTCTCTAAACTCCAAAATATAGAACACTGAAAACCAGATGGCAAAATGTAAGCAAAAATAGCTCAGCCTGAAAAACATCTCAAATGAAGCTATAGCCACAACTTGGCTATTTAAAGTCTACATTTTGCCATTTGGCTTCTAAGTTGCTACAATTTGAACTTTACTGAACAGAACCTTGAATATAATTGGCTTACTTGCTAGTCTTACAGATGGGGCTCCCTTAAGTGGACTTGTTAAAATGTGTTATATTCTATTATCAACTAAAAGCCCTGAGGTGGAAAAGTAACATATGGTGAGCTGCAAGTACATATATGAGATCACATTGATGCACTTAAGGTTAGTTTTCTGAGCTTTCACAGTTGAATTCTTCCGGTCTTGAAATAAACCTTTTTTTTTTTTTTATTCTTTTTTTTTTGTCGTGCAGGTGAGTACATTGCAAGATCAAACGCCACAACAGCGTACACGTTTTTATTACAAGACATACAGTGGCATGAGTAGAAGCACGGTTTATATTATGATGCATAAACAAGCGTGGCGTAGTTTACATGTATCAGGTTAAGTGCAAGCAGGGTACGTATATCTAATGCGGTGTGTCACGTTGGGGTCTGCAAGCTTGCAACAGTAAACAACAATCTCTGCTCTAGTGAGTAGATGTGTGCTTGTAAGGGCTTTAAGGACACGACTGAGCATCCGTAGTGCTACCACATTAACTGAATGTTGACCGGGTGCTTAAGTTACAGGCGTAGTCAAACTTGAAGAAAGAGTACAAATTATAATAATGCAAACAATGTCATGACACGACTAGGCTGCACACCTTTCTAACTAGACATGAGGACTATGAGGTGACTACGTACGCTCAGTGCTAAATGTATGCTGCTGCTGCTGAGAGTTAAGCTCTTTTTTTTTTTTTCTTCCTTCCCTTTTCCCTTCCTTCCTTCCCTTGCTGTATATAATTCAACATTTATCATGGCAACAAATGCAATTAATTAATACAGCGTATTAATAGTAAACTAACTCGAGTTTGTCATGGCACGTAAGATCTGATGCACAGCTAAGTCATTGTGTGAGAAGAAAGTTAACAATAGAAAGAAAAAAAGCCTGAGCTGACAAAGACTTTTAAACTTCATCTAGTGGTCAGGATATGTGGGTAACTCTGCCTTGTATCACTAGCTAGAAAAAAAGAAAAAGGAAAGGAAAAAGGTGATCTGTCATAGCTTATAGGTGTATGTATTGCACATTCTTATATTGTAGCATGATGCAGTTAGTGTCCTGAGATCACTCGCTTATGCTATAAGAGCACCCCGACACCCCAGTGGCAGGCAGCCAGGCACCTGTACTCCAAGGAGGGATGTTGTGCAGGTTCTGTGTCCCCAATGAGTCCAGGGCTGTTTTATTCCGTCGTTGCTGCCTTGGGTCGTAACTTGGGTGCTGAAGGCTTGTGAGTCCCCCTGTGATGTGGAGCACTCTTCCGCCGCTTTCTTCTGGCTGTTTGGTGCCTCTTCTCTGCGGTCCGGCTGGTAAGTGTTGATGTGCCGTTGTGGAGGCGGTGCAGGCCAGATCCTCGGAACGGACTTAGGGTGTGCACTCTGCGCTAGTCGTCTGGGCAGGCCCGAGGGGTTGACTGCTGGGTCTAGGTTGATGGGTCTGTGCCTCGCTGGTCAGCAGGCAACCGCTCCCGCCTTTTTGTCGAGGGTGGGCTCCGGGCCTTGGTAGCACTTGTCCGGCGGTTGCTGAGGCTGTGGGTTAGTGGGTACTGGGTTGTTTCATGCAGGCGTTCAGTGCCTGCGTGGAATTCAGGAGGGTAACATCCCCTTGGAGTCATGAAGTGCTTGTGTGAGCTGCGTTTTGGCAACCCGTCTGGGCCTTGAGAGCTTCGGTCTTAGCCGGGGCCACAGAGTGTATAGGGTGCGGGTCGGGATCACCCCCACCGGCCCAGAGGGGGGGGGAACAGGGCCCGGTCCGCCCAGCCAAGGGAGTCTGGCTGGATAGCATCAGGCAGGATAGTGGGCGGCGGCCGTCCGCCTCACTCACCGCCCGAGTAGGCCTCATCCAGAGGGAGCGGTGCGTACCCCCCCGGGGGACTAAAACAGCAGCTGCAAGCCTCTCCCCGGGTCCAGTGTCTCCACAGGTGCCGGTCCACCGCGGTAGGTTGACAGGTGGATCCAACAGATCCATATTTTGAGATTATTAAGCGAGGTTTGCTGGAGCTGTTGTGCCGTGCGACCAGCCAGCTCGGCGGCCAGGCCCCGCCCCCCGAAATAAACCTTTTCTTTTCAACAGAGTGAGGTTGCTGAAAAGCCTCTAATAAAATTTATCAGACCTGGAATTGAGAAGCAATTGTATACTGCTCTGCATACTCATATTAAAGTACACATTTATACAAGCCTCCAAAATAGCATCTGCTTTAACTGTTTGGAGCAATATTGTAAATAATCAACATACAATAATAGTGTTGTGATATTTTTCTAAATTCTTACACATGCAAGTGCATATTTTACCACTTATATATCCAGTACACAAGCAGATTTTCAAACAAGTTTAGTTAAAATATGTAAACAAAACAACACTTCAAGCGTAGAATGTCCGTGCAATATTCAATATTCCTTTAAACATTCTACAAAGGAAATACACCCACCGACCCCAGAGCCACAAACCGGCTCTGGGCATGACAGCTTACAATCTTTGTGGGATGTATCACTCCACTTCAATTTCATGTGTTGAGCTATATCAGTTAAACAATAAATAGAGAGAACCCAAGGAGGCTCCAATAGCATTTTACTATTCTAAACTAATCCAACGCTATTGGAGCCCCCTTAATATTCCCCACTCCTCATTTCCTTATTGGAAGCTATATATACCATAAAACATTTACGTATCACTCTTATCCCATCTCTCAATTTGTCTGTCCATCTCCACAACTTGCCTGTCTCCTTAAAATACATGTTTCCCTTGCACCTAACCTGTGAACATGTACCCCTACTCGTTACCATCCTGACCTCCATATTCCATGTGTCTTCCCTTCAACTCCAAAAATCTGTTCCCAGTACAATAGTTTTACCTTCCTTACTCAGTTATAAATAGAACGATTGCTACATCAATAAAGCTGATAAAAATATATCTGCAATATTTTATTTATATTTTATTAGTATGACTTACGCACTGATGTACTTTTGTCAAATTATTTACTTATGTTCCGAATGCACGTCTACCTGTTAAATCAGGTCATCAATGAAGTTTATAAAGTTTTGAACTAAACGACTCAATCTGAATACACGTGTAACAGCTTTTAGATAGACATGTAATGTATTCAAGCTAATAAGGTTATTTATTTAATGTCTTATTTATTTATAGAGAATGCACATAAGTCTCTCTCCTGTATGTGACACAGAGCTTTATATAATATTCTATTTCTACTCAGAAATTAGGCCAATTCTGTCCGATGCTCAGAGCATATATATTGATCCTATTAAGTCATTAGTCGGAAATACAGTTGCCGAGGCATTGCTCGTAGTTATGTTGATTTAACCTGTATCAAATCAGATAAAGGGCATAGAAGCCTTGCAGACATAAAACACTTGGACGCTGTGCATGGAAATTCGATTTGGTGTCCAATAACTTCCAACAAATTGTAATCCATAAGGATAAAATTGAAATCACTTTCCACAATTTAAAGGGCTCCAAAAGACACACACCCTGAAATAAATAAATACATTTAATAAATGCTCTTCCATGGAATATATGGAGAGGAGGGGTGAAGGCTGGTGGCATAGAGCAGGGTTTCTCAACATTTTACAGAAAAGTAAAGGTCTATAAAAAAACAACTACTAAGTACCCCTGCTTCGAGGAACTGATTTCCATTGCCTTAAATTCCAAATGAAACATATATACTCTGATATTAAAGTTAATCCCATATTAGAGAGCACATCCGACTAAAGGTAGAAAATAATATTTTCAAAATAAATATGACATGTGAATATTGTGTATGTAAAGAGGAGTGTATGAACTATTAATCTGAAGTATAGAAGTCACAAAACACACATACAAAGTCACACACACACATACACAGAGAGGACACTGACACACACACACACACACACACACACACTTACACAGAGAGGACACTGACACACACACACACTTACACAGAGAGGGCACACTCTATGACAGAAACCCTAATTTGACACACACTGACAGACACACATACTGACAAATAAAAAAACACAGTGACACACACTAACTGACACACTCACTTGCACAATCTCACTGATTTGACACTCACTGATTTGACACACAATGACAGACACACACACATTCACTGACACACACACTCACTGATTTGACACACAGTGACAGACACACTATGAATGATTGACACACACACACACACACACACATTCACTGACAGACACAGACACATTCTCTCACACACACACACAGTGTACCCTGAGGTACATGTACCACTGGTTGAGAAACAAGTGCATATAGGAAGCAATTGGCAGTCAATGGGCACTTTATTCCATGATACATTGTAACTGATTAATCTGCCTGTTTTTTTTTTGGGGTTTCATGCAATTTATTACATTTTCAGCTCACTGGAGATCTAAGAAATAGAAGTGAAAACTAACATTTTACTCTGTTGTGTAGAAAGCAGAGCAATTGTAATGACAGTAAAAACCAAGGTCAGACAAGTGGGCATGTGGTTGTTTTCTTCTTCCCCCTTTTTTTTATTTCTTACAGGATGCCAATGAGTGATCTAATTTACCCTTACATTTTCTAGCAATACTTTCTGCTGTCCTTCAGCAGATACAAACACCCACGAATATTGGTTTCCAAGTCCCCATAGACAGACCTTGTAGATATACTGCAGATTAAATGTGGGGCACTCTAAAGAATTAAGGGGACCCTCCACTGCCCAAATAAAATAAGTTCAAATCACTGCTTAGTAGATATATCACAGAATTAAAACATGCATGCGTTTAATTATTCATTTATTTCTTTGGGGTTGTATATATATATAAACAGCTTGTAAAAGCTGCAGATCTCTTGTCTGACGCCTTTGTAAGCCCTCCCCTTCTAACCCCACCCAGACTTTCTGTGGCTGTCCAATCAGAGACTTCCCAAAGCAGCTCAACCAGAAGTCTTTGCAAGGCAGGTGCTCTGGGCAATTGCTGCCTCTTGAGTTTAGCTTCACTGAGCTAACCAAACCAGGAAGTAACAGGATGAGCTGTCTGATTGACAGCCATCTAAAACTGCAATGTTTTCATTGCAGGGTTAAGGGGACGGGGACAATGCACCCAGACCACTTCAATGAGATGATTGGCGTCTATAGTGTCCCTTTAATTCTTGCAATGAAACTATTGTCTTTCTACAGATCGACAATATTTTACACTGCAAGGTTAAAACGAGGAGTGACATGGAACCAAGAACATTGCATTAAGTGGTCTAGGTGCCTAAAGTGTCCCTTTAACCATAACAGCAACCCTTCTGTTCCTAAGTTTATTATGATGTCTGGTCTACAGTACGTCTCAAGGCATTATTTTCCATAATGTATTCACCTAACCATTATGTAATCTCTCTCTTCCACTGTATATGAACAGTAAAAAAAACTTACCCGCATATTAAGGCACATATGTTGCATTCTAGACGCATCTTGACAAGCCATTTTCTGTACATTTATGCCGCTGTCTAGTTAATCATCTCTAATTATGAGCTTTTAAGAGTTTGCCACATGGCTTAAATGAACAAGTCTTACGTAATAGACAAACTGACTTTAATTCCCAGACAAGAAATACTAATTCCTTCTTTTTAGCAAAAGAAACCCCTTACTTTGATCACTGACATGTATCACTGGAGTAGACACTTAGCTTTTTGAGTAAAACTTAGCACACATCTCAACAGCATGAATAATTTAATAGAATTTACATTTTAAAAACCTATAAATAATAAACAGGATCTCCACAGATTTACTGAAAAAACACGCAACAAAATTAGCTCAAAGATGTAGATGTACGTTCATGTTGTGGATACCAGCACAGTAGCTTCGATTTTTCCTTATTTTCCTTATAGATGCTGTGAATATGACAATGAAATCAATCAAGTTTATTCACTAAATACCGAACTGTAGTGATTTGAAAACAATTGCAAAGGTTAAGCTAAAATAACCAGACTGTCCCCATAGCCATGTTGGAGAACTTTTACAAATCAGCAATTTATCATTTGCAAGAAAATATGGACTGATGTTCATCACTGTCACTTTGTTGAAAGGACCTCATTGTATATACGGTTATATATGTGCACAATGTGTTATATGTGTAGCCTCAAATCTTCTTTCAATTACCTCCTCCCTTGTGCTATCACAGTGGGCTAATTCTCACCCAATATAGTCAGCCTAACCCCCCTAAATTCAGAAGGAACCTGAATTCTCTTGATCTCCAGCAACTCTTAGCTGATGTCCGTTCTGAACTCTAAAAACATCCCTACTGTCTTCTGTCCCTCTCTGACTATATCCTCATATAATGCTACCCCTCACCTCTGCTGTGGGCACATGCACCTCTAGAAAGATGCGCCTCCAACCATTGCACACTAAGTCGACCTGCTAACAACAAAGATGCTCCCATTCAGCTGAATGCTGCTGGACGAAGTCTCATACCTTGACAGAATTTCTCCATTATAATTTCATCTTGCGTTCGTGCAGCACAGCCCTCACATTTGCTAAATTATACTTTTTCACTCATTAGTTCATATTCCCGCAATCCCAGGTGTCTACCTTAAACTTTCTCCTTCGTCCTACTGTGGCCACACCTCAAACTAACCTTACAGCTGACAGCTTTGTGTGCTATTTTACCTACAAGAGTAAACAGTAAAGGAAAGAATTATCCCCCAAATAAACTAATAGGGATCTGTGAATTCCTCCGGAATCATTTCACCAGTTGGACACACCAGGGATGTCGAAGGGCTTAACCCTAAACATGTAAAACCAAAACAATACAAAAATGTTAAAATTGTCAAATATTTGGGATGATGCTACCTGGCTCCTAAATGCACCAAAAGTCCAGTTATTAAGAATTAAATGAAACTGTACGGACACCAATACATTTCAAGAACAGGCACAAAAAAATCATAAATAATTTTTCATTTAAAGGATATAATAGAGAACTTTTAAAGTATAAAGAAAAAACAATGTCATCCAATGAAAGTCAGATATCTTTTATCTGTGATTTTAATATCCAGAGCAAACAAGTGAGAAAAGTGATCTCTAAGCATTGGCCAATTTTAAAAAATCATGAAGCACTTAATGCCATTTTACCTGATAAACCTAAAATAATTTACCGAGGTGTACCCAATTTGCGAAATAATCTTACAAATAACCACACAAATATGAGGAGTGATACACAGAATCAATTCAATTAATCTAAAGGTTTTTATGATTGTGGTATCTGCGGGGCCTGTAGGAATAAAACAAGTTTAAAAAAAGGGTTATTAAGGAATCCACACATTCAAAAAATCAGATTTAAAAAAAAATATTAATTATAACATTACTTGCCATTCCAAGAGAGTAATATATATGATGACTTGCCCATGTGGATTAGTATGTACAGAGCATACCATTCACCCCCTTTAGGTGAGGATGCAAGAGCACATTAGGAACGTGAGAAACGGCTTTGTTAAGCATAGTGTACCCCTACATTTTAAAACGTTCATAATAGTGATCCTAATAAACTACAATTTTCAGGAATTCAAAAGGTGGAAATAAACTGGAGGGGTGACAACATATTTAGAAAAATGGGACAATCTGAAATGAGATAGATTTTTAATCTACATCCACAGGGTGTGAATAACGACTTTGAACTCTGTCATTTTTTATTGTTATTTTTTAGTACTTTAATATATATTTTATACAATTTTTTTAATACTCCTTTTTTATATTCCTCTGTATGGGTTTTTAAGGTGTTGGGTTTGTTATGAAATACACTCTTGACTTCATGTTAGTAGTTATATATCAACTGAGTATTATCCCAATATCATATTTATTTGCTATATTTGATTTATATAAGCCTTAAGATATATTATTTTTGGACCTTAAACTAGCACAAGTGAGGTTAGGAGTGTATCTTCATGAAGAGTATATTTTATTGAGGAATATGTTCTATCATCCTTTCTTTTATTTCTTTTACATAATGAATTGATTTGCAATTTTTTACTGCCAAATGAACCTCCTATAAATATCTTCTATAAAAGATATGTCATATACTGTTGACTAAGTAACATGAACTTGGGACTATCCGTTACGTTACTTTTTATGGACGAATAGGGCAATGCCCACATTGAAAATGGTGATCTGACCGAACCGGAAGTGGCGTTAAGGAGATTCCGATACGTCCCCTCCGCATATGTAAGAAAGGGAAACTACTGTCAGCTGAGCAGAAACACACCTCCACATACCGGTCGGTCGATTGGTTGATTATAGGGCACGAGGACCAATCACAGGAAGAAAACATGTGAGAAACAGGAATCCGATTAAGAAAGCCTTTGAACAAGGTGAGACGCGTCTCGGGCGATCAGGACCATCTTTGGGACTACTACCCCATGGTATTTGGCTTGCTTTTATTTGTTTTTAAACATTAAACAACGTTCCTGCACTTTCCTGCTTTTAAAGAAGAGTTGTGCCCTCTTAAAGGCACAGGGCCCATAACACTGAGAGCCCAGCCTTTTTGGCTCTCTAAAAGGTGAGCAGTTATCTGCATTTTTTAAATGAATGTTTATGCAATGAGGATAATACACTACGAGCATTTGGTCCATCTCTTTCTTTCTCCTGAGCACCTGGGTCCTCATATAGAAGAAGTTTGGTATTATCTATAAATACCTCTGCGATTGTGACCTGAGCCTATCCTCCCTAGGCTCTATGCCATGTGAGTGTGTTACACATATATCTTCTAAACCACTCCAATTATCCTTATATACTGCACCATATTTTGTCAATTTGTTTTTTCTTTTAGTTATTTTAGTTATTTGAGGGTAGGTGTTTATGGTTTATCAATATTAGTGCGCCACTGGGTCTATTTGAAGTGGTATATCGGAGCACTCCACATTTGCTTTGCATGATTTTGTGTTAAGTTAAGAGGTACTTACATGTGTGTTGAGCTGCTAAACTAAATTTGTTTCTGTACACTATCATCCTTAAGCGCCTTATATCTGCACAGTGCACTTTGTTTGTTGTATTCTACCTGGTGGCACTGAAAAAAAACCTCCTATAAATATCTCCTATAAAAGATGTGAGTCATATACCGTTAGATCATATATATAAATATGTATAGATAATGCAAAGACCTCCTCCTAATCAGTAAAAACTAACCATTAGTCCTAATCCCTATATATTCCCTTAGGTAGGTGCAGGCATAATAAGGTTTTATTCCTATAGGCCACTGCACCTTATTAAAGGGACACTATAGTCACCAGAACAACTACAGCTCATTGCCTTCAGGCATTTTCATGTAAACACTGCCTTTTCAGAGAAAAGGCAGTATTTACATTGCCCCTAGGGAAACCTCCGAGTGGCCACTCCGCACCTGGCTCAGGTGCATGCAGACGCTGAATTTTCCTCACACAGATGCATTCAATGCATCTCTATAAGGAGGTGCTGATTGGCCAAAACAGCGTTTGGCGCCGCCCCCTTGCCAATTTTAGCCAATCCAATGCTTTCCCCATGGGAAAGCATTGCATTGGTTAAAAATCTGCAATTCTGATGATGTCACCAAGGGGGCGGGGCCAGTGCCGGCAGACCCACGTGGTGCTGGAAATAAGGTGAGTTGTCATTGCTTTTAAGGGGGCTAAGGGGGAGCAAGCCACCTAAATGGTGGGTTTAGCACTATAGGGTCAGGAATACATGTTTGTGTTCCTGACCATATAGCGTTCCTTTAAGGCAAATAATGTACCTAGGGCATTAAACTTATTTTTAGTATAGTAGGGAGCTCTTCCAGTTAGATGTAGCATCCAATGTCTCTAATACAGATAATAGATACATGCTTCTATCATAGCCCATAGGGTCTGTAAAAAAAGGGTCTGTAGTCCTCTCTCCCTTAAAAGCTAAAAAAATCTAAAACTTGATAGGATTAGGAAAACAGCAAACATCTAAGTGAACAGAGTACCATATGCTAGAAGTGCAAAATGTTAAAGTTTGAAACGCCTGACACGCGTTTCGGTGCTAACATGCACCTTCATTGGAGGCAAACAATATAATTACTAAGTTTCCCTTAATGGTTTTCCCCAAAAGGGGTTCATCTATTGAGAACCAATAGAAGATATGTAGTAACACCTGAGTAAACCGTACACGCCTCCCATGAAATGCTGGCTGGCTCGTTTACATAGCGGAGAAGGAGAGGGAGGGAAGGGTACCTTATTTTTTGTAAAAGGTCTGCCCTTAGTGCCTCCCCTTGCTCATGTCATCCAGTACTGGGCAGGCTCAGGTTGGTAAAAGGACATAACCCCATAACAGATATATTCATCGTTCGTTCTTTGTATAATATCTTCAGGGCACTGTGTGTGGCAAAAGGTCAAAGTAGGCAGGGAATGCTCCTAATTGATTGCTCTTTTTGTGTCATACAGATACCAAAAAAATTCCCCCCTTTACTCCTCTCTCTCTCAACCACACCTGGGAAGTACCTTTCCTACCCTTCAGGCCTTCTACCCGGCTAATGAACAAAAGGTGGCTGCTCTTCTCATTCTCTCATCCCACCACTTGTTCACTTGATTCCGTCTCTTCTCACCTTCTCAGAGCTCTCTCCCCCTGTCTTGTACCATCCTTAACACACATCTTCAACTGCTCTCTTTCTTCTGGTGTTGTACCTGCTCCCCTTAAACATGTTACTGTTGTACCGATCATAAAAAAAAGCCATCTCTTGACCCATTTTCCCCTTCCAACTATTGTCCCATATCCTTGCTCCCTTTTTACGCAAAGCTTCTAGAGAGACTTGTCTTTACCAGCTTGGCTTACTTCCTCAATTCCAACTCTCTCCTCAAATTTGCCTCAGAATATACAAAGTCTCGGCCAAACTAGTAAAACTGTAAAAATGTTTGGGTTAAAATCCCAATTTAGCTATTTTTGCCTATAGATTACAAAAAAAACAAACACTTCTCATTCCTCACATTTCACGGCATATGGGAATGATCTGTTATAATCAAAAGAAACAATGATGGTTTAAATGGAATAAAAATATGCCAAGCATAAAAAAAATAATAATTATGTAAGAACACTTAAAATTGTAATTAATTGAGATTCTAAATTAACTTATTTACTCACAGATTAATAAGCAAATCAGACACTGACATGCATATTCTATTCTTGTAAAATGTGACAAAGTAAACAGTAATCTTGAAAAATGTGACAGCTGTCAGACAGCTGCGTGAACAAAGGCATGAAAAGCGAGCATACAATTTGATACAATTTTATTAATAGAATCATTATGAGGATACACAACCTAAACCGATGCTTTTATCAGAACCTCCATTGGGTGCATAGTGTCCCCAATGTTATGGCATTAGGCATTAGCTGTCAATTCAACATATTGTAAGATATGTAGTAGAAATTCACAGTGTGCCATGGATCCTCCAGGCTTGCAGAGGTGAGTAACATTTATTATTATAATTGGTGTTTATATAGCGCCAACTTATTCCGCAGCACTTTACAATATTATAAAAGGGGGAAATCTAATAATAAATTAGACAATTACGAATTGTAACAGGAACAATAGGTTGAGGAGGACAATGCTCGAAAGAAAAAAATTGTAATGCTTTTACAATCTAGAGCAGTGATTTCCAAACCAGTCCTCAAGGCACACCTACAAGTCAGGGATGTAGGAACTATTTTTTTTTGTTTTGTTTTTAATTCTTTGAGGCACAAGTCACACAGATACAATGACATTATTACCCTCAATGTTAAGTACTTAACATAAAGTTTACAATTATAAATGAACATGACCAGAAAAGGGAAGAGAGATAAGAGGGAAAGGTATGTAAAGAGTGAGGTAAAGGACTCACGCCTCGAAGAGCTGTCCAACATGTTTTGTTTTTAGTCAAGTGTGATTTATTGGAAATTCAGAGGGAGTTTCAATGCTGAGCTGAATAATTCAGTTTGACTATTTTGGGATACATTTTGAAATTCACTTTGAATTCATTTTGATTCCTGACATTTCACACTTTAGTGAATAACAATAAGCAGGGCTCAAAATTTCAAATCCTGCGCTAACAGCTGGAGGGTCCTTGACATACTCCACAGCCAGGACCGAATTTTAAGGTTAATTTTAGTAGCGAATTTAAATTTTGACAGTTTCAACTATATTTATTGAAGATTGACAGCCTGAAAAATCACCCCGTCACAGGTTAAATATTATAATCAGGGCCGGCACGTTCTATAGGCGACTTGGGCAATCGCCTAGGGCGCAACGGCCCAGGGGGAGTGCAAGTTTCGAGTTACCCGGCGGGAGGGAAGCGCACAGCCAGTCACTCAGTGTAGCGTGGCCGAGTGGCGTGGACCATGGTACAAGAGCTTCCTGTACCAGGCCGGACTGAAAGGAAGTGCTCTCTCAATGAGCACTTCCTGTAAGTTCGGCCGGGTACAGGAAACAGAAGCTCATGTACCACGGTCCGTGCCACCTGGCCACGCTACAGTGAGGTAGTAGGCACAACAGGGAAGGGGTGGGAGATGGCACTAAGTGACACTAGGGGGGGGAGAGACTACTAAGGAAAAGGTGGGGGGGAGGACACTAGGGAAAGATGGGGGGAGGAGAGGCCACTAAGGGAAAGATGGGGAGAGACCACTAATGGAAAGATGGGGGAGGAGGGAGCACTGTAAGGGACAGGGGGGATGGAGAGCACTTTGAGAAGGGGAAGCAGGGGAGAGCACTATGGGAAAGGGGGGGCATTGCCATGCACTAAAGGACAGGGGGGCTGGGGAGAGCACTAAGGGGGGGCCGGGGAGAGCATTAAGGGGCAGGGGAGAGCACTAAGGGACAGGGTGGGGGGGCAGGGGAGAGCACTAAGGGACAGGAGGGGAGGGGAGAGCACTAAGGGACAGGAGGGGAGAGCACTAAGGGACAGGAGGGAAGGGGACAACACACAGGGACTGAAGGGGAGGGGAGAACAATAAGGGAAAGAGGGGAGAGTTCTAAGGGACAGGAGGGGAGACCTCTAAGGGACAGGGGGAGAAGTGAAGTTGAGACCACTAAGGGACGGGGGAAGTGGAAGAGATCATTAAGGGACAGAGGGAGTGTAAGATACACAGAGAGGCTAAAGGTAGGGGTGAAAGAATTGCACAGAAGGGCTGGTAGGGGAGACAGAGACACACAGAGTAGCTTGTGAGGGAGATAAACAGAGGGGCCTGGGGGGGAAAGAGACACACAAAGGAGCAGGCTAGAGTAAGACACGCAAAGAGGTTGGGAGGATGTAGGGGACATACAAAGAGGGGGGATAAGAGACACACAAGGAGCTTGTAAGAGATACACTAAAGGGGAGTGTAAGACACAAAACTTAAAGAAAAAATATATTTAAAAAATTATAGTAACAAAATAAATATAATAAAAATAAATAGCTGCTCCCTCTCAGCCCCTATCCTACCCCACAAACACTCTTTCACACTACACACATAGACAATGCATCCTTACACATACACAGAAACACACATGCACAGAATGCATCACTACTCACACACAGACACACTGAAACATACAATGCATCATACATTTACACAGAAACACACTATGCTTTACTTACACACACAGAAACAATGCATCCATTACAATTACACAATGCATCCCTTACACACAAACAATGCATCCCTTACACACACACACACACACACAATGCATTTCTTACACACAAACACACACTGCATGCCCTGTACACACCCACTACATCCCTTACACAAACTGGTATCCCTATACATTCCATTCCACAAGAACACACACACATTACATCCTCTACAATAACACATAACACATCCCCTACACACAAACACTCCATTCCCTTTGAGCGAATTCATGGCCTTTGATGCATACTCATGGCCTTTGATGCATACCCGGGGGCCCAAACCACGATCTGTGTAAGGTGCCCCAAAAAATTGAGCTGCTTTCTGTTCGTGGTTTTTGTGACCAGTGGAGTCAGACTGCAGCCTGACCCCGTCATCATCCTCTTGTCCTCATCTGGTGGTAAGTAGGCAATCCAGTATAATATTAGTGGCAGTAATCCCTAATTTACCTCACATTAAAGGGACACTATAGTCACCAGAACCATCTACAGCTAGATGTAGCCTGTCCCTGCAGGCTTTTTAATGTAAACACACTGCCTTTTCAGAGAAAAGACACTGTGTGCAGCACTGGTGTTGGCTCATATGGCAGATCATATGGATGGGGGATTGTGATGGGGGGGTAGGCGGCAAACTTTTGTTTGCATAGGGCGGCAAAAATCCTTGCACCGGCCCTGATTATAATTTTACCTTTTTATGCAGTGTGAGTCCTCTTACTCGACTCAAAGATACAGAAAATGTTGCCTTTGAATTTTGCTGATCTGCACAGTTCTGCTTATTACGTTAGGCTTGTCAATTCAGTAACTGGCCATGGGTATCCTGAATAAATAATTCTCTTGGTCTGACTGCATTGAACTTTAAACAGAAATCAATGCTACAAAAATAATCCATAGCTCTTTTTTTTAATTTTTTTTTATTAATTTGAACAAAGTATTTAATAATAAAAATATGCATCTATTATACTTTTTTAAAAATCCAAACCTTACTGCTAAATACATAAATTGCATTAACTGCAGAAATTGCAGCTAAATGTTGATCTTTCTCCTTCTTGCCCAGCAGAAAGTTCCTTATTCATGCTGGACAATAGCCCATCAGTTTCCAAGTCATCACAACTCAACTAATTATGATTAGACCTCATTGTTTAAAAGACTTTAATCATTGTAAAGAAGGTTGTAGAACACATGTGGGCAGCACTATAATCTGCTTGATTTTATCATAAATGTAAAAAAGAATAATGTAAAGTAATATACTCCATTTTTCAATTACCAACATGAATAGGTAAAATTTTAAAAGTCAGACTATTTTCACTTCAACTCCTTTGGCTTAAAATGGGAAATTCATTCTAAATTCACTCTGAATTCTTGGCAATAACGGCACATTTCACTAAACAGACAGATTTATTCAATAAATATATAATTTGAAGCCAAAAATAATTTCAATCAATCTTGACAATCTTGATGATCATTGAGATGCATTGAATCAATCTATGGGGAACATTAAGCATTTCCATGCAGAGCCTACATGACATAACCACCACACTGAGCTATAGTGTGACCATGTTGCCTAGACTGTCCCTTTAAAAGCCTCTCCAGTTCCAGTTCTGCTACTAAAGAGAAGAAACCAAATAGATAGCAGCAGGTTTGCATTTAATCTCGATAACTTTACACAAGCTCACCTCTGACTTCGGGAGAGAATCTGGCAGAGTGACGTGATACAAAGAGCTTCAGCTCTTGATCTAAGTTGCATTGAATCAGATCTGTGTCCCATGAACGAATTCCTGTAAAAAAAAGAACAAAACGGATTTTAGGTAATGCCGCACTTGTCATGTAGAAAAACTGAATTTTTTTAAGAGATTGCCAGTTCAGTTTAGATCAACTCTAGGCAACAAGTCTCACTTGGACTGTTGTTGAACTCCAATTCCAAACTGCTGGCATTGTGAGCATCGTAGGATTTAAAGAACAGCATATTGGGGTATTTTCCCTTAATTGCCCTGGACTGTCCCACTAGAAGAAACTGTAGAGTTTGTCCAACTGATTTTACTGTTTAATTTGCAAGCTGATTCTGAGCTCATGACAAATTTACACTAAAATAATAAAGTTGGAAAAAGTCTTCAGTTCTGCAGAAATAATGATTTTTAAAAAAAAATTTTTAAAAGGCATCAAAATCTCAGTCTAGAAATTACAGACCTCTGAGGGGGAACTTCTCTGGTGGGGAAATTATTTGAAGGGTTACTAAGTGATAATATTTAGGCATTCTTATAGAACTGCATTAGTAGGAATTGAGGGCTTGCACAGGCTGCAGACAATAGATCTGCAGTTTTCCAAGCTGTGACAAAATGTATATTTAAATGCATGCATTTTTTCATTGTGCGTTTATCAACTAAGTAGTAAAAGAAAAAAAAATTGTTTTTTTTTGGAGTGTACCTTTAAATCTTAAAGGGATAGTTGAAGCACCAAAACAATTGTAGCTTATTCACAGCATTTTGCAGTATTGATCATGCACCGGCAGTCTCACTAATGAGTTCTCTGCCATTCAGAAGTTAATTCACTTTTGTTTCCATTTTTGCAACCATAGCCACACCACCCATAGCTGTGATACATTCAATGTAAAAAAAAAAAAAGGTTAATTTTCAATTAGATCTTACAGAACAGTGTGTTCACATTAGATTTTGCAATCTCCTGATCTGTTAATTGAACTTTTGTCACACACAGGAGGCTCCTGCAGGTTACCAGAGCAGGAGATAAGAAATTCTAGATAAAACAGACTGTGCAATAAAGGAAGTTTAAACATTAGATCTTGCTTTACTGGAAGTGCATAGGAAGGCTGTGTGAGTCATAATTAGGAGAGGCTTGTTGAGTGCTGCATAAACAAATTGATTTAACATATAATTGAGCAGTGAGACTGCAGGCAGGGCTGGCGCGTCCATAAGGGGGCACAAGCCTTATGGCACACCGGCTCTGGGGGCGCAAGATTCCAGTGACCGGCAGGAGGGAAGCTATCCCTCCTAGCAGGCCGTGTTATGGATCTCCCGGCGTGCGGCTGTGGTAGATTCAGACTCTGTGAGGGAGATCTGATTTCCTTGCTCTGCTCCCTTGTACGCCATTTGCTGATGCCACAGGAGCCGGAATATGACGTCATATTCTGGCTCCCGGCATCAGTAGACAGCCCACGAGGGAGCAGAGCAGGAAGATTACAGCTGCATAGCAGCCTCTGATTCTACCATAGCCGCACGCCTCGCAGCAGCCCCACTGGAGCCCAGCGACAGATCCACGTCAGCTTTCCCTGTAGGGAGGCTGGGTGAAAAATTGTTAATTATAAAAATAATAATTAGTGAGTGTATGTGCGTGTGTGTCAGTGACTGAGTGTATGTGTGTGTCTGTGAGTGAGTGTATGAGTGTGTGTGCATGTGAGTGTATGTGTGTGCATGTGTGTGCATGTGTGTGCATGTGAGTGCATGTGAGTGCATGTGTGTGCATGTGTGTGCATGTGTGTGCATGTGAGTGCATGTGAGTGCATGTGTGTGCATGTGTGTGCATGTGAGTGTATGAGTGTGCATGTGAGTGTATGAGTGTCTGTCAGTGTGTGTTTGTGAGTGTCTGTCAAATCAGTGAGAGTATGTTTGTCATTGAGTCTGTGTGTGACTATCAGTGTATCTGTCAATGAGTGTCTGTCAGTGTGTTGGTCAGTGTGCGTGTGTGTGTCTGTCAATTAATGAGTGTGTCATATCAGTGAATCTGTGTCTGTCAGTGATGTCTGTGTGTTTGTCATTGAGTGTGTGTGAGTGTCAGTGCGTATCTGCCAGTGTGTAACAAATCAGGGAGTCTGTGTCTGTCAGTGACGTCTGTGTGTTTTGTCATTGAGTGTGTGTGACTTTCTGTATGTATAAACCACTGAGTGTAGCGTGGCGGAGCGTGGTTCAAGAGCTTCTGTTTCCTGTACCTGGCTGGACTGACAGGAGGTGCTCACTGAGAGAGTACTTCCTGTCTGTCCGACCGGGTACAGAAAACTGAAGCTCCTGTACGGGGATCCGCTCCGCTCGGCCATGCTACAAGAGAGGTAGGAGGCAAACCAGGAAGGGGCAGGGAACACTAAGGGGGTGGAGGGTGCACCAAGGGACAGGGAGGGGAGGGGAGGGGAGAGAAACACTAAGGGATATGGAAGGGAGGGGACCACTAAGGGACGGGGAGGGGAGAGGAGCTGGATGTGAAAGAAACACACAGTGGGGCTTGAGTAGGGGAAAAAGAGACACACAGAGGGGCTGGGGGGAAGAGACAGATGGGCTGGGGTGAAAGAGACACACACAAAGGAGCTGGGAAGAGCAAAAGACACAAAGGGGCTGGAAGAGGAGTCACACAAATGGGCTGGGAGGAGTAAGACACACAAAATGTGGAAGGATGTAAGAGTGATACAAAGAGGGGGGATAAGATGCACACAAGGGGAGTTGTAAGAGATACACAAGGGAGTTGTAAGACACAAAATGGGGAAAAAATAGGAGATAAGATACACTAAAGGGGGTAAGACATTTAAAAGAGGTGATAAGAAACACAAAAGGGAGGTTAAGAGGCACACGTGAAGATGTTATTTCTTTTTTTTGGGGGGGGGGGCGGCGGAAAAATGCATCTTCACCCAAAAATCCTTGCACCGGCCCTGACTGGGGCATGTTATATACACCAAAACTGCTTCATTAAGCTAAAGTTGATGTGGTGCTTAGAGTATCCCTTTAAGTTAGGAATAATAGTAAATAAGAATGATATAGAAATAATTATAGCTAGCTGATTATGCAACAATCAGTCATACTGTCATGCATAAAAAGGGATATTAACAGTATTAAAATATAATTTTGCCTTTTTAAGAAACAATGGTAAGACCTATGTGTGATACAGTTTGTGGGAATTGATTTTAACCCCTTCACTACCAAGCACTTTTTGTTTGAAAAAATCTTAGCAAAGATAACACATTAGACATTTTGTGTATAGATTAATTTGCAGACAAACATAATCATTTTAATTATGTAAATTTACACCATTTAAATTTTTCACTTATTTATTCAGCCTTTGTAACAAAAATTTTTGAAATCACAAGCTTTAGACAGTATACAGTGAACTTTATCTTGCAATATTTCACATAGGATCTGAAATGTTAGTATAATATATATATAAAAAAATGTTTTTCTCACATACAGTAGGTGTGACTTAATAGATAAATAAAAATGGCCAAAAAAACTTGCTTATAAGTATTTATAAGGACCCTGAAGGCATTACTAGTAGTGCAGCTTACTGAAAATGGCAACAGAATCTAAAAAGAATGTCTACATTTGGGCATTATATCCACATACAGAAAATATATTGAAATCATATATTTCTAAAATAAATGTATTTAACAGTTCTATAGCAATGATTATCAGTCCTTGGAATGCGAATGTAATGCGGACAGTGAAATGGTAGATTACATTCGCTGCTCCCTCCTCCCGGAGACTAGGAATGATATGACACATTGAACATTTTCTCTCCTTCTTTTCAACAGATTTGTGAATGATTGAACTTCCTGGATTTGAGTCTTTTAACCTGTATTACTATTTAGCTATATATTAAATTCACACCACACATTTAGCAGAGTAACTTCCTCTGACATTCTGTAGAGCCCGTTAATATGCTCCAGTAGAATATATTCATGATTACTTAGGAGTTTTTTACTGATACATTTTACACTTTCCCTGTACAGTACAATATGTTTGGTGTGGTTGTTATATCAGAGGGTGAACTGGTCCATGGGGACTTGGTGATTGCACACATCTGTACCCTCTGCAATCCCTATACAAAGTAATCAAATTATGAATGCGTGCTCTATAGCTTTAATGGCCAGAGGAATCCAATTGCTTAACATTACATAAATCATAACTTCCTCTTGTTATGTATGAAAAGATCTTAAAGTGTTTGCATCACACTTCCCTACAGATTAACAATTTTTAGGCCGCCATACCCATTATCCCTTTCCCTGCTATATTTGGTTGTGATTAAATACTTTCTATAATAATTTCTTATTTCCATCACATACACACAGTTCTCATAGTCAATTACTTTGTACCAGAAACCGTGGGTTGCTATGGAAGCCTAGATATTCCCAAAGGATTCTGTGCATAAAGCAAATGTTTGCTAGTCATTGCTGTACTGGAAAATGCACAATGCAACCTCACACTGTGTGTGTTTGTGTTTTGGATGTACATCTGACAAATAATTGATACAAAATACATTTACCTCTATAGTGGAATTTCTTGGTGCTTTATAAAAATAATAATATGAATAATGATAATAATAATGTGTCACTAGCTAAAACTACCAGGTCTCCTCTTTAAATGTTTACAAAATTACCTATGTTAGAGAATTTTATGCCTCTTTGCTCTATATGCTTCACACCAATTCCTTTTACATAAATTATATTTGATCATCTAAACTGGTCCAGGGTTAACGTGTCAGTAATAATTGTGCCCCAATGGCAAATGGATACAATGTTTACTGTAAACTAAGAGAAATTCCTTTTACTTGTGTTATGATAATAATTTGATAAAATCGAGGGTCACTCTAAAATTTCTACCTCACTACAGCAATTCTTTATATACATGAATACTATGGCAGTATAATTTATTTATTTATTTATTTTTACAAATAAATGAAATGAAACAAAAATCTGTGTATTACAATATAAGCACAACACTGAATAGGTATTTTGTTGACATACAAAAAGAAACAAAAAAAGAAAACGTAGAGCAATCATGCAGAGTGGATACACTCATATGTACAGGGCTATATTCAGGCCCTGTTAAAGCAACAGGCTTTGGGTGCCCATCAATAACACGTTCTATTTAAAGAGAACTATTCCTGCCAAAGCATGGGTTATTCGCTAGATGATGAAATATTTGATCTGCAATCAATGCACATTTACATTCCAGTAATAATTTCTTCTGCACAACATCCAATATAACCGTCTACACAAGATTAATAAATGACATTAAGTTAAATAGGAAATGTAGAATTCTAAAAGTAAGTTAACTATGTAATGCAGGGCTCCACAAAACCCAGGCGCCAGCTCACCATGGCGATCAAGAATTTTGTCCTGGCGCCTGGAATTTGGGAGCACATTCCCTCTGAGGCGGGTGTATGGCCGGCTGCGTTTACTGAAGACTGCGCTGCTCCCTCGCATGCGGCTGGAGTGATCCCGGGGCTGGAGTGAAGTCTAGGAAGCAGAAAAAGGAGATCCCAGCTCCCTAGCCACCTGCCTGCAGTACGTGCAGCTGGCTGCCCGCCTCCACTCTCTCCCACCTGCCCACCCACTGGACCCCGGGGAAATCCACACCAGGTCTCCCAAAAGTAGGGGGGCTGGGTGGATTAAAGTTTAAAAAAAAACATATAATTTTTGAGTGTCTGTCTGTGCATGTTTAGGTGGCCAGCCCCTCTCCGATCCCATGGGAATAGTGTTTTTACTCACCTTTTTTCCCACGCAGTTCGGTCCTCTGCAGCTGGCCCCACCTCTATGGCTGAGATCATCAAGCTTGATGATCTCTGCCAATCCATAGGTTCCCTATGGGAAAGCATTGGGTTGGCTAAAAATCGGCCATTTTGATGATGCCACAAAGGGGGCGGAGCCAGCGCCTGAAATAAGGTGAGTTTTAAACTTTTATATGGGGTGAGGGGGGAGTAAGCCACCTAAATGGTGGGTTAAACACTATAGGGTCAGGAATACATGTTTGTGTTCCTGACCCTATAGTGATCCTTTAACTAGATTATGATGTAAATTGCTCATTTAAATTCGCTAAATTATTAGTATAAATCTAAAAGAAAACATGATTTCACAAATTTTATTCAATGAGGTAAATTCCAGACAAGTGACAATTTCCCTTTAATGTCCGTTTTCATTTTCAAACAATACATTATGCATTAAATACTTAAATCCCTCAAGGTATAAACATTTTTAAAGATTAAGGATTGATTTTTAAACAGTAAACAATGCATCATCAGCTCTAAAATCCAATATTTTGTTTTTCTTTATAGGACCAAGTGACAAGCTCACTGTACATATGAAAATTCAGCCCTGCTAACTATAATAAATTAGATATCATTCAATGTTCTTTTTCATTGATATTAATGATATCTCTTTAATGCTTTTCATGTCTTACAAACCATTACCAGGGTCTCACTGAAAGCAAGTAATAATCTATTTCTTCATTTACAAGCTCTCTGAAAGCTTGAATCAAGTTAAATCAGAATGTAGATAAAGCTGCACAAGGACGTAATGAGCCATTATGATATTACAGTCGGCATTACGTCTAATCGGGCTTAATTTGAACCAACTACATGAAATTTTTTAAGCTAACTTACACATTAAGATTATGTCTTCAGATAGAATATTTTGCCCACACGTGTTACATCAGCAATAACAAAGAATACTGAACCCCTTTTCATTACGACACATTATTTATTATTTAAAGTAACTGTTGATTATGTTTGAATATTCCCATGGAATCCAATGCACCCAGCAGGCCCATTCCATGGACTCCACACTGATTGCTGTACTTAAAACCTTGCCCCGTTTTTCTTTTTTGTAACACTTTTATAAATCTCCACTGTTGAGTTATCTGCAAATGTTTGTCAATAGAAAATCCTATCTAACCATGATAAGTGATGCCAAACCATGATGTCAGGTGTAATGCAACACAACAAGCAATAATGAGAATTTTTTATTAGGTTTTTTTTAGGGTTTTTTTTTTGCTTTTAAGGTCTGTCACTAAAAATCTGAGAGAACATTTTTTGTTTTAATTGTTGTGTTTGTGCGATTCACCTAGCCACTTTAGCCTCCCCATTTCCACGTAACACTGTTTTTATTCTCTCCTAATCGTACTTCTTAGACATTCTATGAATTTCTCCCCATCCTGGCTTTGTTCTTCTACCTATTTATATGTGTTCTTAAGGAGTTCTCTCCCAGTCTGCAGCTTTCTTCTCTCCTTTTTCGGATTTACAGAGCTTTGGAGTGGTTCCTTCTTCACTCTGTTTTTCTCCCTCTTAATCCAGTATCTTTGGTCTTCTGGGGGGGTGGGGGGGTTCCTCTCAATTTCATAGATTTATCTTTCCTCCTCATCCTTCTACTTGGAGTCCCAGAGAGGTCAAATCCCATCTTTCCCTTCTCATCTTCTAATGCTGCAGCTTGAAGCCCCAGGCGGGTCATTCACTATTTTTGTTGTCTTCTCAGCTAATCCCTAGAGAAGTCAAACCCTATCTTTGTCGTTCTTCTCTACTGACCTTGCAGCTTTGTATACTGGGACGTTATTGACAATTCCATTAAGTTACACTAACTTCACAACCGTCCTTGCAACCAAGATGGGGATTACGCTGAAAACAGCAGTACAGAAAAAAAAAGAGGCAGGATCTGAAAACAGATGTCTGTTCTTTATCTGATGCTGTTATTCCTGTAAGGGAAAGGTACTAATCATACAACAAAATGTAGTTTCAACTTTTATCTTTTACTTGTATGTATGTCCCTATCACTCATGGAACAAGTTGGTTTTGAGAATAATTGTATTTTTAAAATAAATAACAGAAGCTCTCCAAAATAACTAATGGAAAAAAAATAAACCTTTAAATATGAACTAAACACTCAAATATAATTTTCCAAACATGTTTCTTTTATACTTATATCAATATATACATTCTAATATGGCAAAGTATAACATATAAACCTAAAAAAAAGCAAGTTCAAAATGTATTATATTTTTCTGTTCTTCAATAGGACCACCAAAAACATGATAAATTGTTAAAGGGCGTAATGTAGTTGTTCTGGTGAGCATAGTCAGTCTCTTCAGGCTTTTTGCAGCAAACACTGTCTTTTCAGAGGGAGTGTTTACTCCCTAGGGACACTTCCAGTGGCCACTTCTCAGATGGCTGCTAGAGGAGCTTCCTGGGGCAGTGCTGCACAATTTAATGCATCTCTATGAGGATATGCTGATTTTCCAGGGCAATGTTTGGCTTATGTTAAATGACACGATAGTAACCAAAATAACTTTAGCTTTAGTGTGGTTTTGGTGTATAAATTATGCTCCTGCAGTCTCACTACTCAATTCTCTGTCATTTAGGAGTCAAATAACTTTGTTTATGCAACCCAGTCACACCTCCCTGCATGTGACTTATACAGCCTTGCTAAACACTTCCTGCAAAGAGTCATCTAATGTTTACACTTATTTTATTGTAAATTCTGTTTAATTCAGAATTTGTTATCTCCTGGTCTGTTAATAGCTTGGTAGACCTCCTGTATGTAATAAAAGTTCAAGTTACAGAGCAGGAGATAAAAACTTTTAAAGTAAGTTACATATGATTGAAAATGAAACCATTTTGTTTTCATGCAGAGTGTGTCAGTCACAGCCAGGGAAAATGTGGCTAGGTCTGCAGAAACGGAAACAAAAGTGATTTAACTCCTAAATGGCAGAAAATTGAGCAGTGAACGTCCAAGGGCATGTTCTATACACAAAAACTTCTTCATTAAGCTAATGTTGTTTTGGTGACTATAGTGTACCTGTAACTCTTTTCCTGTGCCTAGAGAAGAAAACTTGTTTTCATAATTATATTTTTGTTTGCTATAAAATGCTTATTATAAAGGAGCATGTTGTTAGTGGCAGTCAAGTGACTTATTCTAAAAATTGCTAACAAAAGTAATCAAGGAATATTAATTGACATAAAATGGTATAATAGTATTGCATAAAGCTATAAAGGCTTTTACATACACAAATTCAGATCCTAGCTGAGAAGTTCTCTTAATTTCCAGAATATCTGAAATGTCACAGTTATTGGGCAAATGATAAAAGTTATATATCTTGAATAAAATGGATCTAATTTTGCCCTGTAATCCTCTACCTCATTTACCTAAATAATTGATGTAAATAACAGTCAGCATAATTCTCATGTTATCAACTATTAAGAGTACAATTCAAATTTTATTGAACAAACCTCCTAATGATAACAGTATTTTTTTTAAACATAAAAATCTTACAATGCACTGTTCCAAATTATTACGCACAGTAAGTTTCAAAACACTCTATAGGTTGTAAAGAACTGAAAATTGTCATTTGTTGTGTTTGCAGCATATTTACTGAAATCAAAAGCTATTTCAGTCAAACGTATAACAACATTTTAAAAGGTCATGTTATATTTTAACATAGGACCCCTTATTTGATAGCAGCTTCACAAGTCTTGCATTCATTGAACTTGTGAGTTTTTGGACAGTTTCTGCATGAATTTGTTTGCAAGATGTCAGAATAGCCTCCCAGAGCTGCTGTTTGGATGTAAACTGCCTCCCACCCTCATAGATCTTTTGCTTGAGGATGCTCCAAAGGTACTCAATAGGATTGAGGTCAGGGGAGGATGGAGGCCACACCATGACTTTCTTTCCTTTTATCCCCATAGCAGCCATTGATGCAGAGGTATTCTTTGCAGCATTAGATGGTGCATTGTCATGCATGAAGATGATTTTATTATGGAAAGCATAGTTCTTCCTTCTGTACCAGGGAAGAAAGTGGTCAGTCAGAAACTCCACATACTTTGCAGAGGTCATCTTTACACCTTCGGGGACCCTAAAGGGGATGACCAGCTCTCTTCCCATGATTCCGGCCCAAAACATGACTCCACCACTGCCTTGTTGACATCGCAGCCTTGTTGGAACAGGGTGGCCATCCACCAACCATCCACTACTCCATCCATCTGGACAATCCAGGGTTGCACGGCACTCATCAGTGAACTGGACTGTTTGAAAATTAGTCTTCGTGCCTGTCTGTGCTCTGAATCAGCCACAAATCTCTTAATAGTGCGATGATCATGCTTAAATTTTTCGTGAAATATCTAATGTTTTCATACCTCGTCCAAGGCATTGAACTATTTCACTCTTTTCGGCTGTGGAGAGATCCTTTTTCTTCCCCATATTGCATGAAAATGGTGCTCTGCTTAATAATGTGGAACACCCTCCTTTAGTAGTTTTTCCTTAAATTGGGCTCACCTGGCAATCTAATTATCACAGGTGTCCGAGATTGTTTTCAGTGATCAAAAGAGCCCTGGGACACAATGCCATACATGAGTTAAACTGAAAAACAAAATAGTTCATCTTTGTGACACTTAAATAGAATTTGCATAATAAGGGTGTAGTTCTCTCTTTCTGTGCATATATGGCTGCCAAGAATACTCTGATCTGACCCCATTCCAGAGGAACTACCCCGACTCTTTGAGGTTTTATCTTCCAGCAAGTTTTACCATTTAGATTCACACTTGGACTTATATTTGAAATTTCTTGCTTTTTTTTGTTTGTCCTCCTATACATATATTAGGCTTTTTTATATATTTATTTTTAATTTTTATATATATGTTATAAAACATCTGTTTTTATAATTTCTGGCGCAACCTTTATCCCTCCTGTTTGACACATATAACATACACCCACACACAGATAACACACACAAATACATGTTTTTAGCCACCCCCTGCTCCCATATATTTTTGGTGCTGGAGGGTGGCTTCCCTCGAGTCCATTGGCATTTGACTAGTGGAAGTCTGGTCTATTGTCCTCCCTTTCCCTATCCCAATGTAGCTTGTTGGTAAACTGGGAGGAAGTAAATTGTACTTGGGAAAGTGATTTGTTCTTGGAGAAAATAACTCAGAGGAAGTAGTGTGTACTCACTTCCTCCCAGCACAGGGACAGGGCGCCTGGTCGCGCTGTTAAAGGGCAGCAACATCTTACCGGGACCCAGATCAAAGATAGTCATCGCGTGGCTCTAAATGTATGAGCTACTCAATAGGCCCCCTTAGCTTGCGGACCCCAGTGCAGTCACACAGACTGCACAGGTGGTAATTCCTCCACTGGAAAGAGTTGGGGGCCACCGCCTCACAGCAGCACCACAGAAGTGAGGGAGTAGGTAGGAATTCTGCAAGGACATTGCCAACCTAGCACTATGTGGATTTGTACTTCCACTGGCGGACTTTAATCTCACTCCCTCTTGGCCCAGTTTGCCTCTTTGGAATATTGCAGGGGAGACTGCAGTATCTGGGGCTGAGCACACTGCCAGACTATGATGAGTATGTACTGTGTCCACATAAGCAAGTGCTAGCTGGATTGAGATGAGACAGTGCTCAAAACACTTATCACATGTTCCAGTCACCGTCTTTGGCAGTGGAGTTTTGGGAAACAGAATCTCTCAACTTGTATACTGCATGCATAACCCTGAATAGAGCCTTTCACACAGAGATCTGAGGTTAGCACTCAAAACATTTAGATTCTTTCATATTTGTCCCACAAGTCAAAAGGTTCAAACCCTCCCTTTGGCTACTATATGCACGAGCATGATCTGTTGGGCTGACCTGCTAAATTTCCATATTTTACTTTATCAACATGAAGACCAAAGTGGTTAAAATAGATACAAGAATTCACAGTTACAAATGCAATGTGTGCCCTTCATGTGACAGAACTGCCATATTTTGCAGTTTTTACAGCTGATCATTTCTCCAGTGCAGAAAAGCTTAGCTCTTGCAGCAAAAAAATACTGCGCCCTTGGCACCATCGCAAGTCCATAACTAGGTCACCTCCCACCTGCGATGGCCTTACTTCGACATTATAAAATATGCATGACCAACAATATGCTTTTAGTGTAGCCGGAAAAAAAAAGGACATGCAGGGGGAGGGAAGAGATGAAATCAATGGACAAAGTCTAAAAGAAAAAGGGAAGGTTAATCAAGGCAATATGTAACCCGTTCACTGAATAATTCCACCTCTTAAAAAATACCAAAATCACAACTAAACTCTCCAACAACCCACTTTTTAATGGAGAACACACTGCCTATCAAAAAGTAGATCTAGCACTGTATGGAACTGAAACACGAGCGTCAGAAACCTAATGTGATTTTTTTTTTTTTGTAATTAAACTCATAATATCAACTGATTTTCAATCTGAGATAAAGTCAGCACTGTATTAAAAATCACATGAACTAGTGCACAGGTCGTTCATTTTATGGTTACATCTCAGCAGAGCAATAAAAGTGCCATGAAGTAATCGTTCTGTAAGTGGAGCAGAATGTAACTTCATTAACAATTCACATACGGTAGCTGCTGACGTATGTGCGTTTGATGGAGATAGTCCCATTGGTCTAAGTGTTACTCGGAGATTCCAGCTCAATGCCATTTAAATAATGTCAGAATATGCACATAAAAGGGCTCCACCCGGACTGTACAGAGCGTCTGAAGCGAACGGTCGCATGGCCGTGGAGCTCCAGACCGACAAGCAAAATAAACCTTATTACCGGCACTCCAACCCACTCCAAAGTTCTCCCGGGACGATCCCGAGACCCCACAGGCACGATGGGCAGAAAAACTAAAAAAGCGAGACCTGACAAGCCCCGCCAGGGCATGGATATCGGAGAATTATGGAGGCAGGCGCACGATGCTGCAGGAGCCAAGATGGCGTCCCTGCACGGCGGCTGCTCATATTTCACTGATGGATCATCGGAGGATGACGGGGGAGACCCCATGGGGTCCATACCGACCCAGTCTTTGGCCTTGTATGTGAAGGATAGCATAAAATCTAGCCTAATAAAAGTTAGTGAGGCAAACATAGAGTCCGTTTGGGCTACGTTAGAATTTGGTAATCACACAGTAACTCGTGTAGGTGTGATTTATAGGCCCCTAGGACAAATTGAAGAGTTAGATAATCTACTAGTTGAGGAAATAGCTAAAATGACAATGAAGGGGGAAGTTATCATCATGGGTGACTTTAATCTTCCTGATGTAAATTAGAAAACAAAATTAGCTACTTGTGCCAGGAGCACACATATTCTAAACTCCCTACTGGGATTGTCTCTAAAACAAGTTGTTGAGGAGCCAACTCGTAAAGAGGCCATACTAGATTTAGTGTTAACAAATGGAGATTTGGTATCAGATGTTACTGTAGGTGAAAGTTTAGGATCCAGTGATCATCAGTCAGTGTGGTTTAATATAAGAACAGTGACTGAGTCACACCACACAAAAACAAAAGTTTTAGACTTTAGAAAAACAGACTTTTCTAAAATTAGAATATGGGTAGAGGAGTCATTATCAGACTGGAGCAATTTAAATGGAGTCCAAGAGAAATGGGATTATTTAAAAGTTGCACTATTGAAGGCAACAGAAAATTGCATTAGGCTTGTCAGTAAAAGCAAAAAATTCAAGAAACCACTGTGGTACTCCGCAGATGTGGCCAAAATAGTTAAAAACAAAAAGTTAGCATTTAGGAATTATAAAAAAAACCCAGAGTGAGGAAGACAAAATGATCTATAAGATTAGGCAGAAAGAGGCTAAGCAAGTTATAAGAGCTTCCAAATCACACACAGAAGAGAAAAATAGCACAGTCAGTAAAAAAGGGGGATAAAACATTTTTTAGATACATAAATGAGAAAAGAAAAGTAAAACAAGGATTAGTTAGATTAAAAACAAAAGAAGGAAGGTATGTAGAAGAGGATAAAGGTCTAGCTGACTGCCTCAATGAATATTTTTGTTCTGTATTTACAGATGAAAATGAAGGAAAGGGACCTCAGTTGAGAAAAAGGATAAATGAGTCATTTATTACACGTGAGTTTACAGAGGAAGAGGTTCTATTTCAACTGTCAAAAGTAAAGACAAATAAGTCAATGGGACCTGATGGCATACACCCAAAGCTATTAAAAGAGCTTAGTGGTGTACTAGCAAAACCATTAACAGATTTATTTAACCAATCATTGTTAACAGGAGTAGTCCCAGAAGATTGGAAGTTAGCGAATGTTGTGCCCATTTACAAGAAAGGTAATAGGGAGGAGTCGGGCAACTATAGGCCAGTAAGCCTTACTTCAGTAGTGGGGAAAGTGATGGAAACCATGTTAAAGGATAGGATTGATGAACATCTAAAAACACATGGATTTCAAGGGTGGTGCAGTAGACATTGGTTACCTAGATTTCAGTAAGGCTTTTGACACTGTTGCACTTAGAAGGCTTATCAATAAACTGCAATCTTTAAGTTTGGATTAAAATATTGTTGAATGGGTAAGGCAGTGGCTGAGTAACAGGCAACAGAGGGTTGTAGTTAATGGAATATATTCGAAGCTTGGACTTGTCACCAGTGGGGTACCTCAGGGATCTGTACTTGGACCCATTCTCTTTAATATTTTTATTAGTGATATTGCAGAAGGTCTTGATGGTAAGGTATGTCTTTTGCTGATGATACTAAGATATGTAACAGGGTTGATGTTCCAGGAGGGATAAGCCAAATGGCAAATGATTTAGGTAAACTAGAAAAATGGTCAGAATTGTGGCAACTGACATTTAATGTGGATAAGTGCAAGATAATGCATCTTGGACGTAAAAACCCAAGGGCAGAGTACAGAATATTTGATAGAGTCCTAACCTCAACATATGAGGAAAGGGATTTAGGGGTGATTATTTCTGATGACTTAAAGGTAGGCAGACAATGTAATAGAGCAGCAGGAAATGTTAGCAGAATGCTTGGTTGTATAGGGAGAGGTATTAGCAGTAGAAAGAGGGAAGTGCTCATGCCATTGTACAGAACACTGGTGAGATCTCACTTGGAGTATTGTACACAGTACTGGAGACCGTATCTTCAGAAGGATATTGATACCTTAGAGAGGGTTCAGAGAAGGGCTACTAAACTGGTTCATGGATTGCGGGATAAAACTTACCAGGAAAGGTTAAAGGATCTTAACATGTATAGCTTGGAGGAAAGACGAGACAGGGGGGATATGATAGAAACATTTAAATATATAAAGGGAATCAACACAGTAAAGGAGGAGACTATATTTAAAAGAAGAAAAACTACCACAACAAGAGGACATAGTCTTAAATTAGAGGGACAAAGGTTTAAAAATAATATCAGGAAGTATTACTTTACTGAAAGGGTAGTGGATGCATGGAATAGCCTTCCAGCTGAAGTGGTAGAGGTTAACACAGTAAAGGAGTTTAAGCATGTGTGGGATAGGCATAAGGCTATCCTAACTATAAGATAAGGCTAGGGACTAATGAAAGTATTTAGAAAATTGGGCAGACTAGATGGGCCGAATGGTTCTTATCTGCCGTCACATTCTATGTTTCTATGTTTCTATGTTTCAGTCGCCAACCCAGGCACAGCCATTCACAAAGCCTCACACCCCTGTGACCATGGAGCACTTATGGCCGACCATCATAAGAAAATCGCAGATGATGTGGCCCTGCTCAGAGAGGACATTAAAGGCATCACCAACAGGCTGGGAGCAGTAGAATTTTCCTCCACCGGCCACACCAACCAGATTGCAGTCATCCAAGAAGCGATCCGAGACCTGCAAAAAAAAGCTCAGCACCACGAACAGCAACTTGCCGCTCACGAAGATAAAAATCGTCAGAATAATATAAAGGGGGGTAGCCGACACCGTTCCAGAGACCGAACTCCAACATTTCGTCAGGAGATTACTTACAGAGCTACTAACCCCAAAAGCAGCGAAAGCAACCACCTTGGAAGGAATATTCCGCATACCGCGACCAGCAAAGGCCCCACCAACTGCAACAGGGGACCTAATTCTCCAATTTCAGTCACTCAAGGACCAGTGATGTATCCTGGTTTTGTGCTGCCCTAGGCAGGACAAAACGCAGGCCCCCCCCACCCCACGCCAACCCCCCCCCAACCCGCCTTCTAAATACACACACACACACACACAGTGGTGTATCCTGGTTTTGTGCTGCTCTAGGCAGGACAAAACTCAGGCGCCCCCCCCCCACAACCCGCCTTCTAAATATACACACACACACATACATTCACTGACAGATATGCATACACTCGCTAACAGAAACACACACACTAACAGACACACTCACACACTGACAGGCAAACACACTCACACAGTCAGACACACACACACTCACTGACACACAGTCAGACAAACACAGTCAGACACACACACACTAACAAACACACACACACACATTAACAGACACACACACATTAACAGACACACACTCACTGACACACACACTCACAGGCAAACACACACACTAACAGACACACACTCAGACACACAGTCACACACACACACACTCACAAGCAAACACACACTCACAGGCAAACACACACTCACTGACACACAGTCAGACACACACACATACACACTAACAGACACACACTCACACAGTCAGATACACTAACAAAACACACACACACATTAACAGACACACACTCACTCACTCACATTAACACATTTTTTTATTTATTTTTATTTACCCCCCCACCTCCTTACCTTTGGGAGTGCTGGGGGGGAGGGGTTCATTACCTCCCTGGTGGTCCAGTGGTTGCCGGCTGGGCGGCGCTGGGCGGGCGGCTGGCGAGGGAGCTCTTCCCCTGAGCGCTGTGCTCAGCTCCCTCGCGCGCCGCAAAGTGAGGCTGGGAGCCGTAAGATGACGTCATCTTCCGGCTCCCAGCCTCACTCTGCGGCGCGCGAGGGAGCTGAGCGGACAGCTCAGAGGAAGAGCTCCCTCGCCAGCCGCCCGCCCAGCGCCCGGCCGGTCAGTTAGCCGCGAGGCTAACAAAGCATTTGCCCTGGGCATTTGGGGGCAGCGTTTTTTGCCGCCCCCTGAAAAATGCCGCCCAAGGCAAATGCCTTGTTTGCCTCGCGGCTAAAACGCCCCTGTCAAGGACACAAAAGCAGTCCTAGAAACCGTTAGAGGACAGCCCACATATCCCTTTGGGGGAATGACCCTCTCATTTTACGCGGATCTGTCCGGAGGGACACTGGCGTGGAGGAGACACATGAGCCCATTCACAGCTCTCCTGCACCTCCATCAAATCCGGTACCATTGGGGACCAGGTCGCACTCTCACCATTGAAGCAGGAAGTAACAAACATACTCTTCACGACATGCAAGAGGCCACTAGGACGCTGAGTCTACTTGGCCTCCCCACGGACTCACTGGCTCCGATGACGCGACCAGCAGGCCAAACGCGCCCACAAGGAAGATACTCAGCCGATGCCCCGGAGTTTGTATCCCGGAGAACAACCACGGACTCATACGCCAAGGCCACCACTTGAAACAGGACAAACCCTGCAGGACTTGCATAAAGAACTGTACAACACTATAAATACCCCCGACAGCCCGAGAGTCCAGGTACACCTATAACTCGAAGTTCCCACACAACTATGCAGAAAACGGGACCTGTGCACCATGGGGGGACGCCAAACCGGACAATCGGACTAACATAGTTGAGCCACATCGGCACATTTTAATGTTTTTTTTGTTGTTTTTTTTTAGTTTTGTTCTGTTTTCTTTTTTCCCTCTTCATTTTCTGTTACTTCTGTGGGCTTTGGCTCACATACCTGAACAGCCAGCCTTGGTTAAAGACACCAGTCAGTTGGTTCTATTATATGTTTATACGCTAGTCATGTAACCTCAACACACATAACGTTATGCCTCAAAGGATTACTATAATATAAATTTCTGGTGGACGACACAGCTCAGGCACATATACCAACATTTGCACCCTCCACTTACGAGCATATTAAACCCAACGTGACATCTCATGTCAGTCATTGGCACCAGAAATCTGTCACCACACATACTCTTGTCACGGAGGAATGCCAGGCCTGCTGTAGACTCTCCACTCATACGCATCGGCCCAACTTTCACACGCAGGCTATTAAAGCCACACATAATAAACTTTTAGCTATTAATGAATAGCCTTTACACATTGAATGCCGTTTGACGCCTACAAAAATTAGCCCACTCCAAACGCACGGTATATAGGCCTAGACTATACAATAGGGCATATCTATAAATATATTCTTACTGCTATATAGGTTCACTTGTGCACAACTTATGACGCCTTTAACATGCCTTCACCAACACTTGCAATGCAGCATGTAATGCGCAAGTCGTGATATATGCTACCGCTACTTTAGAAGCTGCCTAATGCATGACCGAGCACTATTAAGTTACCTAACTTGTTTTTTTATAAACTGTTCTTCCTCACCAAACCCAAAAAATGTGCTTCTAAATGTAATACAATGTCTCACTTTATTTTGGTCCGCGTCTGTGACCCATACGTTTACTAATAGGATAGACCAAGCATACTGTACTGTATAATGACCACGCAGCCCAACCAGGTTATTAATGCGCTGTAGCCTGAAGCACATCGACTTTCATTATATATTGAAATAAACTGCAGCAGTTCAAACATAGTTAATGTAACCACTAGCTGGACTGACTATTCACCATAGCCGCGCTAGCATTGTACGATAAAGAAGCAACGTTCCAATCTATGGCATTAATCTCCCATTGTTTCATGTTGACATGTTTGATCTAACCTTGTACCACACTTTTTCCGATAAGCTGAACTGAAAAACTACTTGATAAGCAACAATTATACATAAAAATGTGCAGTAACCTCTAATGCCTGACTACTGTAACACGATGTCTATATAACTGTTCACCCTTGCTGTTGTGGCATTGTAAGCATGACGTGTTGAACCCTTGCACAAATAAAATAAAGAATAAAAAAAAAAAAAAAGGGGCTCCACCCAACAAGCCTACAAATTGGTGCTGCATCAATGACACAACAACAATATCATCATCATCAGGTGATGTCAGAATGGATGCATTGCCAAGCAGGGAAATTGAGCTGAGCTAAATATATCCCCATGCAGTAAAATGAGGATGAGTTGTGTTTCCCATAACTGTCTGTGAGGGAAACTTCCAGGCAAAAATATGGAACCTCTTACTATCCAAAAAGATCTTCATTCATACAAAATGCTAATATGGACACGAAATCTCACAGCTTTTCTGCCGGGTAGTTTGGGTCAGGTTGGTCAAACTAAATACCTTGGACTGAGTTTCTTTGCCACACTTCCTCTAATAGAAGGAACATTCCAGGTATCATAACAACTTCAGGCTTACCTTCAGTGGTTACATTGTTTACCAAGCTTTTAACCCCAAATTCTCTTCTCAAGTGCAGTTTTGCTCTGCCCCTTCCCGTATCCGCTTTCAAAAATATGCAAGAAGAGAAGCCTCGAACCACAGTGGGCCAGGGAACCGGAGATTGGCTTAGAGTGGTCAGCTGACGTCTTCAGACAATCAGTATCTTCCCATTCACAAAATGGTTTAAGAATCATACATGCGTTACTCAATCTGTTTTTTTATGAATGTGGATCTACCGATTGGCTTAGACTAGCAGCCATTTTCCTTCAGTAAGTTCCTCTCTATTCTCTGTTCTCTTTTTCATTCGCACTCCCAGGTTTCTCGTCCTTCTTGGTTCTCAGCTATCCCCCCATCTTCGAATTTCTGTCTACAAGCATTTCTCCATTTAAAAAAAACAAAAAAACTATCTCTTTAGCCATTTTCTTTCTAAGTTGCTTCTTACAAACTATTTCTTAAGTATATCTCCAACTTTTTGCTCAAATCCCTCTCCCCCAGCTTTGCTCTCAGATACAGTTGCTTCCTTTATATCTCTTCCTAGGCCTTGTTTGTTGATTCATTTCTCTTTCAAGATCCAGTCTGTTCCAAGCCTTTTTCTAATGGGTAATATGATGTACAGACGGAACGGCCTCATCTGTGTTGCTCACCTTACTGGGAACCTCTGATTTAAAAATAGTGAACTAAGAATATGGAAATGAGTGTGATATGAAACAATTTTAGCAAAATTCTCAAGTCACAATGTGGAATTAGTTAACTAAGTAAAATAATACAAAAATGAAATTATAATATAGGGGTAGAAAAGGTACACATCCACAGCCATTATTGAACTATAACACCTATTATTCAGTCATCCTCCAACCAGCTACTTTCAATATCAAGAGAAACGTTGTAAAAACTGCAAAACACCTTGATTCATGCCCGCTAGCTTATATATTAAAATTGTGCTTTTAAATATATACATTTTTAAACATTTCCACTATGAGAAGCTATAATACAAGACAAACGTTTGAAACGTATGCCTCTTAGTAAACAGCGGGTTGAGGGAACGAGGGCTGGACTCACCTTTTAGCGTTTAGAGTGCACATTTCGGTGTGTTTAACCTTTCTATCCAATTCCATGAATTGTTTTTATTTAAACCAGCGTTAACAAGCCACGTTTTTTTAAAGCAAATCAATCACCTGTTAGCCCCAATTGTTCAATTATTTCTAAAACCAATTCTGACATCTCAGTTTACAAGTTGGGACCAGATAAAATCACTAGTTTATATGGATAATAAAGGCTATGTATATTACTTGGAACTGTATGAGCTCTCACATCAATGGAGGGCCTTCAACGTATCCTGCCTAAGGAGAGGCAGAATTCAACCTGCTTCAATAATATAGCCAATATCATGCCATAGATAGCAATAATTAAATAACTCTTAAATATATAATATACAATACATATAATATATAGTATTAGAACACAACAGCCCTGTCTGCGAAATACAGCACTCCAAATCTATTGTGAAACAATCAGCCCTCAAACCAGACAGGCAAAACATGGATTCCATGACATTTATTCAAAGGCAGCCAAGATGTTGGGTTTGGTTTAAGAAGGATATACACTCCCCTACGCATCACACTACATTAGCGCAATAGAGAGGTTGCCAATTCAGGGACGAAAAAGGAAGAACAGAGTAATGAATGATGTCATAGCATGTTTCCTCTTCCTTACTTGCTAATTGACTCGGAATGACTGCCTGAAGACCATTACACAGGGAGCCCCAGAGACCTATTCATATTAACTATAATGTAATGCAATGCTGGGTGCAGTAATTGATCCAGACAGCGAATATTTGCCATTATTCTAAAAAATTCTATACTTTCACTTTACTATTTGAGGGGTTTTGTATGGATCTATTGGACTAGTGTTTCCAAAAATAACACGTGACACTACACACCCTTATACTTTTTATTCTGTTAAAAGTGACGAGAATGCTATCCCACGTATATGATGATTCAGGAGTGTTATATCCACTTAACATTCCATCACATGGACACATCAAAGACATTGGGTTATTGCATATATAATTATATACTTTGAGCAAGGGCATTATTTTAATAAACCCATTAAGCATTTATATCAGGACCATGATCCTAAGATACACCCTGACGGGATTATACACCATACTTAGGCGCACAAAACGGACTTATACACCATACTTAGGCACAGTGGGTGTGGCTGACACACAAATATCCACTAGTTACACTTAACCATATATTTTCGTAGTTCAATAGTCTCAAGTGGCCCATAGATTTTTCTCTGGACTAATAGTAATAATAGAATCCATTTATTTTTGCACTATGGCCCTTTAGAGCTACTCCTCTAACACCATGTGACGTTAGTAAAAACAGCCAAAAATGTTCTAAAAAAATATTCACTATGCATATTCCCCTGCTTTGCTCAACACCGATGTTATAAAGAAATTTGTTACCTCAATAATATTAAACAACATATTCACGGAAGAGTGTATTTACTAAAACAGGAATTGTGTAGAGTTGCAAATGATTTTAGGATAAAATAAGGAAAAAAAAACTAGCCCTTGGATAATTTTTCCAGTTTGATTACTTTAGTCTAGACTATAGATATTTACATTTCCCTAGTCAATTCTGTCCAATCCCTTTCACAGTCAATAACTCTCCACAGACATTTTGAAGCAAACATGGCCTGTACTCGAGCTCTAGTGGTACCAAACTTTTCCAATCTGCTCCTGTACCACAACCTGCTGGGTTTCTTTACTTAAATGGGAATTGTAGACCATCAACAAGAGGATTGCAAATTTCACATCAAACTATAAATGCTGAGCTGCAGTCTTTTTCATTTTATTAATTTCTCCAATTCAGTTTAGTGGATAATGTGATTTATAAAGTTTCTTGGAGTAAAACATTGATATCTCGCTTTAGTTATTGCAGTTTGGGACCTTCAAGAACATTTTTCACTTTAATGTGACTAAGCATGTTGGGCCTCAAATTATTTAGAAAAACATTTGATTTTATATTAAGGACAGTAGAGGATGCATATACCTCGATGAGGATTTTGCTGTGTAAAATCAGGACAGATGGACAATTGGACATAACTGATCAGGTGCAACTAAGAACATTAGACTAAGCACCCAGTTTTTAATACCTGCCCTCCTGAACATTAGACTAAGCACCCAGTTTCAATACCTGCCCTCCTGAACATTAGACTAAGCACCCAGTTTCAATACCTGCCCTCCTGAACATTAGACTAAGCACCCAGTTTCAATACCCGCCCTCCTGAACATTAGACTAAGCACCCAGTTTTTAATACCTGCCCTCCTGAACATTAGACTAAGCACCCAGTTTCAATACCCGCCCTCCTGAACATTAGACTAAGCACCCAGTTTTTAATACCTGCCCTCCTGAACATTAGACTAAGCACCCAGTTTCAATACCCGCCCTCCTGAACATTAGACTAAGCACCCAGTTTCAATACCTGCCCTCCTGAACATTAGACTAAGCACCCAGTTTCAATACCCGCCCTCCTGAACATTAGACTAAGCACCCAGTTTTTAATACCTGCCCTCCTGAACATTAGACTAAGCACCCAGTTTCAATAAGCCCTCCTGAACATTAGACTAAGCACCCAGTTTCAATACCCGCCCTCCTGAACATTAGACTAAGCACCCAGTTTTTAATACCTGCCCTCCTGAACATTAGACTAAGCACCCAGTTTCAATACCCGCCCTCCTGAACATTAGACTAAGCACCCAGTTTCAATACCCGCCCTCCTGAACATTAGACTAAGCACCCAGTTTTTAATACCTGCCCTCCTGAACATTAGACTAAGCACCCAGTTTCAATACCCGCCCTCCTGAACATTAGACTAAGCACCCAGTTTTTAATACCTGCCCTCCTGAACATTAGACTAAGCACCCAGTTTCAATACCCGCCCTCCTGAACATTAGACTAAGCACCCAGTTTTTAATACCTGCCCTCCTGAACATTAGACTAAGCACCCAGTTTCAATACCCGCCCTCCTGAACATTAGACTAAGCACCCAGTTTCAATACCTGCCCTCCTGAACATTAGACTAAGCACCCAGTTTCAATACCCGCCCTCCTGAACATTAGACTAAGCACCCAGTTTCAATACCTGCCCTCCTGTTATATATATGTGATGACATCAGACTAGATGTGACAATGTAGTATTAACTGTATCATGTTATCGTACAGAAAGGCCTTTAGTTGAGCTTACTGTGAGGAAAATGCTGTGTTCTAGGCTGCAGTGCTATTATAAGCAAGTCAGCAAAGGGGATGCTGAAGCAGAGGCAGTGAAACACAGGGTGTGGGCCCTGCCATCTCCTATCCCAAGCATTCTTACATATTCAAAAACCCATGAAAGTGTGAAATGTCGGGAATTTAAAGCGAATTCGGAGTGAATGTCAAATTTCAGCTCAGGATACTCAAAATAAAAAAATTAAAAATTGGAAAAAAAAAGATATTTTGTTGTTTTATGTTCAGCTGTTTTGTCCTACATTTTAAATTAACGTTGATATTTACTCAGAATTCTGGACAATTCACACTTTGGTGACTAACCCTGATTGGGTTATCCAGATATTGCATGCTTAACATTAGCTGCCAGGGGTGTGGCTTCATCAGACAAGATGGCGCTTCACAAGTAAACTAAAAACCAAAACATTATAATAGTAAACTTGCTGTCGGGATCTGTGCTATTATCAATTACAAATTAGTTACAGTTCTAAAACTCATAGGACAAACAAGAGTTTAATTTAAGATTTTTTTTTTTTATAATTTAGATTATTAACTATTTATGTTTGTTCTTTTGCTGGCAATAAAAAATGGGTGTGTCATCTACAGTCTCAATGATTCCTACAATGTGTGTTATGTTCCATTAAATTTGTAATTCGTTTTCAAAAATCCTGAAATTATAAAAATAGCCTTAATAAATATAGGATTGAAACATCTGTAATACAATTACAAGGACTTTTACAAATAATGACACAGCATTTATAACCAGCTAATTCAACTTGCCATTAGGCCAATACACGACACATACAGATTATATGGAATAAAGCAATTTGGCATTTATTTTTTTAATATATTGAAAATTATTATATTTAAGATAATGTGTTACAGAATTCCTTGTTATTTAGAGCATCACATATATATATATATATATATATATATAGGCACGAATTAAATATATGTATATATATATATACATATTATTATTTTATTAATGTGAGTTATTTCCATATGATTGTGCTCAGTCTTCTCTTGTTAGATGGTTGATCCCTGGATGTAAATGTCTGGCTGCCTGAGCAGGATGGGCGTTGCAGGTTGCCTGGTTTAGAGTGATGAGTGACAGTGTGGATCAGACTGTTTCAGAGAGCTCCATTGCTGTGTGGGGATGCTATGATGGTGTCAGAATGTTCAGCCAGGGGTTGATACAGTAACGATCCCCCACGTTCCATGCTGCACACATTGCTCAGAGCAGCAGTCACCGCGTTCTATTCGCTGCCTGCATGAACGCTCTTTGTCCACTGTGCGCTGCCATAGGGACCGCAGTGCGGAGTGCGCCACGCCCACCAGCCGGCATCTCTGCTTCAAGTGTCATTCCAGCAATGCACACAGCCCTGCCGCAAGGGCACCGTGAGCCACCACCACAGCCACCAGGGAATCCAGCCACCACCACCACCACCACCCCCCGTGCCCACTAATACACAATGCAGAGTATCAATGCTGCCAGGCTCATTAGTATGGACATCACAGCCTGCTGCATCCTATGCAGATATTCCAATACTGTATTATAATCACACTATGTATCATGAAATGGAGACTAAGATAAACTGATCTAGGAGCATAATAAGGAAACCAGGGCAGCTGGGCAATACCAACAACCCACGGAAAGCATGTGGCTGCCAACATAGTGGGTGGGGTGCCCTGGATAAGGCGCAGCCTTTCCTCCCTCTCTGCTCTATGACAGGTCCTGATGCTGATTCCTGGCTCCCAGTGTAGGTGGGTCACTCAGTGAGGGATTTCTGATAATATCCAATATGTAACTGTGTGGGATCTATGTGTCCTCTCTATGACTGTGTGCCCTTGCAATGTACCCGCATGTTGCCTTTTAGGTCACTATGTATGAGCCTGTGATCTTTATATGTCCTTGTGATGGGAGCCAGGAAATTAGATATAATTAGAAACACCAGAGCCTTGATTGCAAGCACACCTAGGAGGGACCAATCTAGGTGCTACTGGCCATCCACACACTTTATTTGCTGCATTCTCATTAAAAACTGTCCATCAGATCAGCTAAATGTGCATCAATGCAAGCTGCCTCTATGTAGAACTGCAAAGTAACCCCAAATCATTCTCTCTCCTGCGCATCACGAAATAACACTGTATCCAGAATGTCAGATCATCCTCCCATTATCCTGCATGAACAATGTTACAAAATGTATTCTTCAAGCTCACTGCTGTCTCCCTCGTGTGAAGCTCTCAGTGTGGGAGGAGCTGCTTCCTTGCCAACTGTTAGATGATCTGCAGCCCACCATATAGTCTCTACAGAAAAAGGGAGTGGCTGCATCACATTGTCTTTGTTCGCCCCCACCCCCCCAACCACCTCCAAAAAAAGGGGAAAAAATCACTATATTTTATTTTATACAACAATCCATATATTGCATACATCTGATCATTAACAACAAAAAAAATACTCCCCAAAAAATTACATCATAATCTTCCTGGCAACATTTATTTGCAGCATCATCCCATCCTAGACAATTTTCCTCCAAGGCAAAGCACAGCATCAGCTCTGGCTACAAGCAGAAATAAATAGCAACCAGTGGTTTTGCTGAAAGCTTAGTAATTGAAGAGAAACAAAATGACAGATTGAAAGTTCCTTTTGTGTCTTACCTTTTTCAATGTTAGAGATGGCACACCTTAAATGGTCCTCTGTCACTATTTCTCCAATCACCACCAGCAGGTAGAATTTACTGTCAAGGAACCTGTGTGATAGCGATGGGGATGTTGAAGATGGGTTAAGGATGTTCTTTGCAGGGTCCATGTCTGCTCCTGGCCCCACCAGAGTAGCCATCCTTGCAAACTGCCCCCCTCCCTGAGCTGCCTGGCTCTGTCCCTGGGTAAAATTCCTCTCCCAATCTGCTAGGTACAGTAGCTGAGAGCAGACAGGGAGTGAGTCAGGGAGGGGAGGCTGCCTGCCTTTTATAATAGGCGTCTGGGCTGGGATACTGGGAGGAGAATCATACTAGCTAGCAGTCTATTTAACAGCATCCACATCTGAGGTCATCTGCTGCAAATCACAGCCCCCGGAAGGAGAAAGGAGAGAGGTGCACACAATACAGAGGAGCCCAGGGGGGCAGAATCTTCCAAAGCACCACCGACCCCCCCTCCCCCCTTTATAACTGGGAGGATAATCAGGGGTTCTTTAATTAAACATCAGTGTTAAAGCTTGGCTCATATTTGCAGTGTAAACGATTTAAGGGTTTCATAAAGTAATTATGAAAACATTAAATTGAGCAATTCCAATGAAAGTTCACACAGTAAGTTTGTGCTGCAGAATTATTAGTTCTAGCACTGTCATTGCTGCCTGTTTGAAGGAATTAAGTGTTATTTTCACAGAGGTCCTTCATGGTGAATATATGAGAGGCAAAGAAAACTTTATTAAAATGTTAAAAGTAGCTTTCCGTTAAAATATTTTTATTGTCGTAATTATGGTGGTGTTTTGAATCTATTTATTGTAAATACGTTTTGTATTTATTTAAATACTACTACTAACTATTATTATTATTTTAAAGGAACAATCCAAGTACCAAAACCGCTACTGAGCTCTTATGGTGGTTATGGTGCTAGGAGTGCATTGACAGCCACGTATTTTAGAGAGTCAATCTGGGGTCTGCCACATGTTGCTTCCTGCCTCCTTTACCTTAGTCAGAGAGCCGGATCAGCCGACGCTCTCAGCCAATGAGCTGGCCGTGCACTGCAGTGCCTAGCTCAGGAGAGCTAACAGAAGCTCCAAAGCAGGATCCGACTCTCTGGCTGAGGTAGTGGTGGTAGGGAGCAGTGATCAACAGAATCCAGGTAAGAGGCCAAACTGTTCTAAAGAGTTTAAGTCCTTACAATGGGGGCACAACAATCCTGCCACAACAAACAATACAGCGTACAGCAGTGGTTATGGTGCCTGGAGTATTCCTCTAAATGTTTAAGAGAGAGGCCAGTATATAGGTGTAGAGAGAGAGTGAGAGAGAGAGAGAAAGAGAGAGATTAGTTCTCATAACTCTACATCATTTTACAGTGAGAAAACACGTTTTACGGGAATCTCTGATTGTTCAAGAGAAAATCATAGCCGGTGCCACCAAGCAACATTTGCCACAATACCGCTGTCTGCCAATCATGTCACGTGCTGACTCCAGGCAGTACAATCGAAACCCATGGCACTCCAACATTTATGGAACAGAGCAGAAAATAAATATGAACAAAAGTGAGTCAAGATGGATTGTTTTCTCTCGTTTAGAAATCGCTGCAAATTATATTTTTGGCTTTTCTTTGGATGAACAGAAAAAATGGAGATGTGTGCCATTTTGAACTGGATGAATGTGTCTTTTTCAGCATATATTAACATATTGATTAGTGATGTCCCGAACGGTTCGCCGAAAGGTTCGCGAATGGTTCGAGACATCACTAATATTGATACATAACCGTGCCACCAATACTGACTTGCATGTCATACAAGTAAACATTCAAAGAGTCTCACTGTACAGGTTTGCTTTTCTGTTGAGCTTTCAATAGCTAATACATTGATACCACTCCAGAATGGTTCTGAACTACACAGATCCCTATTATGAGTAAAGTTACATTTGCTGCTGTATTTCCTGCACATGAGGGATGCAATATGGCAAGGGAGGCCAAAGGAAGAGAAATATGAAAACCGTGTTTAAAGGACCACTCTAGGCACCGAGACCACTTCAGCTTAATGAAGTGGTCTGGGTGCCAGGTCCAGCTAGGGTTAACCCTTTTTTTTAATAAACATAGCAGTTTTACGAGTATGTTTTCCTGGCACTATAGTGGTCCTTTAAGGGATGAAAAATGGCAAATATTAAATTAAATATAGGAACGTAGAATGAATTATATAAAACCTGGCTTTGAATTTGGCAAACATGAAAATTAATTTGTCATATTGAATTATGGATAAAAGATGCACTTTATATAAATAATATGTAAGCTTGTTTGAGTAAGGTCCACAACACCATCTGTTCCTGTGCGTCCAATTCATCTTGTTGCAAATACATGAATATGACATTTGAAAATAGGGATTGATAGTGGATTATGGTATAAAATATAATTGTATTGATAATAAAAAAATATAAAAGGAAATTTGGAGCTACAAGTTCAGGGACTTCTTTCCCCACACTTGGAAGCCAAGATTTGCTTTACACGGTTACCACACCGAGTTTGACAGATGAGAGTCTCAGCTGCTTAGATTTCGAAAGGACAGTCCCTAGCCTGTAGTTCATACAACACATTCCCAAAATCAGATATGTCTGCAGCTTTAGAAAAAGGTAACCTTTTTTTCCAGGAGCCACCTCACGTACAATTTCTGGTTTGAAAAAAAGTGAGTAAACTTTAGTTCATTTTAGTTGCATGTTGGACTTTCAATGTTGATGAACGACCAAGCTTTGCACGCCTCATGGACATGCTGGAGAAGCCGCCAAAACGGAACCAGAGGTTGTCACATCCAGACACTTTTGGAAATCCGCATTATAGCTGATGACAAACTAACCTGAAACTTGCATGCTTCATGTGTCTTCTACTAATCTTCAGCTATGTGGACAGTTGCCTTTCATCCACAAAACAAGTCTTCACTAATATTAGAAAATCTTTTTAACCCTAAAGAAAGGAAATATGGCATTTCAAGGGAAATAGATGTGTGAAGAGACATATGTGGAATTTTAAACTGGAATTATTTAATTAATCTTTTTTTTCTCCCTGTTTCCCCTTGATTATATTCTTAGTTCACCTTAGTTTTTCTTTTTTTACATAAGAAAAAAGTAGGGACTACTTTTTCTTATGGGGACTGTGATATTCTCTGTTGCTAAGCTAATTTACTTACAATCAATCACACAGAAGGGCACACTGTAGACAGGCAGAGGAAAACAAAATGGCAGTACCTGGATATTGAGATCAAGCTTAAGGAAGAAAAAATTATTCATATAAATAAAGGAAAATGGCAAGGGAGCAATAGACTTATTAAAAAACAAGTCAATGGATATAAGGAAAGGAAAAGTGAAAGAAAAAAAATGACAAGACTGCTTTATGAGTGGTGGGAAATAAAGTGGGAAAATATAAGACTGGTGATAAACTCAGTATTTAAAATCGCTATAGGCTTGTACAAATAGAGCTGAGTGCATGGTCTGTAAAAGAGGACATGGTAGAGACAGCTATTTATAATGGCAAAAAAACAATGTGTGATTAATTAGGCTTTATTACTACATATGCCAGTGTATGGAATTAGGTATTTATTCACTAAACAGTGAACAGTGATGAATTGATATTAGAACTGGAAAATATACGTTATAATAAATTAGCCGAGTTGGAGATTTTTCTTCCTTTTTTTTAACTTTATTTTTTTTAAATAAAAAACTCTTGCAAAAATCATATCTTAAAGATATCACTATATTTCTCAAACTGTTAGCTGATATACAGATCCCGCCGGGCGACTTTTGGTTGGTGACTATGGACGTTCAGTCGTTATATACTTCCATAGATCATAATAGAGGGATAGAGGCGGTTGATTGGACATTGGACAAGGACCCTAAACTGACCCAACAAGTGGACACCAGAAAATACATTAGGGAATTACTGACCTTTATTTTAACAGAGAATTATTTTTTGTTTGGGGACAAATACTACAAACAGATTAAAGGTACAGCTATGGGCTCGAATGTCGCTCCAACATATGCAAACATTTATATAAATCGTCTGGAAGAGACGTGTATTTATCAACATCCTTTATTTGTGAAATGTCTGATTTGGAAAAGATATAAAGATGATGTGTTCATATGTTGGAGCGGCACTAGGGCCCAGTTGCAGGATTTCCTTGAACATGCAAGATCTTAATATTAAATTCACTATGTATTGCAACACGACTACGGTCCCGTTCTTAGATGTCCAAGTACAGAGGGTAGATAATTGTCTCCACAGTGACTTGTACATAAAACCAACCGATCGTAACAACTTATTAACATACGCCAGCTTTCACCCAATTCACCTTAAGAACGGTTTACCATTTAGTCAACTACTAAGAGTGAGGAGGATAGTATCACAAGAGGATAAGGTGATTACAGGATTAGACTTTATGGTCAACAAATTTGTGGAGAGGGGATATCCTACACATATAGTTGAGAATCAGCGACAGAAAGTTGAAATTCTTTCCCGTCAGGAAACCCTCTCAGGCTCAGGAGCCAACAATAAGGTAGAGAGGTTAACGTTTGTGACACCATACACTCCACTGAATAGGGATATTCGACAAGTTATATTAAAACATTGGCAGCTATTTCAGGGCGATTCTCAATTACCCCCGATATTTCAACAATTTTCACTTTTTTCATATCAAAGGGCTCTGAATTTGAGGGACATCTTAGTGAGGTCAGACATCGGTAGTTCTAAAAAACAAACCAGATTCTTTTCAGAACCTAAGAAAGGCACATTTCCATGCCTTAATTGCTCACACTGTAGTAGTGTGATCAAGGGGGAATATTTTGTTCACCCTCGGTCTGGAAAAAAATTTTTTGTTAAAGACTTCTATATGTGCAGCTCAGATTTTGGCGTGTATATACTTAAGTGTCCCTGTGGGTTCTTATATGTGGGGGAGACCATCCGGCCGGTGAAACGGATAGGGGAGCACAAAAGGAGCATTAGGGCAGCGTTGCAACATAATACAGTGTAGGCTCCGGTACCGAGGCATTTTAAAACGTATGGCCATAATGTGAACCAATTGAGGTTTCAGGTTATAGATAGAATTCCACCCCTCCGTAGAGGTGGTGATAGACAGAAGCTTTTACTTCAAAGGGAAACCAAATGGATTAGTACCTTGGAGACCTTGTCACCACTAGGCCTTAACGAGGACTATGACCTTAAACATTTCTTATGAGTGTTTTCCTATTCAACATTAGCTCATGATGGTCTGCTTTCTTTTGTTTCTGTGCTCCTTACAGTGGCTTCTTTTGACCATTATTGGTCCGTCGTCCTTTCCCGGTGTCATATTGACCCTTATGGGTCCGCTACCTGCCCACAGCACAGGGTCCCTCACGTTTATGGCCCGGGGGCACCTTGGGCTACTGCATGGCTGGTGAGTTGCACTTATGGATAGTGCTAATATTTTTTATACGGTTTCAAAATATTGATAAGAATTTTACCTTTTTTTCATACAGTGGGTCAGTTATCGGATTTTTTCATTCTTCTTTTACCCCTTGATCACCTGCTGCAGGTAAGTTTGATGGTTAGCAGTCAATATGAACACTATATTATCTTAATTAAGAGAGCAGCATTTTTTCTAGATATTTTTCTATTTTTTATTTTTTCTACAATTTTCAAATACTACATTCTTGGTTATTATTAAAATCTTTTGATCTTATAATAGGGTCTGCTCAACATTTTTTGCCTATACTAACTTATCTGTAATAGGGTAATTTGGTTTACATAGCTCTCTTTCCTGTATATAAATAGTTGCAGTTAGGTATGTTTAGACAGTTTATTTTATTTCCTTTGTAAGGATTATATATTATATATTCTTTTTTTAAATAAATTGTCTACCCCATAGCTCTCTTCTGCTATATGCAGCAGTTATAATTTTCGGCATTTCAATATGTCAATAATTTATTGGTATTAAGATTAAGTATTCTTTGATTGCTTTAATTTACTAACTTGTCTGTCTGCTAGAAGAGTGAACAATAAAGTTGTGCAGAATACAGATGACGCATTGACGCACGCAGACGTCGCAATGCGGAAGTGGAAGAGTACAAAGGGGTGGATACGGCTTGATTTAGCCATCCTGGACTGGTATATAAATTACTGTTTATTTCATTTGGCAGACTACAGGGGCCTTCGAAGGGACATGGATGTCCCGAGCGCGCAGCCCATATACTGTCAGCGATTTTGAATCGTATGCATTCATACCTGTTTCGGTGAGGTGAACTCTTCATCTGACGACTTTGCAGCAGGAGCATTTCACTACAGAGGAAGGTCAGCCTATCCAACCTGCTGGAGTAGATTCACCCTCTTCATTTTTCATCCAACAATAGAAAACCCTCCATCTCCTTCAACTCTCTTTTTATAAAGAGGATATTCCAATTGGTGAGATCCACCTATGTATAGAGATTATTATAGTGCACTATAGTTTTTTGGACTGTTGCATTTAGGACTTTGGATTTTTATTTTTTGTCTTTTGTATAATTTTTTATTTTTAATTTTTTTTTCTTTTTTCCTTTTTTCTTTTTTTCTTCGTTTTTTCTATGACTTCACACAGTCAGCAGCAGCTTTTTTTCACATGCTAGATACTTCACTTGGACATCACCGGTGGGATCATTGCCAGCTGTATATATATATATATATACATCCATTTGATGAATTTAAATAGAACTTATGGAGGGTTTTTGTTATTATTTTTTGTAAATAGCTATTATACATACGATGAAATGAATGTAACCGTATATACGATGTAAATAATATTTTCGTAATCACTCATATATTTAAAAGTAGGTTAAGGTAACAATAAAGTAATTGCATTATTATTAACACTTTTTTCATCTTTTGTCATATACATGACTAGAGTGCGGTATTTATATTTATTTGTTGATTGATTATGAGGCTTTATCAGGGTTAACCTCGAATACCTGCACCTTAGACGTGATTGAGTGCCAGCACAAATTGTATTTTTGTATCTAAATATTTCTTTATAGATCAATGTATGTGAGTATTTCATACTAACAGTTGATGGTTTTAGTAGAGATATTGAACTAGATGTGTTTTGGGGATAATTATTTTGCTTTGCTAATGTCCTGTAGCTCATCTGATTAATGGTTTAGATCTTAATTCTTTTGATGTCGTGATAATATTTTACAAAAGAGAAGTTGATTCTTTTAATTGTGTACAGAAAAAATAACACCTTACAATTAGAACAAGTTAGAGTATAACACATCAGTTAATAACTAAAGTAATATACACATGGTAGTATCTAGCGTAAAAGTATCAGATAGTAACTGCTATACTATACACCTGTTGGTGAGTGTTACACATCAGGTAGTAATTTGACTACTGTGCACTTGGTGGTAGTTAGCGTACTGTGCATTTGGTCCACACAGGAGAGATTATTTCTACTGTGCTTATAGTATAGACTCTTTCTGTACTGACACACTTACCATTCATAAATTATAACACCACTTGCAGATTAAAACATACTTTATTCTTGATTTGTCCTTTGAAGGGTGAGAGCACTAAGGGACAAATTTGACGATCTCAGCCAATCCAATGCTTTCCCATAGGAAAGCATTGGCAGGCTTTTGTGCATGTGTGGCAAAAATCTGCGCGGCCAAACAGCATCTCCATGGGGAGCATTCAGCGCCTCCATGCAGACCCAATCTAACACACTGCCCCTCCTCCCATTGTAATACATTGCCCCCAAATCCAACACACTGCGCCTCCTCCCTCCACTCATCCACTCTACCATAAACTACCCCCTTCACCCAGTCTAATACATTGCCCCTTAAAAAAAAAAACCAAAAACATAACATACAGGGATATAATTTCTAATTAGTGGGGTAATCTGACAGCTATTTTGGGGTCAAGAAGGAATTTTTTCCTAGTTTGTGGCAAAATTGGAAGCGCTTCAGACTAGGTTTTTTTGCCTTCTTTTGAATCAACAGCAACAACATATGTGAGGAAGGCTGAACTTGATGGACACAAGTCTCTTTTCAGCTATGTAGCTATGTAACTATGTAATCTAATACACTGCCTCGCCTCTCTCCACTCTAATTGAAGAGACTGCCCCTACTCCCACCACTCTACTTTAATACACTGCCCTCCCTCCCCCCAATTTAACACACTGCCCCCCACCACTCTAATACACTGGCCCCCTCCCTTCCTCACATAAACACACTGTCCCCCTTCCCCAATTTAAAACAATGACCCCCTAACTTCCCCAAATTAATACACTGCCATTATTACCCTGCCATCACTCCCCAACTTAATACACTGGTCCCCTCCCTCCCCAAAGTTAATACACTGCCCCCCGCCACCACCACCACCACTCTGTATTGCGCCCGTCCCTCCCCCCAATTAACACACTGGTCCCCTCCCTCCCTCAAATTAATACAGTGCCCCCTCCTTTTCCCAAATTAATAGTGCCCCCTCCCACCTTCAAATAAGTACAGTGCCTCCTTCTTCAAATTAATACACTGGTCCCTCCCTCCCCAGGTTAATACACTGCCCCTCCCCCCACTACCACTCTGTACTGCCCTCTCCCCCAATTTAACACACTGGCCCCCTCTCTCCCTCAAATTAATACAGTGCACCCTCCCTGCCCAAATTAATAGTGCCCCCTCCCACCCTCAAATAAGTAAAGTGCCTCCTCCTTCAAATTAATACACTGGCCCCCTCCCTTCCTCCCTCAATTTAATACAGTGCCCCTCCCTCCCTCCCTCAAATTAATACACTGGCCCCCTCCTTCCCTCAATTTAATACAGTGCCCCTCCTCCCTAAAATTAAAACACTGCCTTCCCTCCCTCAAATTAATACAGTGCCCTCCCACCCTCAAATTAATACAATACCCTTCCTCCCCCAAATTAATACACTGCCCCCCCTCCCTCCCTCAAATTTATACAGTGCCCTCCCACCCTCAAATTAATACACTACCCTCCCTCCCCAAATTATACACTGGCCCCTCCCTCCAGCCCTCTCCTCAAATTAGCACTGGCCCCCTCCCTCAAATTAATACACTGGCCCCTCCCTCCCTCCCTCAAATTATACAGTGCCCCTCCCACCCTCATATTAATACAGTGCCCCCTCCCACCCTCAAATTAATACACTGGCCCCCTCCCTCCCTCAAGTTAATACACTGCCCTCCCTCCCTCAAATTAATACACTGGCCGCCTCCCGCCCCAAACCCCTCTTCTCCTACCTTACAATTTGCTATCCGCCATTCGTTTCCAACCCTGATTAAGCAAGCCAGATGCTCCTCTGGCACTGCGAGCAGGAGGTAAGGGGGAGTGGCTGCTCAGCAGACACACAGACACTCTGCCCTCTTGTGGCCGGGAGAGCAAGAATCAGGCAATATTTTTCCGGTCTTGCTGGGCGCAGCCACAGCTGAAAGCTGCCCCAGGGCAGGCGGGCCGCACATATATTCTCTGCAGGCCGCATGTTTGACATGCTTGCCTAACACACATACACTCTACTCCCTGTGAGTGAACTCATGGGTAGGCATTGAAGGCATGAGGCTTATGGGCAGGCCTTGTAGGCATATTATAAAATGGAGCTGCTTCCTGTTCGTTGTTTTTGTGAGCACTGCCTCCTGGGAGCCTGTTTTAACACCAGACCAGTGGAGCCAGAGTGCAGCGCGAGCCCATCATCATCCTCTTGTCCACATCTGGTGGTAAGTAGGCAATCCAGTATACCCAGTATATTATCAGTGGCACTAATCCCTAATTTACATCACATTAAAGGGACACTATAGTCACCAGAACCACTACAGCTTAATTTAGTGGTTCTGGTGTCTATAGCCTGTTCCTGCAGGCTTTTTAATGTAAACACACTGCCTTTTCAGATAAAAGACACGGTGTGCAGCACTGGTGTTGGCTCATATGGCAGATCATATTGGTGGGGCATTGTGATGTCACATCGTGGGCAGAGCATATGGGGGGCAGCACATTTTTGTTTGCTTAGGGTGGCAAAAATCCTTGCAACAGCCCTGCAACCATACCTCTGATATAGGAACAATGAAAGCCATGATTTATGTTTGCCATAAAGATTTAGCTGCCTACAGAGTGTTTAGAAGGAACCCCTTGACATGTCATAGCTGTAAAAACATGCAATGATCATTTTCATGGGGATTCTTTTAATTTGTATTTTATTGAGTATTTTTATCAAAAGATACAACTGATACAGAGTATATCATAGAGGTGAGCATTATTCTTGTGCCTCTTTTATAAGTCATGCATTTTAGAGTTTTGTTGCTCTTACTGAGATGTCACTCAAATGACCCTCAATTGGGTCTTGTTGTAGTCTGGTGTGTGTTCTCATCTCCTGTGAGTGTGCATGTGTGTCTATTTTGTGTGGTCTTGTGTTGTTCATTCTCTGTGGGTGCCATTGCATCTGTGTTGTCCGTGATGGGCGACAGGGCTATGTGGTGTTGCGTCTATTAGTGTGTCTGGCATTGTCTGGGGGACTGAGTGACATGGGTTGCCTTTCAGTCCGTCTTAGTGTGGGCCGTCTCTCTCGCTGGTTATATGCGTCATGTGTGGTCTGTGAAGTATGTAGCCTGGCATGGGGTAAGGCAAATAGAGGATCAGTCCTTGTTATAGGGCTACTCTGCCCGCAGGCTCTCTGTCGACTTTTGTTGGCGTGCTCATAATCAGACGCCAGTGTTCTTTGGATCCATGCTTGGTAGGTTCAAGGTCTTCCAGAGTGCCTTGGGGTCTTCCCCAGCAGATATGGTAAGTGTCTCGTTTCCCCTTTGGATGTTCAGCGTTCCATCTTCTCCCCAGCGGTACCGGACCTCCGCCTCTCTCAGTTTCTTGGCTACTGGTGCCAGTTGTCTCCTCGCCACCAGCGCCTCGAAGGGAAGATCCCCATAGATCGTCACGCAGCAGCCCTCGAGTCGGAACGTCTTGATCTCTCTGGATTTATTGAGGATAGCGGTTCTCACCGCAATGTCTCTGGTGATGACTATGGTGTCTCTCGATGCTTCTTGAGGTGCCGCTGCTGCTTTCCGGACTCTGAACGCAGAGACCACCATCCCCTCGGTAGTTGTATTCTTTAACCCCATCGAGGCCACCAATCTCTGGGTGAAGGGTAGCAGGGCTTCTTCACTCACTGTTTCCGGTATTCCCCGCATGCGGACATTCTTGCGTCTGTGGCGGGATTCCAGAGCGGTCACCGACCGGGTGAGTTTCTTCACTTTTGTGACCAGGTCCTCTACTTGGTTACGGGTGTCCTGCCTCTGGTGTTCCCGAGATTGCTCTTTATTCTCTATTTCAGAGATCCTCTTGCGGAGGTCTCCTATATCTGCCTGGGCCTCTTTCAGGTCCGATTTCCAGACTTGTCTTATGTTTTGCAGGAGGTTTTTAATGTCACCTTTTGTTACTGGGGAGGCGTCCTCATCAGAGTCCGTTTCTGGGTAGTCTTCTCCCGGTTCAGGTAAGGTGGCAATGTTTTCCTCCTCCTGGGATGCTTCTGAGGCCTCCTCTTCAGCCTGGGCCGCGGGCGCCATTTTGGCGGGAGCCGCGGTCGCGGCTGTGGGCCTCTCAAATGAGAGCCTTATGTCCGGCATTCTCGGGGTCGCTGGTGGCTGATATTTTCTATTTTTGCGCCCCATGGTCGTCTCTGTTGGAGGGTACGTCGGGCTGTCGCCTGTGGGCTCTTGTGTTCCGGGTGTGCGGCTATATTTAACACTCTGTCCCGGAGCTCCAGAGGTTTGCGTCCGCTCTGGTGCTCGTCTAGCCCCGCCCCCCCATGGGGATTCTTTTAATCTACGTAAAAGCCAAAATGTATAGGAGGAAAAAAAATAGACTGTGTAATTGTAGCACTGTATTGAAGATTTGCAAGTTCATATTGCTGAGCAATGATACTGCGGCAAGATCCTTATCAACAGTCTTATCCAGAAAGAAAGCCAAACAGATCATTTCTCATGTCAAATCAGGGACAGCAGTCAAGACAGTAAGTAAGCTGGAACTTGTCCTAATGCTTGTCCTAGTACTTCCTGGAAACCAAAAATCTAACCCAGAGTCTACAACAGTACAATATGCTGGGCCAAATCTCAATATGTCTACACTCTCAAGGCATAGGCAACCTTCGGCACTGCAGATGTTTTGGACTACAGCGCCCATGATCCTTTGCCAGCATTATGAGTGTAAGAGCATTATGGGGGATGTAGTCCGCAATATCTGGAATGCTGAAGGTTGCCTATCCCTGGTCTATATAGTCTCTAATGAAACACGTATATTTCACAATAGGGCCATACAGAGTATGTGCTACGTGTGAGATAAATCATATCCACATAGCAGCAGGATTATTGGGAAGTACATACGCAATACAAACATGAGAATTAGAAAGGATTTAACTGGAAACTAAATAAGTTGCTGATTAATATATTAAAGCAGTAATTCAGTGTTTTTGAAATCATTGGAGCTGACCAACTGCTGAAATGTCCCATAACTACAACAACTGCATTTAATAATTATCATGACTAATATAGTGGGAGGTCAGGTGTATTTCTGAGGCAAAAAGTGTATCAGTCTTCAGGAATATTCCATCCGTTCCCATGGCTATAGCGCCATTTTTAATACTTTTCTCCAAATAATTCCAATAGATAGGGCTTATATAAGTCACTGTTCAAAGAGAGAATTAAACAAAATATTACAAACTGCCATTTTGGGGCCAAGAAGGAATGTGTCCTTGTTTGTTGCAAAATTTGAAAGCGCTTTAAGCTGGGGGGACTTTGCTTCTTTTGGATAAACAGGTATGAATTTGTGAATTTGATGGACGCTTGTCTCTTTTCACCCGATGCAACTGTAGCGATGTAGCATACCATAGAGCTCCCTAGATATTGTACACAAATAAGTGGACTGCCATACTGGCATTACCCCAGATATATAAAATGCACATATTGTAGTAACTACTGAAAATATGTGTTCAAAGGTTTTGACTGAAGTTTAGAGATAAAAATACGGAAAATGTGACAACATCAACTAAACTTCATGACTACCATACATGTGCATGTCAAGCCGGGTATATAGAAATAATATTTGGTGTCTTATGTTCTACAATAAACCTAAGCGTTTTTTCTCCAACAGACATGCATTAGTGTTGTAACATAACATTTTAACAATATATATTGTATTAAAAGTTGTAAATACATATATATTATATTTGCCCTTATACTTGGATGTTCGGTGTCTTGCATTTAGGTATTAGCATTGTTTCTGATACAGTAATTTGTAGTAGTTTGTTCACATATAGAGAAACAAATAGAGAAAGAAGATCTCTGATAGTTTAGACATGTTTACCCAGTGATATATATTGCTCCGAGCATACCAATACATTGTAGTAACATAGTTGTGGAGGAGTAAAAATTTATTATAATAAATAAATAAAATAAGAAACTTTGCTTAGTAACCGTTAACCCTTCTCCCTATCTAAGAATTGTTTACGAGTTTACGTCAAGTTAGGAAAACAAGTTTATCCAATTTAGCTGTATTGGACCATATTATGAAATTGTTGTGCAGTTGTGCAGCATGTTGAACAGGATAAACATGGTAACAACAGAACAGAAAAAAAAAACACTCACGCCTCATACGCTAAAACAAAAACTCCAGTGTGAGAAATGAAAGCAAGAAAAGACTAATATAGTTTCTGAAATGTAAAGACCTGAAAACAAATAGTTTAATCTATAGCATGAAGATTGTAGAAATCGATTAAAGGGCATGGATTTCTGGACGGACAATGTTAAAGTGATGAGACAATTTGGGTGGGAACATACCTATACATGCACACACAGTGTTCCATCGAAGCACTGAATGTGAGCAACACTGAACAAAAACCGTGAATGAATTACAATAATAACTACATCCAGCATAATGCATTTAAAAGTCCTTAACTAAAAAATACTACTTCCAGGGCTCAAGATTGATTTTAAAGTTAGATGCCTTCCAATATGCAAAATACAAAGCCTTTTAAGTAGGTATAGTAATAATAATATATATACATACAAAAAAAAACATACAAAAAAGTATAGGAAAAAGGAAAACACCAGGATTACTGTGAGTGTTGCTTAGAATTAAATATTTTAAATAGGCATAACTTCTCAAGACATACACTCTTTACCATTTTAATTAAAATGATTCTCCCTTTTTTGGCCTAGAAGGATTTTGTTCTATAGACTTTACAACCCGGTGCTATGTGGTTTTTCAGGGGTGTTCTATTTATATTACTGACCTACCATTGGTTATCGCCATCTAATTTTCCATTAGTTAGATAACCAATATTTTTTCTAGTACCTTTTATGTGAACAGGAATTACGACCTAGTTGAAAGGTTTATTGTGATCAATAGCAAGAATAGCAGCACAGAAAAGTCACAACAGATGATGTCTTCTTCTACAATAACAATGAAGGTGCAGAAATAACAGTACATGACTCCGTTCAGAAATGCATTTGAAGAGTGCAATGTATACTAATTTTACATCATAATTACTATAATAATGTTCATGGAAACACAGTGCAATAAAATAAGTGCTCTGAAAGTTAATTTAACTTAATTAACTATTTCTGCCTAAACCTAATGTTAAAATCTCATTGAAGTGGTTATAGTGTCTGGAATCCGTTGGCATTCACCATTAAATCATTTTAAGTGGTTTAAAGCTAAACAATGTGCTGTGATTGACTGAGAGTGTCAGCTAACTATATTCAGCAAATCAGATGTCATTGCAGGTATGACTCGGTATGGCTACAAGGAAGTGTGTAATCTCTGCTTTAGACACACCTCCAGTGGGGGTGGGGCTGTAGGAATCCAGGGACCCTCATTTAGTGTTAAACTACTCAGCAATTGTTTAATATTGAATGGAGAAACAGTGCCAGGGGACTCCAGACATCGTAAACAATTTAATGAGATGAAATGGGTATAGTGTCTACAGTGTCCCTTTAAACAAAGGCGAAGAGGACAGTATGAAACAGGGGCAAACTATAAATGAAGAAGGGAAAGAAATGTAGAATAAAATGTATGGGAGAAAGAGAACACCAAAAACACAGTCTCTAAAGTATCAGTGAGTTGGTTTGATCCAGGAAAATAGCCAAGCCAGCATGTCCAGACCTGTAAGGAATCCAGATATCAAAGGTTTATATTCAATTCACAAATAGTCAAGAGAAGAGGACTACCTGCCTGACTGGTACTCGGATGTTTGGAACCCCATGACTTCAAAAACGTGGAAAATACGTGGAAAATATATATATAAAAAAACAACAACTAAATAATGCACACTTTAGGATACAGGGGAAGGGATGAAATTGGGCTTCGGGAATAATGTGAAAGGTTAACTCTAAGCCTAACTCTTACACATAATAACAGTACGTAAATGTAAGAGAAACCACTGATCGCTGTAAAGTAGAGTGATCAATAAGTAAAATACATTTTTAGAGGAAGAGGGAAAGCTTGGGAACTGTAAGAGGGAAGGAGGGACAATGTTCTACCCCCCACTTCTATTCACATAACAGTAGCTGTGAGAGACGAGGAAGATTGAAGTACCGGCAGAGACAATGTTAGTAACAGTTTGTCTCTGTGCAAGTAACACACTCTCAGATTGGAAGATAAAAAGCTAGGAAAAGTCAGTTAAAAAACACTCTAACGTTAAAAAGAACTTTTGTACAAATCATTTATTTTGAACTTTAGATGATTTATTGGTCTAATTATCATGAATTCATCATACTGCATAATTTATTTTCAATTCAATGTTTCTAGTAGAGACACATTGAGGACCTACCTACAATGCATTAGCCAAAATTGCCGCACTCCATGCTTTGGTGTCATATGAATGTTTTCTCTCCCTGGTTCGTAAAGGTTAATAAACAAGAACAGGGGTGGATGATGCAGTACCTATGGTTTCTTAAAGAGTTGACGTTTTTATAAATAATATGTATGATAGCTGCATTAATCAAGAATAGCCCATAGTTAACTTTAAAAAATCTGTAGTTTTATTTGTGGAAGATTACATGGCATATCACAAAGAAAAGGACAAACAGCAAATATAAAAGGGACAAAATAAATTTTAAAATATTGTGAAGTGGGTTATGTACACACAGTACAATGTACACATTCAAATTTGAAAAAGAATGTATTTATCTATTAAATATTTTAAAATCATTTTCAAATTAATGTAAATTTGCCAGTACTAGGGAATGACTCCTAAACACGATAAGCAGCCTAAAAAATATGTTATAGAATGATATTAAAAAAATGTTTGCAGGAATACTGCCTTTAGTCTTTAGTCAACCACAATTTAAACCTCACCAGAGTCACCACATTTTATAGAATCAACAGCTCTGCCCAATGTATTTCTCCAATTCCAACTTGTGTACAGTGCACTTATCAAATTATATTAACGTTTATGTTTGCTAAACGTTCAAACTGTCAAAAATACACATGGTGTAAAATAAAACATAATTAGATAATAAAAATAGCTATTCATTAGTGCCCCATTTTATAAATCTCTCTCTGACCTAGCATGTATTCATCTATCATTGTTGGCTATGTTTATTTTGCATTTATAATTATATTGCTTAAGTCCACTTGAAATTTGAATCTTTAACGATATAAAAAAATAAAAGTAGTGTTTAAATGGAAAATAGTCTTATTTAGAAATGATTGCAGTTACTAATGTCTCCTGTAGGTGTGTTGAGTTAGTTTGTAACCACTCTTCATTGTCCACTTTGAAGGAACAGGGGGTATATAATGGCTGCTCTTACCTTGGACAGCAGTACCATTCCCATTATGTGATGAATGGAATGTTGAATTACAGTCCCAATAAACTCCAAGGGTTATATTTAAAAGAAGAAAAACTACCACAACAAGAGGACATAGACTTAAAAAAATAGGCAAAGGTTTAAAAATAATATCAAGTATTACTTTACTGAGAGGGTAGTGGATGCATGGAATAGCCTTCCAGCTGAAGTGGTAGAGGTTAACACGGTAAAGGAGTTTAAGCATGCATGGCATATGCATGATGCTATCCTAACTATAAGATAAGGCCAGGGATTAATGAAAGTATTTAGAAACATTGGGCAGACTAGATGGCCCGAATGGTTCTTATCTGCCGTCACATTCTAGGTTTCTATTAATGAAACTAATTTTACATGTTTTATTAATGCATTATCTATATAATGCATTAAATAACTGGGGGTTAACTTCAGACCAATCTAGCTTACAACATCCTTTAAAGGGTTACTCCATTCGCCATTACCACTTCAGTGTTTTGCAAGGACCCTATATGAGCATTATGAATTGCTGGACACACATCGTTGCACAGACATTCATTCTTTGGCTGAAAGTGCTCAGCTAACGCTCTCAGCCAATGACTGACCAGTGCGATTTGCCATTGAGGAAGGCTCGGTACCTGGAATGACCCCTTTACCAGATAATGTCACTAGGATACTCCAGGGTACTCCTATCATCATAACTACATGCTCGGAGTAACCCTTTAAATAATCAAACATTTATGCTCACTAATTCACAAAAATCCTAAGACTCTACTGCTATTTCATTTACTTTTTATCCCAATTTACTATCAATAATCGTGATAATATGATGACAAATATGATGAGCAGACAATGGAGATATATTTTTTGCTTACTTTTGTAATTGTCACCCTGTTAATTTTAGAATGTTTATACACAATATATATTGTGGGAGAACAGGAAACAACAAAAATACAGGGTGCACTAAATGGAACAAATGAGAGATAATATTTACAAAAGAGTCTCTGAAAATACAAGGTGGACCTTGGGTAGGTCTTCTTTGGTTCTTGATTGGGTCCTCAGTAATTAATATGAAAAACAAAAGCAAACACAAAGAGGGACCAATAGTGCAAAACCGTTAGGGGATGGCGTCACGGACAACACAGAAATAGAGAAATGCCAACTCACAATCAATAGAGCTATGCCCAGCTCTAGGTGTAATAAGTGGCTGTGTGTTTATTTAGTTGAAAAAGTCTTTTTTTATATATGTATAGATATTTCTTCTTGGGCCAAATATAATGCTCGCCACATTAATATATGTCTATATTAATGAAAAGTACTAATACGCAATCTGACGTTCTTTATAAAAAATATGCATTTATTCTACTTCAACAGCAAACAATAATATACTTAACAGAAGGTATTTCTTAACGACGTTACAAAGAGTCGTCTTTGTATCAGCAACTCAGGACATCAGAGAGGAGAGCAAAACGGATCGTAGAAGGAAGAGAGGGTGGACCTTTGTCCTCTGCCCTTTATAGCCCAAATTATGTCATAACGTTTAGTTTAGACTCTGGCCATAAAAGGAAATTCCCCATATAAAGACCACCTCAAATCTCTTATACAGCAAATTCCAGAGACCTCATGGTGCAGAATAGCAAACGCCATCTGTTCTGTTTAGCCCATTAGACAGCCAACACCTTAATATGTATTTGAATAGGAACAGATAGAATATGCAATATTCTACACTAGAAAAAGACTATTTTGGGCGAAACGCGTTGTGTTTTTGTGATCTTGTTATAAGAAAAGTATTTTTATACTACCTATATTTCTATGGTCAGTCCTCTTACTTTTATTTTTTGCTATTTTATCCTGGCTGATTTTTTATTATTTTAAAAGATCCAGTACTTCAAAGAAATCCTTAGGTGGGGATTATTCCACTCACCCCTCGTTCATAGAGCAGTGTGGCTGCTCTATACACTGTAAGTACGTTTCATTTTACCTTTTTGCATCATTTTTATCTACTGAGAACTCTATGGGCCCTCTTTTGTGCTTCTGTCTTTCATAAATCCTGCATTACATACATCACCAGAAGGATATCCTACATGTGGGGAGTTTAAATACCACTGTATGCTGTTTTACTCAGAGCTGGTTATAGCTCTTTTTATTGTAAGTTGGCACTCTTAAGACCTCAGTGTTTGTCTGTAGCTGCAGGTGTCATACGTTATTGCACCATTGGGTTTTTTCCCTTATTTTTATGTATTTTATATGCTGACACGTACTTGAGACGGTGAAGAATCACCTATTGTCCAGCTATATCCTACATGTGGGGAGTTTCAAATACCACTGTATGCTGTGTTACCTAGAGCTGGGCATAGCTCTATTGATTGTGAGTTGGCATTTCTCTATTTCTGTGTTGTCCGTGACGCCATCTCCTAACGGTTTTGCACTATTGGTCCCTCTTTGTGTTTGCTTTTGTTTTTCATATTAACTACTGAGGGCCCAATCAAGAACCAAAGAAGACCTACCCAAGGTCCACCTTGTATTTTCAGAGACTCTTTTGTAAATATTATCTCTCATTTGTTCCATTTAGCGCACCCTGTATTTTTGTTGTTTCCTGTTCTCCCAGATTTATTGAAGGGTTTGAGGGTTGCCCTTCCCCTCAGGTGTGCAGCTCCATCCACCCCTGTGATTAGTACTGTAGCGCTGTTCCACCCCAATTACTATTTTTTCTGTCATTGTTACAATATATATTGTATATGATTTATATGATTTAACACATTGCAAAAGAATAAACACTACATGCATGCTTAAAAAACCAAAACATTTAACTGTAAAAGTTTTAATGAAAGAGCATTTTGTAGTTTTCTGATTTTGTTTGATTTTTTTCCTTGTCCTTGTGAGTGTATGAGAGAGCGATTGCTGTTATAATGATACTCTAAAGGAGGGGGCAGTTTGGGGAGTCTCCTGGCTTTGCTGTTTGCCACCTGTCTAATGATTATCATGAAGAAAGGCTGGGCTTTGAAACTTGGCAGATCAGGGGGTTTAGATTCCAGATGGCAATCCTGAGAATAGGGGATTCTGTCAAGTTCGTATCAAATAAAGCACTGTGTTAATATCCTTTAAGATTATTATAGTTCCATATACAACAACCACATAAAGACTACAAATTTTACAGAGATGTTGTTTTGCGGTATCTCTTATAGACGTTATGTTTGTACAAAGATTTTTGTGCTCATTCCACTTACAGTGATATTCATAGATTATCCCTAATGTCATACTAAATACTACGTCTGCGGTTGGTGTATACACGACTGAGTTTGCAATTTTCTTCGTCATGAGCAGAAATTAAAGCAGCTGCTGACTGCATTTGCCCTTGGCCAAAGCTCTGTTCTTATGCCATAATTGATATAAGCAAACTTGAATAGTGAATTCTAGGTACCTGATTGACAGCTCTAAGGGGATGTCTTATAACTTCAGCAAGATTTATAAGTCACTTCACTTATAGGTGATTCTCAAACCCGAAAGTGGGCCAGAGTACTAGCCGCAACATGAAGATTTCAATAAGACAAATATTTTATTTGCTTATCAGGATAATTTTATTTTAAAAATATATATCAAGATTTGCTTATATAAGCTGGTTTTAATTATTTGTTAAAAAATGTTGAGTCATGGCAAATTAAAAAAAGAAGGTGCAAAAAAAACATACAACACTACAGAATAGAACAGCAAAGACACTTCAAATGGTGATCATAGACACGGGAATATTCGTAAGAAATTATGCTGCTGATGTGACTCAACTCTATGGATTCATGTGTTTTTCAATGTATGTTTAATAAAATGGCAGGAACCAAGGTTTACAAGCATAACCTTGCCCAGAGCATAACACTGCCACCACCATCCTGCCTTCTTCCCATAGTTCATCCTGCAGCCATCTCTACCCCAGATCAATGACTTTTGGTAGCTACTAACCAATGAATACCGGGAACACCCCAGAAGACTTGCTGTTTTGGAGAAGCTCTGACCCAGTCATCTAGCCATCACTATTTGGTCCTTGTGAAAGTCAGATCTTTTCACTTGCCCATTTTCCTGCTTCTAACACATGAAATTCAAGAACTGACGGTTCATTTGCTGCCTAATATATCCCTCCTCTTTACAGGTGTTATCGTAACAATATAATCAATGTTATTCACTCACCTGTCAGTGGTTTTAATGTTGTGGCTTATATAACTATATATAAAACCAGCTTTAAATCTTATCTCTAGAAAATTATTATACTCATCAATATATGACAATTATGTGCTGAAAACCCTGTCTTTTACTCTGCATTATATTATTAGTACTTTTATTATTATTATTGTTATGGGGGGAAAAAACAGATTATTTTGTCACCGATGCCCTTCGTAGCTGTTGGTTAATGATGGTGCTTCAGCCCAATTTCCTTAGCAAAACAACTTTCATTATGTATAAATCGACATTGTGCAGTGATCTAATTACCTCCCAGTGGCATACAGTTACATTCCATCTCTAACGACTAAAATAAAGACGTAACATGCCAGCTGAACAGAAGAACTAGTCATTACAGTGAGGTGAAAGTAAACAGAAAAGGGATGATGGTGCCAGCTGCCGGCTTGTGGCATTTCCTGCAATAAGTCAATGAAAATGAATTAGTGTTTTGCTCTATTGTGTCATTATTAATGGATCTTATAAAATAGAATGCCGTGCATATTATGTTTCTTACAGCTTAGAATATTAATATTTTCATTACATAGAGTGTTGCAGTCACTAGACACAAGTCAGCCAACAAGGTATCATTTTTATCATTGTTGTTTATTGTGTTTTGTTGTACATATAAGTCCTGGGAACATGCTAATCCACAAAGATGGCACTAATAAGAAAAAGGTTATTTTCAAGAGTATGGGTATGTCATCTTTTTTTTTTTAATTCTTCATTTTTCATGCAAGATACCATCGAGCATTGTACGCCAAAACATCGATAATGAAAACCTTGGAATAACAAATATTAACCCCTTCAGGACGGAGTCAATAGTGCACGTTCTGATCAAAACAAAACGTAAACAAAAACTGGAATTTGGGCTACATGTCTGTTCAACCGTAATTCACCGCTGTCACATTAAGTGCACCAACACTTATTATCAAATAGGGCTTTAATTTATCATTTACTATTCATATATGGAACATCATTTATAATGAATAAAATTTAATAAAATGTGAGAAAATAAGATTTTTTTTTTAAATTTGTATTTCCGTCTGACATTTTAGCTTTTAATGTCATAATACTGTTAGGTTTTACTGCAAAACAATGCACATATTTGTAATCAGCGATGTCTCACGAGTACAACAGTACCCCCCATTAACAGGTTTTATGGTGTTTTGGAAAGTTACAGGGTCAAATATAGAACGTTCCATTTTCAAATTGAAATTTGCCAGATTAGTAATGTTACCTTTGAGACGGTGTGGTAGCCCAGGAATGAGAATTACCCCCATAATGGCATACCATTTGAAAAAGTAGACAACCCAAGGTATTGAAAGTGGGGTATGTTTAGTCGTTTTTAGTAGCCACTTAGTCACAAACACTGGCCAAAGTTAGCGTTCATATTTGTTTTTGTGTGAAAAAAGCAAAAAATGAATATTTGGCCAGTGTTTGTGACTAAGTGGCTACTAAGAAAGACTGGACATACCCCACTTGCAATACCTTGGGCTGTCTACTTTTGCAAATGGTATGTCATCATGGGGGTAATTCTCATTCCTGGGCTACCATACTCTCTCAAAGGCAACATAACCAATCTGGCAAATTTCAATGTCAAAAAAAATGAAATGCAAGCCTTATATGTGACTCTCTAACTTTCCAAAACAACATAAAAGCTGTACATGGGCGGTACTGTTATTCTTGGGAGACTTCACTAAACACAAATATATAGTGTTTTAAAACAGTAAAACATATTACAACAATAAATAGTCCATAAAAGTGCCCGTTTGTAAAAAATGCAAAAAACTTCACTTTTACTTAAAATATCATCGTTGTAATACAATTTATCATTTTGAAACACTAATATTTGAGTTCAGCGAAGTCTCCCGAGTAAAACAGTACCCCCTATGTACAGGTTTTATGGTGTCTTGGAGAGTTAAACAGTCAAATATAGTGCTTGCGAATTAAATTCTCTGCACTTTCTCCCTGTGTTGTCAGGCATGTCAATCAAATTTTAATTAATCAAATCACATAAATATGTTAAAAGATTACTTAAATATACACATAGAATTTTAATATATATGCATTTATAGGTATTTAAATTCTACGTTTATACTAATGTAATCTTTTATGTAATTATATGTATTTATCTATATATATATATTTGCGGTTATTTGTATTTTATATATAGATAGATATATATATATAGAATGTCATTCTAAGTGTATTTTGTTACCAATATATATATATATATTAATAACAAAATACAGTTAGAATGAAATTACATATAAATATATAATTTATATTAAATTTTGTTTCAATATTTTATTTATTTATTTTATTATTTTATTTATTTATTATTGTAATTATACGTATATATATATATATAGATAATATGTGTATATATCTATTATAAATATAATATATATACATATTATATATATGTAACGTCATTCTAAGTGTATTTTAATACTAATATATGTACTTATATTAATATTAAAATACACTTTGCATGACGTTACATATATATAATATGTAAATATATTATATATATAATAGATATACCTATATTATATATATAAAAATACATTTACTTTATTTTAAACATGTTTAATTATTTATTTTTTACACCTCCTACCAGCAGGGGGACTGTCTGACATTTTAGACAGTCCCTCTGCTGGCAGATCCACAGCCAGCTATAGGGGGCTGTGTGATCGCTCTTTGAGAGCGATCACATGGCCCCTGGGGGCCTCATTTGCCGGTGGAGGGCTGCCTGGGCTGTCAGGCATCCCTCCAGAAGAGGATCGCGGCGGAGGTAAGTCCACAAGACCTCCAGGGGCTGCAATTCTATGCCGCCGCAACGGCTTTAAAGCCCTTTTAATGCGGGACGGCATAGAACACCGTAACGGCGTTAAGGGGTTAACAGTGTTGTATAGCATTCTTATAAACTACACTTTTTTAGTATTAAAAAAAACAGGCTTAGCAAACACGTCTGGGATGATAATGAGTGAAATCATAAGCAGAAGTAGGTAGACTTATTCAGAGGACAATTGCTTAGTATACATCTTAAAGTTTGGTATAGGCTGGGTATTGTAAAGAGTATAACTAAATAGAGAACGGTATAACATGTTGTATAGCTGAATTAAAGAGGAAAACCACTGGGCCTAAGCGTATGTTGCTGCCTCACATAAAATGTAAGCAACTTAATGTGACCTTAATTGCAAGACCAAAAAGGTATTAAAGACTTGATAGCGTCCGCCCTCCATAGAGGAGAGTGAAGTTCTGGCGGTGAACTTGAAGCCTATGTCAGCTGAACCCCATAGATGGGAAGGTTGAGGTGTTGGGGGGAGGTTTTCGGGCAAGTATGCAGCGTGACTCCAAATGTGGGCAACCTACCATTCCAAAACTCGCTTATGTGCCAATTTTACTTCTCCTCGTACTTGGTGGCGTTTGTGTGCTAAGTCTCTCTTCCTCTGGGGGCAGCTTGATATTCGGGGCATAAGTCGCCGCCGTCTGAGGTCAGTCTGTTGCACCTTCGAGGCCAGGCCACTGCTGATTCTCCATCCAAATTGAAGAGGGGTTAGCCGAGGAAGTGTCTTTAGAGGATTGAGGCTTGGAGGTGACTTTCCCACCTTCTGATTCTTTCCTCTCCTGGCTCCCTCCTGGATTGTGGGTCTGGCTGTCATTGTACGCAGCTTTAGCTGGAATAAATCCTCCAGCCACTGCAGGCATTGATCAGTGGAGCTGAGGCGATCTATTGGAGGTAGGCTCAGTTTTTGCTTGATCAGGAAAGATGCATCTGCCATTTTGTGATCGTTAGTGTAGTTGAGTAGTGCCTGCTTTGAGCGGGAAGCGGAGGCAATCTGCGGCAGACCAATGGGGTTTGGATAACACCTACCGGTCCGGGGGGGAAGGAGTAGGAGGTGAGCTTGGCAACAGGATGCGATAGGAATGATAAGAGTGTCCATCTACTCCCACTTTAGTAGGCCGCAATGCTGCGTTCCAGGCTCCCGGCGGTGACAGGCTTGTTTAAGGTCTCAGTCAGTTCGTCCTTGCACCCCACGACATGGGTAGTGCACCCTGGTCAGTAAACGAGGTGTAGAGCCAGTGGAATTACCCTGAAATTGCAAAGTCGGATGGGAGCGCGGACAGCTCGGACAGCTCAAACACGTCTGAACAGCTTCGAGTTCAGGCTCCACTCCTGACATCTTTTTTTTTAGGTAGAGGGCTATTGCTACAATAAAATATCTCCAAATTAAAAAGTAAAAAATATATCAGTGTGACACTCAAGGGTGAAAACTAACTGCTCTGTCTGAGGGCAGGCTATTTGAGCTGTTGTCCGTTCTCAGTATTTTCTTGCACCCAGTTTTTATCTCTCCCTACATTTAAAGGGTAATCCAGATGTGAACCCCTTGCTCACAGTGCCTAGAAAATTATCGACAATACTTCACTGACAATGCCTAACAAGGTTGAAACATTTATCTGGGCTCGCAGAAAGAGCTGGCCTGCATTCAGGATCTATTCTGCCCTTTTGGGTGGAATCAGTCTGATACGCAAATGGCCTGGTACTTTTTGTAATGGCACAAGATGAGCTAAAACCAGCTTGAGATGTGAGCAGGCTATTTGAGCTGTTGTCCGTTCTCTGTATTCTCTTGTACCATGTTTTTTGCTCTCCCAAAGTGATTAAGAGTTTCTTCCATTAAAGTACGGACTCAGAAATCTTTCACAAAATTCCTCTGATTTTTTTTTAAATGATCTCTAATCCACTTTTATGTGTAGTAAACTCTTAACTCAGAGATAGATTAAGATCCCTAAAGAGCTTACCAGTTTGGGGTCCTCCCTTCATTCCTCATATATAGGAATGGTTAATAAGACCAAGCACATTCATGGTTCCAGGGCTCTTGTCTAACCCCTGGGCAGCTGCCTAGGGTTACCTTATGGTTAAGCCTGTTCTGTCTTAAATCTGGTTTTACAGCCCAATTCCACATATTTGCTAACGTCTCAGGATATCCTTGACATGTCAAATAGTGATGTCCCGAACGGTTCGCAGACCCTCCCTCCCAGACCCTCCCACCTCCTGGACAGCTCACTAAGAATGCAGCTTCACAATGAATGTAAAATGGATGCTGTCCAGGAGATGTGAGGGCCTGGGAGGGAGGGTCTGCTGCTGATTGGCTGGAATGTGTCTGCTGACTGTGAGGTACAGGGTCAAAGTTTACTCAATGATGACATAGGGGGAGGACCGAACAGCGCATATGTTCGCCGTCCGTGGTGAACTGTTCGGCGAACCGTTCAGGACATCACTAATGTCAAATAATGAAAGAAGTGTGGTCACTCTTTACACCAGTGAGTATCTAAGAAAAGCACAAGTAGCAAAAGCTAAAATTAACGTAAAAATAAAAAAAGGAGCTTACTTTTGTATTCTTGGCTGCCAGGGATTCTGACTTTTCAGTTTAGTCTTGTTTTACAAGACTGTTGTAGACCATAGTTTGAACTATGACATTAATAATACAGAAATTTGTTGAATACTTGATGATACCTAGTTTAGTAGTTTCTATTTTTCATTGCATTCTCAAGGTTCACCCAGGACCTAGACAACAGAATGGGGCTCCTACTGTCGGAGGGTTTGGGTCTCAGAATTAAAGATTAGCTGAGTTGGTGATATGTAGCTTCAACCATTACTAAGGCTACCCTCTCAAATCAAGTACACTGGATGTGTAATGGGTCTATTGAAAAAGGTACAAGAAGAGTAGATTTTTTACTGTTTATAGGACATAATTGGACATTGCTCTTTCTCATGATAAGACCCTCCAGGTCATACACAAAATATTCTAGGCACAGGGTTTATGTGGATTGTCTGATATTAAGGGTGCTAGACGGGCATTGGTCTTGTTTGTTACCACTTATAGTCCTTTGTACCAATCAAACTAGAATATTTTTTGGGGAAACAATGAAAAGATTGTAGTTCTAACAGCCATGATTTTCAGTAACATCCTTTCACGAAGTCTTTTTAGAACTAAACTCTCCAATATTCCTGCTTAGTTGATGAAAAAAAATGTATGTACAAGTGCTGGAGTAGACTTGGTCTATGAATGTGTCTAAAACCCTTTGTCATAATAATGTTACTAATAAGTTATATTAGTCTACAAATATATTGCAACCTTTACTAAATACATGCCGTCTGCCTCCTCTTCTGTACTGAGTGGATGAAATAGAATATGGAACAGATATATAAAGACCCTGAATGGGATATTTGGGCAGAAGTCATTGGACAACATTAGCAAAACATTTTTCTGGCCTACAAAAATTGTGACAAGATGGTTATTTTTTTTAAAGATTTTCAATATATGTTTGCATCTCGGGGCTATACAGATCTGACTGACATTCTGGGCTCAAGAAGGATTTTTTTCCTTGTTTGGTGTAAAATGGGATGTAACGGCTACCCTGGTTGTAGAGGGGTATCAGCCGTTGGAGACGTCCTTCTTCCCAGCAAGATGCTGTGCTGAAGTGGAGTTACGCTATCCCATCCGCTGAATCCTAGTAGAGAGTAAAGCAGAGCTCTTAAAAGAGCTAGTGATTATGCTGAGCAGGTTCCCTTTCAATAACGATTCAAGGCTACGTTTTGAAGGGTGAAGTAGAACTGATTTAACGACCACACAGCAGCTGCTTTTATGCAGGTTTTACAGTAAGGTTACCACCCACTGGACCTTGTGTGGCACTGCCAATGGGAATAAAACAGCCAATCAGTTACAATTGTACAGTAAAAGCACAATACATTCCTCCCCTCTGCTTAGGAGGTAATTGAGTTAATCATTATATCAGCTCAATTATCTCCAAGCTAAACAATATAATTTTAGGCTTTTTCCCCCATAACTTTAAAACTATACATAGGATCTTAATAGTTACATTTCAATAGCCAATACATTCATGGGAACAACATATCCAAAAATGGCACGAATTGGACCAGTGGTTCGGGAGTTAGTGAAAAGGTGGATGTGACCGACCGACCGCTCGCACATTTCTCTGCCCAAAATAGTTCCACAGTTTCAGTCTCTCTGGTCGGTCTATTCTCCCTTTGTAATAAGTCTAAAATCCACGAACGAAACTGGATGTAGTTCGTTCGAATGAACAAACTCACGAATTAGCACCTTGTTCGTATTAGTTTTGTCCAACACACAGAAGGTAGAAGTTCAGTGGTGTTCGTGGAAAAAATTAGCCAAAAACAGTTCCACGCGGTCAACGACAAAACACAGCTGAGTGCGTTCGACTAAACAAAATGGCCGCTGCCACGTGTTCACACAAACGAACGCCGGCCACCCTGTTAATCCATTAGAATGTTGAGGTGTTTGCGGTTTACACGGGTCAAGAGGGTTAATTGGTGCCACACTCCTGCTCTGGGTGGTTGGTCGTTCGACAGAAAATTCTGTATACGAACTATATGGCCAAATACACGAATAATCCTTTTGAGTGAATGCAAATAAAATGAATAGTCTTTGTTCACAGTTCCATGCAGTAAATATAAAGCTTAATAGGGGTTTTGGTGCACACAGTTGGGTTAGGGTTTCCAGGCAATAATAGGGGGTTTTGTTACATGGGAAGGTGCTTCAGACTGTTTTTTTTATGCCTTCTTTTGGATTAACAGCAAAAACAGATGTGAGAAAGGCTGAACTTGATGGGCACATGTCTCTTTTCAGCTATGTAGCTGTGCCAATATCAAAGACAGATTTTATAAAGGAAAATATAGTTACAAAGTATTCTGTGTAGGCAGCAAACAGAGTAGATAGCTCATCATTAATTGGAGCACTAATTTAAAAAGGCTGAGTTTACCTCTTTTTTCAGTGGGTGTTATTCTCCCATCCTCCTACATAAAGGTTTCTGGCACAGCGAGGAGAAGATGTTGATTTGGACTTCTGAGCTAATGATAAAATCTTTGAGCACTTGATGAGTAAGGCAGTTACTGGCACTACGCATCCATCGTCAGTCATGTGCAAAACTGGGTCTTCTATATCTTCCCTAGCTCACCGTCTAAGATTCTCAATGCGGGTAATTCTGCTACTCCTTTTAATTTGCTTTTGGCAAGTTTTCATGAATTCTAATTAATATTAATCAAAGCCATCTGTTACCCATATAAACAAAAAAATAAATAAGGGTTCCATAGGCACAAATACTATGCTGGATCTAGCAATACACCTAGGCATTATATTGCAAGAGAGAAATCAAATATAAATTTGGGGGACCCGAATATACTAACTTTATAGTGCCATGCCCAACCCCACTCGCCATGTTATGGTACAGTCCACCCATCAATGTGTTTTTATAGAAACTGGAGGAACTCCAAATCTTTACTGGGAAGGGGGTAAATGATTTATCCTGGATTTACTGATATAAACAGGACAATCCTGTCTAATTTCTCCCACATGTATTAAATATTTAATTAGTCCACTATCATTGCATGTCCTTCACAATATAATTTCCCCTTTTATCTCTTTTTAATCTGATCAGTACTTTTTTAATTCCTACGCAGCAAGATCATTCTTCAGAGAACTGTAGGCTTCTATTTTATTTTCCAAAACATTTTATTATTTTAAATGCAACAGAAAAACACAAAGGGTATCAGGATTACATTACCGAACACCCTAATAAATATTTGCACAGAGAAGATGAATATCACAATTCTTTTAGTATATTTTATTTGAAACAACTAGTTATCAATGTACCGTGGTGTTCTGCTCAAAGCAATCTTGTTCAATATGAAATTTCAGACAACTAAAAAGCTGGATCGGTATGCTAAGCAGGGCAAAGTGTAAGATCCAGTCTGCAGGTACCTTTGTTCAAATGTCAATAAATTCAATAACACCCATCTGGCATGTTCTCCAGCCTCATAATTGCAATGTTGAAAGTTAGGGCTCAAGTTATGATTCATATGGAAAGATAAGAGTATTACACATTGGATACATAAATATGACAACAAATACATATTGTTACATGGGGACAATTTACACTTATTAATGTTTATAATTTATATGGTGGAAAATTGCATTATGTCTACAACCTACATAGACAAATATATGAGTGGCCCATTGGGACAGTATCTCAGTGTGAAGCAATATGTTTGCTCTGTGCTTTATATTTACCTCTTAACCAGCAATTAAAATTAATAATAGAGAAGATGTATAATTATCCAATGACTTATTTGTATTTTTCACTAGGGGAGCTAATTTAAACAATACAGGGAGTGCAGAATTATTAGGCAAGTTGTATTTTTGAGGATTAATTTTATTATTGAACAACAACCATGTTCTCAATGAACCCAAAAAACTCATTAATATCAAAGCTGAATATTTTTGGAAGTAGTTTTTAGTTTGTTTTTAGTTATAGCTATGTTAGGGGGATATCTGTGTGTGCAGTTGACTATTACTGTGCATAATTATTAGGCAACTTAACAAAAAACAAATATATACCCATTTCAATTATTTATTATTACCAGTGAAACCAATATAACATCTCAACATTCACAAATATACATTTCTGACATTCAAAAACAAAACAAAAACAAATCAGTGACCAATATAGCCACCTTTCTTTGCAAGGACACTCAAAAGCCTGCCATCCATGGATTCTGTCAGTGTTTTGATCTGTTCACCATCAACATTGCGTGCAGCAGCAACCACAGCCTCCCAGACACTGTTCAGAGAGGTGTACTGTTTTCCCTCCTTGTAAATCTCACATTTGATGATGGACCACAGGTTCTCAATGGGGTTCAGATCAGGTGAACAAGGAGGCCATGTCATTAGATTTTCTTCTTTTATACCCTTTCTTGCCAGCCACGCTGTGGAGTACTTGGACGCGTGTGATGGAGCATTGTCCTGCATGAAAATCATGTTTTTCTTGAAGGATGCAGACTTCTTCCTGTACCACTGCTTGAAGAAGGTGTCTTCCAGGAACTGGCAGTAGGACTGGGAGTTGAGCTTGACTCCATCCTCAACCCGAAAAGGCCCCACAAGCTCATCTTTGATGATACCAGCCCAAACCAGTACTCCACCTCCACCTTGCTGGCGTCTGAGTCGGACTGGAGCTCTCTGCCCTTTACCAATCCAGCCACGGGCCCATCCATCTGGCCCATCAAGACTCACTCTCATTTCATCAGTCCATAAAACCTTAGAAAAATCAGTCTTGAGATATTTCTTGGCCCAGTCTTGACGTTTCAGCTTGTGTGTCTTGTTCAGTGGTGGTCGTCTTTCAGCCTTTCTTACCTTGGCCATGTCTCTGAGTATTGCACACCTTGTGCTTTTGGGCACTCCAGTGATGTTGCAGCTCTGAAATATGGCCAAACTGGTGGCAAGTGGCATCGTGGCAGCTGCACGCTTGACTTTTTCTCAGTTCATGGGCAGTTATTTTGCGCCTTGGTTTTTCCACACGCTTCTTGCGACCCTGTTGACTATTTTGAATGAAACGCTTGATTGTTCGATGATCACGCTTCAGAAGCTTTGCAATTTTAAGAGTGCTGCATCCCTCTGCAAGATATCTCACTATTTTTGACTTTTCTGAGCCTGTCAAGTCCTTCTTTTGACCCATTTTGCCAAAGGAAAGGAAGTTGCCTAATAATTATGCACACCTGATATAGGGTGTTGATGTCATTAGACCACACCCCTTCTCATTACAGAGATGCACATCACCTAATATGCTTAATTGGTAGTAGGCTTTCGAGCCTATACAGCTTGGAGTAAGACAACATGCGTAAAGAGGATGATGTGGTCAAAATACTCATTTGCCTAATAATTCTGCACTCCCTGTACAGACAAATATATATTATATATATATATAAATATATATATATATATATACAAGGTGGGCCAAATGTCAGAGTAGGATTAAACAGGTAAATAATGTATTTGTTAGTAGTTACATTTTTTTGTTGCAGGTACATATTATAACTGAGTCTTGGAAGATTCATCAAGGGTAATTTCACAAAGGAACAACGAATTTGCCAGAGAATATAATGGATTTATTCATCAACTCATCATGTCTGAAGAAGCTCTTTTTAAAAAAAAAAATAGGGTACAGAAAATCCACAGATAATTCACCAGTAGAGTTGAGCGAACCCGAATTGCAAAGTTCGAGTTCGTACCGAACATTATGATTTTTGGACCCCGGACCCGAACACGGACATTTCAGTGTATGTTCGGGTTCGAGTTCGGTGTTCGGTGATTTAATGATGCGTTCTGAAAAGCTGCAGGGCAGCCAATCAACAAGCGTTGAATTGTGTGCCCTACTAATGGCATGGCTGTGATTGGCCAGTGCAGCATGTGACCCAGCCTCTATATAAGAATTAGTAAATTATGCCCCTACTCGCTATACCGCTATAAAAAATAAAAAAATTCCCCCCTCCTGAGCCCCTACCCACGATGCGCGAGTGGGGGCTTTTAAACTAAAGGGGGGACCTATTGCCCCCCCCTGGCTCCCACCCCTGAGCGGTGGGTGGGGGACCTAAATATCAATAAGGGGGGACCTATTGTCCTCCCCCAGCTCACACCCCTGAGCGGCGGGTGGGGGCCCTATCAATAAGAGGGGGACCTATTGTCCTGCCCCCGGCCCCCACCACTGAGCAGCGGGTGGGGGCACTAAATATCAATAAGGGGGGGACCTATTGTCCTCCCCCTGGCCCCCACCTCTGAGCGGCGGGTGGGGGTCCTAAATATCAATAAGGGGGGGACCTATTGTCCTCCCCCCAGCTCACACCCCTGAGCGGCGGGTGGGGGCCCTATCAATAAGAAGGGGACCTATTGTCCTGCCCCCGGCCCCCACCACTGAGCAGCAGGTGGGGGCACTAAATATCAATAAGGGGGGGACCTATTGTCCTACCCCTGGCCCCCACCCCTGAGCGGCGGGTGGGGGTCCTAAATATCAATAAGGGGGGACCTATTGTCCTCCCCCCAGCTCACACCCCTGAGCGGCGGGTGGGGGCCTTAAATATCAATAAGGGGGGGACCTATTGTCCTCCCCCCGGCCCTTACCCCTGAGCGGTGGATGGGGCCCTAAATAAAATTTTAACCCCCCCAGGTGACTAGGGGTCTCCAAACCTCTAGTCACCACCCTCCCCAAAAATATAACCCCTACCTACCCCCCTCATCCTAAAAATAATGAGGGGGGAACCTCATTACTGTTGTTATGAGTCAAATTACACAGCGTGGGAAAATTCCAAAGAACTTTCCCACGCTGTGTAAAATGACACAGGGCACTCTGATTGGTGGATTTCAAGCTAACCAATCAGAGTGCTGTGACAGGTAAATGTAGAGACTTACCTGTCAGTCTCTTAATTTACCTGTCAGAGCACTCTGATTGGATGGCTTAAACCCACCAATCAGAGTGCTGTGAGCCTAATTGCAGGGCGGGGCAAGGCTTTATGAGCCTTCCCCTGCCCTGCAGAGCTCAGTCTGGGTGAATATGGATTTTTTTTTTTTTTTTTTTTAGTGCATCGGTTATTATGGATTTTTATTTGGCCTTTTTTGGGGCTGAAAAAAGAAGATTTTAGAAGAAAGAAGACATCAAATGGTAAGTTTATTTTATTTTTTTTACAGGTATTTAGCTTATGGTCCCCCCTCATTATTTTTAGGATGAGGGGGGTAGGTCGGGGTTATTTTTTTGGGTGAGGGAGGTGACGGGGGGTTAAATTTTTATTTAGGGCCCCCACCCACTGCCCAGGGGTAGGGGCCAGGGGTAGGACAATAGGTCCCCTCCTTATTCTAACTTAGGGCCCCCACCCACCACTCAGGGGTGGGGGCCGGGGGAAGGACAATAGGTCCCCCTTATTCCCCCCCCTTAATTTAGGGCCCCCACCCACCGCTCAGGGGTGGGGGCCGGAGGGGGAGGACAGTAGATCCCCTCCCTCATTGTTAAGTTGGGCCCCCACCCGCTGTGTAGGGGTGGGGGCAATGGGGGAGGACAGTAGGTCCCCCCCTTATTGATATTTAGGGCCCCCACCCACCGCTCAGGGGTGGGGGTCAGGGGGGAGGACAGTAGGTCCCCCCTCATTGTTATGTAGGGCCCCCGCCCGCCGTGCAGGGGTGGGGGCTGGGGGGAGGACTATAGGTCCCCCCCCTTATTTTACTTTAGGGCCCCCACCTGCCGTTTAGGGGTGGGGGCCAATAGGTTTTTTTTTTTTTACAGTGAGCAGCCACTGGCTGCTCACTGTTTACTAGACTCGCCCCTACTCACAGTATAGCGAGTAGGGGCTCAATTTACTAATATTAAGTAATTTTTACTTAGTATTAGTAAATGTCGCTGAAAGATCAATTTAGGTCTTTCAGCCTTTTAGTAGATAGCTCTCTAATACCTGTGGAATTAGAGAGTTATCTACTAAGCGGCTGCTTATTTTAAGTTATTTTAAGTGATTTCCACATTTGTTTGCAGGGGAGTTGTCCTACTCTTACCCCCATTTTACTTCCTTTTGCAGCCCTCTAGCCCTTTCCAGGACTTTTTTAGAGCCATTTTTGTGCCCAAAAGTTCGGGTCCCCATTGACTTCAATGGGGTTCGGGGTCAAGTTCGATCCCGATCCCGGACTTTTTGTCGAAGTTCGGCCGCACCTGCTGAACCCTTTTAACTCCTTTTAATGTTCTATTGTGATAAATCATATAGTTGGGTATTCATTTCATAGAATATATGAGGGTGGCAAACATGTAATAAATTGGAATTATTTTTAAAAAGTCCTGAAGGAAAATGTTAAATATTAAATCAAAACCAAGTTCATCAAAACACAATAGGCCTACCTATACAGACAAAATCACATTATAGATATAAGAATTACATGTTATATATACAATATTATATGCAAGATTTACAAGCAAACATTGGAACACTGAATTGATGTTACATTTACAGGTTTATGTTCTCCTCCTGTCTGTTTTATCTCCCTCTAACTGTGTCTGTTTTATACTGAGGTTTCCCTATCTCCAACATTGGCTTGATTGGATTGGACAAAAAACTGCTTTTGGGGAAATTCTCTTCCTTGTACATTGATGATGGCGTCATCACACATTAACGGCGGGATGTAACATTTGATGTTAAAATAGGTTGTTCTATGACACCCTGGGATGTTCAAATATCTTGTGTAACATCCAGACACTCCACTCCGTATATTCTGGGAGAGAAAAAAAATACATTTTCCTTTTTTGTTTTACGAGATAGATGTCAATTCCAAGGTTTGTTGCTTGGGCTTAGCTGGGGGACATTTGGACATTTTAATGGAATAATACCTATTCACACACGCATATACACATTTATATCCATAGATATGCCTAGGTCTTTATATGTGTGTTTATGCAGACCTGTATGCGTGCATACATAGATACACATACACATATATTTGCATACATTCACAAAACATGCCAATGAAAAAACATATAAATATATCCATATATTGCTACCTATATTGTTTCCCCAGATCAAAATAAGCCAAATCTCCTCTTTTTACCTTGTTTTGTTATCTAATCTTCCTGCAGGAGCTCTTTCATATGTGTCAGCTGGAGAGAGGAACATAGGGCCCCCACAGAGTCCGCTTCCCTCTCGATATGTGTTAATTATAAGGAGCACACTTATAAAACATTCCTTAGACGGTACCTTACCTTTACTAGATTATTCTAAATGGGGCGAGCAGAAACCGGTATGCTGGAAAAAATGCTGGAGCAGGGGCACCTACATCGATATATGGTGGCATAGCTCTTTGGTCTATTGGTTGCGGAAGTATGTGGGGCCGATGATATCTAGAATCTAACAAGACATTCACTTAGATCCTTGGAACTGGTTATTGTGCAAACCCTACATTACAAAAGCACAAAACAAACTAGTTGCCAAGTTAACACTGGTCACAAGGTGATCCACAGCAGAATTATGGGGAACTCCGAACACCTTTATATAAGACTTGACACGCAAGACGAAAGAAACGGTAGAAATGGATAAACTAACAGCGATGGTTGGCGAATATTTCCATAAATGTTATGGAATGGCTTACAGACCCACAATTAGCATCTCTAGGTTGCCTATAGGTTGCCTATAGGTTGCGCTTGTGAGGGTGCTGTTAATGTACTGTGTGTGAGGGTGCTGTTTGTGTGTGAGGGTACTGGTAGTGTGCTGTGTGTGTGTTTGTTAGGGTCCTGTTTGTGTTTGTTCTGGTACTGTTAGTGTGCTGTGTGTGTGTGAGGGTGCTGTTTGTGTGCTGTGTGTGAGGGTGCTGTGTGTGTTTGTGAGGGTGCTGTATGTGTGTGTGGGTGCTATATGTGTGTTGGTGCTGTGTATGTCTGTGGGTGCTGTATGTGTGTGGGTGCTGTGTATGTCTGTGGGTGTTGTGTGTGTCTGTGGGTGCTGTATGTGTGTGGGTGCTGTGTATGGGTGCTGTATGTGTGTGGGTGCTGTGTATGTCTGTGGGTGTTGTATGTCTGTGGGTGGTGAATGTATGTGGGTGCTGAATGTGTGTGGGTGCTGTGTATGTCTGCTGTATGTCTGTGGGTGCTGTGTATGTCTGTGGGTGCTGTATGTGTGTGGGTGCTGTGTATGTCTGTGGGTGCTGTGTATGTCTGTGGGTGCTGTGTATGTGGGTGCTGTGTATGTCTATGGGTGCTGTATGTGTGTGGGTGCTGTGTGGGTGCTGTATGTCTGTGCTGTGTGTGAGGGTGCTGTGTGTGTTTGTGAGGGTGCTGTATGTGTGTGTGGGTGCTATATGTGTGTTGGTGCTGTGTATGTCTGTGGGTGCTGTATGTGTGTGGGTGCTGTGTATGTCTGTGGGTGTTGTGTGTGTCTGTGGGTGCTGTATGTGTGTGGGTGCTGTGTATGGGTGCTGTATGTGTGTGGGTGCTGTGTATGTCTGTGGGTGTTGTATGTCTGTGGGTGGTGAATGTATGTGGGTGCTGAATGTGTGTGGGTGCTGTGTATGTCTGCTGTATGTCTGTGGGTGCTGTGTATGTCTGTGGGTGCTGTGTATGTCTGTGGGTGCTGTGTATGTCTGTGGGTGCTGTGTATGTGGGTGCTGTGTGTGTCTATGGGTGCTGTATGTGTGTGGGTGCTGTGTGGGTGCTGTATGTCTGTGGGTGCTGTGTATGTCTGTGGGTGCTGCATGTCTGTGGGTGCTGAATGTGTGTGTGCTGTGTGTGTTGTATGTGTGTGGGTGGGTGATTGTGGGGGGTGGAGGTGGGGGTACATTACTTGCTTTCCCCCCTCCCTTTTTACCTTTTGTAGGGAGGGGGGATCGTGCTGCTGCTTCCTTCCCTGGTGGTCCAGTGGAGGAGGGGATCCTTGCTGCTGCGATCCCTGGTGGTCCAGTGGAGAGTGAACTCTAACCCCTGTGGGGCTAGAGTTCACTCTCGCGAGATTTGAGTGTTGCCGTGGCAACGCTCATATCTCGCGAGAGGAACCCGGCGGAGCTGCCGGCAATAGCTCCGCCGGTCCTCTCCTGCCTCCCTCCCTGCATGTGGGTCAGTGGGGAGGGAGGCTTAGAGCAGAGCCGGCGCTCGGATAGCGCCGGCTCTGCATGAGCCGACAGGGGAGATCCTGAGACCTCCCCTGCCGGTCTCAATACTCATAGGCGTGCCGCGGAATTAGGGTGTGCCCAGGCACACCCGGCACACCCGGCACACCCCGTGCGCACGCCTATGCCTATGAACACAACACAGAGAGCACAATACAGATAATCAGCAGAGACTCCCCTCATAAGAGAAACAGTAACCTTATAAAAGATGTATGACAAGGACTGGAACCTGACCCCCATCCCATCCCATATTAACTACCCAGACCATGTTAAATTGTTTTCTCATAAATTACCCTGATAGCACAGGGGTGATAATAAATAAGACACAAATAAGACACACAAACAATAGCAATCAAATTAAGCTATTCATACACTCTTACAAAGATATGGTTTCCACAAATAACCACCATGAACTACATGCGCCTACACAAAAATGGAGATCTATGTACTGCATTTAATAAATACATTACATGCGAGTGTCTTTAGGACCCAATCAATACAAGACACCTGTTCCACTATGGTTTTTGTTTTATATTTATTTATTTTATTTTTGTATTACTATAAAAAGCTATTGTTGTAGCATATAAACATTCTTTATATGATTTTATACCATGCTAAACATATCAGTCTATTGTAAAGAACACAAGTATTTCACATGAACACTGCTATGTATTTTGATAACTTCAATAAAAAGAGAATTATAGAAAAAAATAATCTTTGTTGTAATGACTCTGACAAACAGAATCAAAGCAATAAAGGCCTCTTAGCTAAGACTTGCAGGCATCTGTCATGAAATACAGGCCACACATAGATTTACCAATATTCTAGAGGATTTTTATTAAACCTCCATTCATTTTCCCTTTAATCTTGTTGAAGCCATTATATGATCTTCGTTACTACAATGTATTGATCACCCTCTAGTCTTAAATTGCAAGAATGTAAATACAAGACTTGTACACAGTGAAAGAAAATTCTGTTAGTCTGAAGCAACTCATCTACAAATTAGTTTGATTTGGGTTTCGTATACATGGCATTTCAGTTGGGACAAATTTCGGGCCATGCCATGGTTTTGGGAAAATCATTTGGGACGCATCAAAATGGCACCATAATTGGCCAATTCCATTTTGCAACACACAGTATATACATACTCTAAATATTATAATAAGTATTATGTATATATTTTGCAGTACAATGATAGGCACACTTTTGAGCCGTTAGCTTTACAGATCAGTTGAGAATAGATCATCAATAGAGGGGCAGTAAAACTATTATATTTATGTGTTTATATATTATATATTTATTAAATATTAATTATATTAAATCTATAAATATAGATTTTTTTTTTACAGCTTCTACTTTTTTCCCCTATTCTCATTTAATCTGCAAATAAAATCAACATTTAGTAGCTGTCCCCTAACTGCCTTTTTTTCCTATTTTTTTTAATTTTGGTGCCATGGGCAGAACTCTGAATCACAAAACAATGAAAATGGTTTGCCCACTTGTTTTTTCATTTGTTTTATGATTTGTCCATATAACATTTCGGAGTTCAGGATTTTGGGCAAATTGCTGATCGGCCAAAATTCGGACTAATCACAATCTACTTGAAACCAAAAGCACAAAGTCTGGTAAATACACAGTGTCACCATTATCTTACCTGAACAGACTCAGGTCCAATATCTAAGCCATAGTGTTTCCTCGTTGACACGATACAGTGAATCAGCGTGAAGGACTCCATACTGAACAAGGGATGCTAGTGTCACTTAATGACGCTTTTAATACACTGAAGGCTTACTGTTGCGAGTCGTGTTTCTGAATTCCTATACCATTCCTATCAACATACATGTATTTGCTTTGTGTTATATTGTTGGGTTCCTGTGTAGGTCAAGCAAGTCCAACTCACCGCTATCATTCCAAAGTCTCAATCTGCAGTCAAAGATGATGAGATCACCGTCCAGGGCTTTTCATTTGGGGGCACCTTAATATTGTTTTTTAAATGAGAGATTCGTCTAACAGTATTACGTTCACTGGACAGTAGCCTTTTCTAGTGTTATAAACACTCAGATACTCTCCTGCTATTAATCTTTCACGATTCAATGTGTACAGCTTTATGGAGCGCACAGTATAATTTAGCACATATGGGAGATGGGGAATATATTGACTCGTGTGTAATTGATTGTCCCATCTACTTTGTTCGTCTTTGCAGTCTGGTATTTCATGTCTTGAATGAACATACAATCTTCCTAGTCTGGATTTACAGAAGGTAATAAAAATCCAAGCCTTATTTGTACCTCCTGTAGTGGTATTGGATTTATAGTGTTTCCATCCATAATTTCATAAACCATGAAATATTACAATAGTAAAATAACAGAGAGGTTTAGTGGTAAGAGATAAATATAGATGATGCTTTATATAACTCTCTGTTTTGAATAATTCTATGTCTACATTTAGTTTTATGAGATGTGAAATAATTGGTAAGTGTGTATCGGTATCTAGTGAGACATATTGTAAATGTTGATTAAAGAAATATATCATTGGTTGCCACCATTACAAATACATACACTCAAACAAATTAAAACCAAAGATATAAAACAATGAGAAAGGGGAAATGCTTAATTAAATTGCCCTTTGGTCAGTCCCCTCTCAGGTCTCAAACAATTTAATTGAATTGAGTTATTATAGGACAACCTATATAGTTTGCATATCAGACTGATCCCACCCATGAGGTGAGTCCAGAACCAAAATCTCAGTAGGACCCCTCTGCAGGAGAAATACAGCAAGCACATGTGATTGATTTGGCTTTTGTTATTGATTCCCAGTGAGATGCAGCTGAAACCCCTCTTGGTCAGTGGGACAACCGAAGGCCAAGCTATTATGTTTTTGTCTAGTCTCTGTGTTCTGATACACACGGTTTTAACTTTTTTTACATGCTTGCATTTTTCTCTTTTTTTACCAGCACCTTTGATAAAATGACACTGTGATTATTATAACATCGCCCTATTTATATTTAATATGGACATTTGAAACACACAGTTTTAACAGCATAGCTTTAAATGTATACAACACAAATGACATAAACAGGGGATATGAGACCCATGAAAAGGAAGGCCTTTCTTCTAAATGTTACTTTTGAAACTCTAAGGCAGGCATAGGCAACCTTCGGCACTGCAGATGTTTTGGACTACACCTCCCATGATGCTTTGCCAGCATTATGGGTGTAAGAGCATTATGGGAGATGTAGTCCAAAACATCTGGAGTCCCTATCCCTGCTCTAAGGTATCAGCCTCATTGGGTATCGTCAATTCCGTATAGCTAGAGGATGTCTGCCGTGCCAGGTTAATGTAAGAGCTATTGGAGCTCACTTTCCAGGCCTCCATATTGGAATATTATAAAGACCTAAGGAAATCCCTCCATTAGTGCATAAAGATAACACATCGTATATTCCTTATTAAGTAACATATTTATAATTGCTGTACAAATCATATAAATATGGAATGCAGGGATATATAATCCTTGTACACATGTAGAGTAAGGCTTATCCAAACCTACCACCACTTGACTAAAAATAATAAATGCATGCAGACAACAAATAAAAAACATCATAAACATCTTGTGGAAGGAGCACTATAGATATGTTGTGACCCTTTCTCAAGGGGAATATAGAACCAAAAAACATAATGCAACCATACATAGTTGAAATAATTAGGTAATAAAGAGGACTTGGGAGAGGGAGGCAGAAGCCACACAGAAGTTGTACTAGGCATGTGCAAAATTGATGCACTGACACAATGACCCAAATTAAAGTAAACTTCACCCAAAACAAAGTAACAGAAAATAAACAACATAAATAGTACATTGTCCCATGTATTAGAAATCTACACACTGGAACAGGTCCAAGCTGCCTGATGTTTTGTTTTGTGTACGCACTGGCGTACTGAGTACCAAATGCAGTGCAGAATAGGAGATGAAGTGGCAGCTGCGGACAGAGGAGCGGTTTCTTATTAAATACTTTTTATAAGGTCTTTATAAAGGGCAGCATCTGTCTCAGCTGGTGGGCAGCTTGTCAGTTATTAGTTTTAACATTTTTACCTAATTTATTACTGTCCCTTGTACACAGTCTCTGCATGTGCCCGCTTGGCATGGAGTTATTTATCTACTTCCTCACAATGCAGTGAAAAGAGGGTCACTGTATTCCCAGTGCAGTCCATTAAATGCCACCTTCATAAAGGACACAAGGGTAGAGTGTTTGCTATAAACAGACACAGACACCCTCTGTTGGCTTACTTTCCTTTGCTGCTCAACAGGTTGTTAAGCTATTTCTGCCCCAGGCCCATTACACATGGATCCACTGCATGGGACCCCTGGCCCTTCCTGGGATTTCTCATTACCTCAGCCTGCGCATACAGAGATATTTTCATTGCTTGCAATTTACCGTATGTAACTGCATGTGGGGATTGTTTTTATATATAGTTGCAAAGACTAGTTGTAGAAGAAGGCCAAGTTCAAACCCATTTAAGCACAAGAAACAGGAAGCTGAAATAAAGAACTCCAGACGTCGGCCCATCATTGAAATGACATTCCACATGTGGAGGTAGACAGCTTACTAAGGCAAAATTATAGAAGAGTCTCATTGGCTAAGACTGCTCTGCTCTGAGATAGGCTCGCGGTGGAGGGCTTAACTCATTGGCTTAACTATTTGTCTGAGACTGGGCTGCTCTGAGCTAGCCTGGCGGTACAGGCCTTAACTCATTGGCTGAGACTGCTCTGCTCTGAGATAGCCTGGCGGTGGAGGGCTTAACTCATTGGCTGAGACTGCTCTGCTCTGAGATAGCCTGGCGGTGGAGGGCTTAACTCATTGGCTGAGACTGCTCTGCTCTGAGATAGCCTGGCGGTGGAGGGCTTAACTCATTGGCTGAGACTGGGCTGTTCTGAGCTAGCTTGGGGGTGCAGGGCTTAACTCATTGGTTGAGAGTGCTTAGCTGATGTTCTCAGCCAAAGAGCTGGTCCTGCACTGCAGGGATTAATTCAGGTTAACTTACAGAAGTTCCCGGGAGGAGCATTCAGCGCTTCTGGAAACCAGTGACCAGCTGAAAGGGTTAAAATGTTTTTAGTGCTCTTTCACTAGGCTAATGCCATCTGACCAGTTTAGCGTTACAAAAATGAAAGATAAGAAAAGAAAAACATGAAGTTTGTCACCTATGGCCAAATTGTCTAGCAATAGAAAGAGCTAATCTCATTATGATGTAGAAACGGCAATCCCCCTCGTTATGATAAGAAATCTTTTTCTGCAATATGATTATATGATAATATAATATCATATGATGCTGCAGCATTAAGAAAAGTGTCCCTGGTAAAAATAGAAAATCCCTACTACCAGCACATCCCAGGCAAGTTGTCAAATAATTTGCAAACAGTTTGACTATTTACTCTGACACTTCCAGGTACTGTAGTGGTTATGGTGGTAGGAGCGGTCTTTTAGAATAATCTAATATTATAGGAGGAAGAAATCTGGGATGCTTGTAGAGTGATTATCACTTTGTCACTTAATTAAAACATAAAAATGTGTCACTTGATTAAGCCATAAAAATACAGACTTGTTAAATCTCTCTGTCTGTGCTGTTTCCACCTGAGCATTATCAACTCTCTATCACCTTGGTGTAGTATTGATCTGGAACCAAGAATGAACAAAAAGACCTTTAATCCGCATTAAGGGTAGGACTTGGTATAGTAAACATGTGCCTTGGACATTGTCGGGTCAGCTAAAGCTGAAATCGCCCCGTAGTGGCTTGGCAGAGCACAGTGCACTAAAGGATCATGAGATATGACCATAACTATGATATATTTTCAGGTACCTAATATAAAGTTTAGTAAATGGCTGAAGCTTAACATGAGTTGCAATGAAACAAGATCTTCAATAGCAAATATTGCAATCGCCGCTGCAGTAAAAAGAAGATGCTGTTATTTTGAGATTCATTTCCGGATTATTATTGATTTTTTTCCCTTTGCTTGCCCATCTTGCCGACCCTGAGGCAGGTTCGAGATATAAATATTACTGACTCTGCAGGGGACACTTTAGCTGCCTCATTTCAGATCATAATTTATCAGCTCGGCTAAAAAGGATCACACAATGAGATATACAGCATTTATTAGTTTATTATTATAGTCTGCCTGAAATCATATGCTTTGTGACATTTCCCTGGCCTGACACAAGGACAAATATAAATAGGTATCATAAACCACTCGGCATGGAATGTATTTTAAGAGATGCATGTAATGTCCATTGAACGCATGTGAAATAGGAAATGCCAATGCAACAATGCAAAGTGTAAAAAATCTCTCTTAAGCTGCTCTTATATACAATAGATAAGGACAATGACACGCCTGGCTTAACATTTCACTAGGTGTAAATAGTCTGAGGAACTAGTCAAGGATTGAGAAAAAAGAATAAAAAGAGAAGATATTGCCGCAAGATGTTAGGGGCACTCCAAGCTTTTCTTTTTGTTATATATACATAGATAATATAATGTAAAAACATCCAATAAACAATATTACATGACAAAAAATACTCACTAATTAACGTTAATTACTCTTGTGCAAATTCTCACATTAAACCCATGGTGCCTGGAGAAGTTTAATTGTTGTTTTATGTTTTTGTCAATTAAATTTTTTTATTGAGATGATAGAATGTAACACGTGGCTGAGAATACCAGCTTGTGACAGTAAACAAATTAGGTAAACAATAAACATTGTATAATATAGGTTAAACTGATACATTTTAAAAAATCGCACTTTATAGTAGATCAACATGAGCTGAATAGTGTGCGCATAGCTCCAACCATTTGTAAGGTATGTTAATATATTATTGCTCAATAGATTTACAGACAAATCTTGATATGTATCATCATGTGTCTTGGTGAAACAAGCATGGTATTGACCATAAGGGGATTATTTCTAAACATATAAATTAAATCAGAAAAAGAAAAAAGCCCCAAGCTAGGGAGGGTTCACCCTGGTGAAGGCTGTGAGAACTCATTAAAACAAAAAAAAATGAAAAATATAGAAATTTTAAAAATCCCAGAGACTTGGGATGCGTAGTTGCATTACCATACATAGAGCTTTGCGTGGGCACAATGCCAATATTAGACCGCACAGTTACCCCTGAGCGATGGGTGGCAGAGAGTGCTAGGGAAAAACTCCACAATGTACATCCTAAAAAAATATGGGATGGTGGTAGAAGGGTATAAGGCTAGTATATTAGAAATGCATAATCAACGTTATGATAAACATAAAACAATCAAAAAGAGAGGAAACAAAACAAAATGGTTTGTGTTTTCTAATTCCATTTCACCGGATTTCACTTGAACAGATGGTTGAATGGTAGAGGGATCCATAGCATGTGAGGTTGGGGACTTTGGTGCAGTCCCAGATTCCTGGTGTAGTCCGCAAGCCTGCAGGAATACTGTCGAGTCGGCCTTTTATGAGAGCCTATGTTGTGCCACGTTGGCTTTGGCTATAAAGTTCCATTTGGCCCCTATCTGTACTTGATATTTGAGCCCTGCAATTGTTTAGTAATCGAGGATAGAGATCTTCTCTCTAGCAGAGTGTATCAGCAAAGATCCTGAAGGAAAATAAGTTGGCTTGAAACTGAAAAGGGGTCTTATCTCTCACACCAGACACAGCCTCCATATTTGCACCATGGGTTTGAAAATGGATTAACATGTTGCAAGGAGATGCTGCTGGTGCCTTAGGTGATCTAGGGAGCCTGTAGACACCATCCAGGTGTATGCCCTTGGCCTGCCTCTGTGGAAGGACAAAGTGTGGCAATTATCCCTCCTCAACATCCTCAGCTACACCTCTGAACTTTATATTCCTATGCCTGCCAGTGCCAGGGAACCAACGCGTGCCTGGAAAGTTCCAAGACCTAAGTCAGCTATATCCTCCTCTGTAGCTTTAATCCGGTCAGATAGGGCCACAAACTTTCTCTGATGACTTGTGGATCTGCGTTGAAAAACGTCCTAGTATTCTTCATATGTTTGAGGATATTACCTTTAGTTGCTGGAGGTAAGTAATCCTTAATGGGAACCGTCGGGGGTAAGCTGTGTGCATTGTGCACTTCACCTAGCGTGTCTAAGGCCTCGTCCTCTGATGAGTCAGAGCAGGATTCCAGCCGCGATGCCATCTTGGGCCTCTGAGATTGCTACAACAGACAACCGATATCTCAGGAACCATCACTCATGGCGTTTTGTTTCATGACGTTTAGTTTTAAACACTTTTATTGTCATGAGTCAACTAGGGATAATAAATAAGACAGTCATACAATACTTTTTAAATTTGCAGGTTTGAGTTTACTGATTTATACATCTTACATGACATTTTTTTGTTTAGAAAAACATAATAAAATGAAGAAATAAAACTATAAACATTATGGTATTTAATTGAAAGTAAACTAAATATTCCCTCTTTTATAAATTATAAGTGTAAACCATGAGGGAAAAGGCACAAAGTAGATGCAACATCAAGGGCAATAAATCTGGAATGTCCAATTTTTGAAATTTGTATAATGAAGCTATGGGGCTTGGCCCATCATAACCCTGGTTAAGTACCAATCTGTAAATTTAAAAAAGTGTATTCAATGTTGCTTTGCGTAGAACTATTTAGTGAACTGATATAAGGTTGCCAGGTGATTATATTTATTGAAGCTTCTATCCAATCCACATGGAATAGGAACAAGATTTTTGTGTAAAATAATGATAGTGGAAAGGGCGATGGACTGATCCAGTGGTGTTATATAGTTTTACCTGCCACAAGATAATATGGGCCAATTTGGAAACATGACTTGGTTGTGACCAGCAATGTTGCCAGCTACCCATGTGTGCATACTTGGCAAAATTCAGATGTAAAGGAAGGTAGGTCTTGTCCAACTAGGTATACCAAATGACTTCCAGGAATTTATAATTGATACGCTCTACCCCACTCCAACCCAGAGAGAAGTCTATAGGAAGTGTTCAAATATATAAGAAGTCATAAAGTGAGAGGAGAAAAAGAGGTCAGGAAGAAAGAAAGAGAAGGAGAAAAAAAAAAGGAACAGGGGATGAGGTTAGATAAGGCAGACAGGGTGGGGAACGTGGGCCCTGAGCGGAGTAGTTGCCAATCCCCAGTTTGCCATCAATCCTCTCAAGTCCCAAGTCGTAAGTTTGCCACACAGTTCTCAAGTCCCCTGGGGCCCCCTGTCTTGTTCCGCCATGAACATAAACCATGGTTGCCACCTTTCCGTGTATTTGGTGTTCATGCCAAGAGTAGCAGTAGTGCCAATGTGCTGCCTCGGTGATTTGGATTTCCTTTACTTTCTGTAGCCAACCCTCTTTCGTGGTTATCTCAGTCATCTTCCAAAGGGCTGGGATAAGTGCCTTAGTGGTGTTGAGCAGGTGACGCAGGATTGATTTTTTTATATGTGGAAATGGGCATATCAATCAGATGCAACAAGGCTGTTTCAGCGCTCCACGGAACCGTATCCCCAATGATTTTAGTTATCACCTCTCTCACCACAACCCAGAAGAGAGGTGGTGACTATGATGGGGTATGTCCACCATATGTGGAGCAAGGTTCCTGGTTCCCCCTGGCATCTCTAACTAGTGTCGGAAATGGCGGGGAAGATCTGATGAAGGAGGGTTGGGTTCCCGTGCCAAAGGAAGAGAAGTTTATAATTCACCTCTTGGTAATGGAAGCTGATAGAGCTCTAATGCTGCCACAGTAAAACCTTTCCCACTGTGAAGCCAGGATTTTTCTTCCCTGCTGGTCTTCCCATTGTTTCTGAAATGTATCTTTCTCCAATCTATCTCTGAACAGCAGATGTTGGTATAGCGTTGAGATGGTCTCATCTAACCCTGTGCCTTCCAAGCAGAGGCCCTCAAACCATGTGAGCTCTCTATGTAGTTTTTCTTTATGGGGTAATGTAAGGTAATAGTGCTTTAGTTGTGGTCAAGGGGTCAAGGAGCTACGTGTACTCCATTCCAGCAACGCATCCAGCTCCCGGAGCCCACCCCCCTGTAATGCTCTACATATTGGGATAAAGTCTCCTCCTTCCAGAAATGGCCATGCCGGGGGAGGAAGCCCCCTCCCAGCTTTCTGTTATGCGTTTCTGGCAATAGAGGACTGGGCGTAGGTAAAATCTGGGGGCATCTTGCGGAATGATCTCCACATCTTCATCGTTTGCAACACCAGGGCTATCCCATTCTCGTGCTCCAGGGTCTCCAAGCCTCCTAGCCATACCGCTGTATAGAGCAGCATATTGATTTCCCTCTTATCTAGGGCCACCCATTGTTTTCGTGAGTCCTTGAGATGCCAGTCCAAGATCCTTTGTAGATTTCTGGCCTTGAAGTATTTCTTGAAATCGGGTAAAGCTAACCCCCCCCCAGTGCCTAGGTAGGCACATTAACGCTCTCCCCTCCATATGCACTCAGTTGTCGCCATTTTTATGGATGCGAAAAACACCCCAGGCAAGGAGAACAGCACAGTCTAAAAGAGATACAATAATCATGGGAGAATGTTCATCTTGAGCACTGCCACTCATCCGTGCCAGGAAATGTGCGGGTATGACCAGCGCTTGAGATCATCTGTTATTGTCTTCAGTAGAGGTATATAATTCTGTTGGTATATTTACCCAGGGTCCGAGGTCACCAGGATCCCCAGGTACTTCATCTTTCCATAACACAAGTGAAATGGGAAAAGTGAGTCGAGGGCAGTGTATTCCGCTACGGGGAGCATGATGTTCAGTACTTCACGCTTAAAGAGGTTAAGTCTGAAGCCGGAGAGCAAACCGTATGTCTTAAATTCTGATTATAGGCAAGGCAGCGTGACCTGTGGGTTCAACACAAAAAGAGGACACCATCCACCACCTTGTGCTCCACACCACTCCACGCGTAATCCTGAATGTCTGGGTTGCGACGTATTGTCTCTAGAAGCGGTTCTAGGAACAGCGCAAACAACAAGGGGGATAGAGGGCATCCCTGCCTTGTTCAATTCTGAATCTGTAGGTCTGCTGTGAGAGCTCCGTTGACTCTCACTTTCACTGACAGTTGGCTATAAAAGGCTCCAATCCATGTTAGCATCTTGTCTCCAAATTCCATAGTCTTCAGGGTAGCCAGCATAAACAACCAGTTGACGCGGTCAAACGCCTTTTCGGCATCCGTGGATACAAGTATCTTGAGTTTGTTTCTCTTCCTGGCCTGATGTTGCAAAGCAAAAAGCCTCAGGGTGCTGTCTCTAGCTTCCCTTCCCGGAATAAATCCGGCATGGTCCAAGTGGACCAGATCTGGTAGGACAGTGCGCATTCTGGTGGCAATCACTTTCGTAAATAGCTTAAAATCTACACTAAGCAATGAGATCAGGCAGTAGCTGCCACATTGTTTAGGATCCTTTCTTGGTTTCAGCAGGACTGTAATTGCTGCGGCTAAAGACTCAAGCCCAAATTGTTGGCCTTCCAGGATAGCATTTGTAATGAATCCCCTATACTCCGGCTGAGAGGTTTACCTTGACATGGCAGGTGGGCTAAAGTCTCTCATGGCAATTGGAGAAACTAAATAATCTCCATTTGTTTAAATATGCATAGGGATTTAGGAAGAGCGTAGGTAACTTTTTTCTTTAATTAAATATACATCTAACACCTATAGGAACTCTACAAATAAACCAGGGAAATGTCTTTTGAATAGAAGGCAAAGTATTAATTTCGGCACAAAGTATATGGTCCATAGTCGGTGGGCAGGAGGCTAGCTTCCACACTCCTCCAGGAGTTTGGGGCAAACGTCCAGGGTAAGGAGTGTTCGTCACAGCATTCAATGCTCTGGTAAGTTTAGGGACCAAAACAGTGGAGAATTTTTATAGTAGTCAGCCAAGAACCCATCAGGGCCTGGTGCCTTACCCAACTTGGACTCATTGGTGGCTGCCAGTATTTCCTCCTCCCTGATTGGGGAGTCCAGCGACTCTGCAGTGTCTGTGGTGATTGATGACTTTACATGGGTGTGCAGGTAATTGGCAAACTGAGTGTGCTGTTGTAGACCTTGTAACATGCAGGCCAAGCATTTACCCCCTTTGTTGGCATGTACATAAAAAAACCTCGAGAGTGTTGTGGTACCTCTGAGTAAGTAGCCCGCTAATTGTCTTTTTTTTTTAGTAAATATCTTTATTGACAGGTGTTTAAGAGTGCAGTTATACAATACGTTATCAAGTTGCAATAAAACAACAGTGATATAACCAACAACCATTATCTTCAAACGTTATTCCAAGCATCCCAGAAAATTTCTTTTTCAATTTCTTTCCCTACCTTCCCTCCCTACCTTAGCTTAACCTTCGATCCCTATCCGGAAGTATATATCGTTGGTTGTGGAGATTGTGAGATTATAACATCGAGACTCGCAGGTCTCCACAGTTGTAGTGCGTAATCAGAACAACAATAAGCCAAGTGTGTAAACTGATGGGGTAACCAAACGGTTGCCAGTAAAGTGGCTCGTGGGCCCAAATGTAATTTGGGTTCGCAGGTCTCTAGTGGATTTGCCATGTGTACCTGAACAAATATACATGGTGGGGGTTAGTGGGCAATGTGTCACTACCAGTATTACATGGAGCAAGTAGCAGCCCGCTTATCTGAACATATCTTGGGACAGTTTGGTAAATTACATGTTTGGGGCTACACCAAAGGTGAAACTTTATGGCCCGCAGGTCAGAGCAGGCAGGGAACATTTGTAAAACATAAGTAAGAGAGAACTCGGGGAACTCAAGAAAAAACACACACATAACTCACACACCCAGTGGCCGGTGTGTCTACGGGACCAGTGGGGATACGGGTCCACTGCAACATTTCGGGACGGGGGTTTCTGGAGCTCCTTCCCCCCATTAGGAGCACATGTGCTCACTTCGTTACAATATGGGAGATAATGGGGTATCATCCCAGTGAGACTCCGAGAACCAAACCCTATTGGGAGCATGTATCGACATATAGCTTAAGTGAAGCGTTCGGAGTCTAGAATTTTCCCATGACCATTACCTATGGCAGAGCTCGCGCGTTGTTCAGGCATCCCTATATCCCAGTCGTGGTGTCCGAGTCCTTGTCGCCAGCTAACGTCTGGGAAGCGTCGAGGTTCCGTGTAGTATGGGTATTGCACCCGCATGCAGGGGGGGATGAGATGTATGTCAATCGGGTTATCAAAGGTCCGTCATATTTAAGAAATACCCGTCTAAGTGTCGGGAAAACAGGCCACGAAGGGTCTCGAAGTTCCGCGTCTTGGGTTAGAGGTCATCGTGTTTTATCCGTGAACTTACATGAGTGTACATTTAGTTCGTCCCTATCACTCATTAGTGCCACTACGGTATCTGCTTATCTACAGTCAACTCATTCGGCCCCAGCCCCGGGACCCCAGATCCCGGTGTGTAGGCAGATGGGAAAAGAGGGGGTTAGAAAAGGGGGATAGAGGATAGTCAAGGTACAAGGGGAGTTGTCCCCCCGCCATGGCCCACACCGTCCTGCGTCCCAGCCGAGGGGCCAGTAGTGCCTCCACCTCCACGGTAACGGGAAATATATAAGTACCATGGCATCCACATCTCGGCGTGCCTGGTTCCTCGACCCGTCAAAGTAGCATGTGCTTCTTCAGCTCCTTGAATTTCCTCAACCCTGCGGATCCATTCTTTTTTGGTCGGGGTAGTGCTCTGTTTCCAGAGAGCTGGAATGTTAGCCTTAGCGGCATTAAGCAGGTGTCGAAGTATCGATCTCTTATATGACGATATGGATTGAGTTGAGATATGTAATAATGCCAATTCTGCGGACCACTCCGTCTGTACTCCCAAAATGAGTTCAACTGTTTCCCTAATCATTGCCCAGTATGGAGCAATAGCTCGCTAATTGTCTTTTGACCTCTAAGAGTTGGCATTATGTAATTTTTGATGTTGCTATGAGTATCTCATAAGTTATTGCTGGGAAATGTGTTATCCACAGTGATAGAGTGAGCTAATTAATTAAGTTGGAGCAGTAAATTTCATAAGTGTGTAATCTATAGAATCTTCCAAACTAAAATTCGTGAGGATGGTGCTTACCTAGTTGCATGCCAGTAGGTATGCGATGAAGGGGACATTGAGTTCAGGAAAATATATGTTTAATTTGCTGAAACGTGAGAATATATTTTTTTTTTCATCCAGGAAATTATGTACATTGGTGTGGTCTTCGGTTTCCTAAGAACTGTATGGATGTTGGGCTTACCCATCCTTAGTGCGGGTTACGTAAAAAGGTAATGCATTTGGTGTATTGCCACTGGAGCCCTATGAGCTTTCTCACTATTTTCCATGCTTTAATGATGAATCCCATTAAAGGGTTTTTTTCATGCGCTTCATCTGGGAGGAAAACAGATGGAGTATGTAGCAGTTCAGAGAATGTACCACTGTGAATTGTCCCAATCCTTTTATCCAGTCTAGGGCATGGCGATAGTGTGCTAGAGTGTAAAGTTTTATATTTGGGAAATCTGACCCCAGATTAAATCTGGGTTCAGATAATTTCTGCATTGCAATTCTTGGGCATTTTATGTTGCCAAAGAAATTTAGAGAAGAGCTGATTAAGAGTTTAGAATTCTAAAAGGATGAGGTCAAGATACTTGATCAAAGGCTCTCTCATCATCTTAACTGAGTAAAACATTATTATAGTCATTATTGCATATATAGAAGAGGCAGCAAATGCTGTTCTAATTCCTTGGATGGACTGTCTGCCTCTTGTGAGTCCCAGTTGCTGTGGTTTTAGAATAGAGAGTGGAAACTGAAGAAAAATAACAATTTTTTTTGGATACTCTATTAATCTAGAAAGCATCTGGTCCAGATCTTATTTTATGTATGTCTTATTCAAAATACTGGATGAGGTTGTTGCCATACAGTATGTGAAAAATTCAGACTTGCTGCAAGGAACAAAATATATACAAAATGTTAGCACATGGGTTCACGTCTGCAAGTAAATCAAAACTTGTGCCAAAAAGTACATCCAACAAATGACTTTGCTTTGAACTCAATATTTAGATCATGTAGTGAGGTGATAATATCAATTTAATAAATTTTACAAAAGAAATAAAATAAAGTGCAAAATCTCTGCAGTGAAGAATCCAGTTTTCTTCTTTCAACAGGCAAAGAATAATATATATATCTATAATTTTAACCTTGAATGCTCAACGACTTTCAATTACAACTAATGGGTTTTGATTTTAAAATTGGTTCAACTGAATTCATAAGAGCAATAAAAGACTTCAAAGCCTTAGCAGTGAACACAATGTTCCAAAAAAATGTTTGTACCAATGTTACGTAGGAGACATAGAACATCCTGAACCCATTGAAGAGGGACTAAGATCTACGCAAATTGGTAGAATCTATCAGGGAGCCCATTACTGCCTGAATGCCCATGCATGGTCTGGAACCTGTATTAGAATACTGATCTGCTTTAATGCCATTTCATCCAAATGGGGAGACTGGACTGTGTTATTGAACTGCAACACACCAAGCTCCTAACTGGAGTGGTATAACGTGGCCTCCATGCATTAGCACTGTGACTGAGAAGAAGTGATCTGTAATCACAAAGAACTGTGTTTGGGAGAAAAGGGAGGTAACCACCGGCCTCAACTCCAGCCCAATCACTCTTGGGCCCAAGAAAGCCACCCTCCTGCATTCAAAATTTATAGCAATAAGTCCCCAGTATCCCTGACCTGGCTTGTTCTCTCATTTCAGTGCACTGTTTGTTCGTCTTAATCCTGACATATCTACCTGTTCACAGGGGTGCTCTTTTGTTTCAATATAGGCATTGTTTCAAACCGGTCCACACTCTAAGTTTTGGTAATACACTACCATATTGTTTTTCTGGAAGGTTTATGTACTAACATTTTGTATTGATGAAGCCAAAACAGATACAGTCATATTATCAATGATGCTCCAACGAAAAAGCAGGAGTTAACATTACTATGAAATGCCATGTTCAATGTGGCACCAATATCAATATCAATAAAAAGTAATCAGCGCTATGTCTCTGGGTTTATATATATTCGGTAGGGAGCTGGACCGAAGCTATGTTTGCTTGGGTCAGTATGTAAGCTTGACAATTTATAAGAACTGTACAGCAGTAACCCATAGATCCTACTTTCAGGAGAGCGTCAGTAAAATCTCTGCAATTGGGCCCACTTAATTCCTTTTATATCGGTTTATTCCATGAACGCAAAGACTGACTGTGAGAATCACAATGGTGGTATTAAATCATTGTTGTTCACGGAAATATTGGAAAGGTAAGGTAACAATTGCAGTTTCCGAGATGCTCCTCATACAATATATCACTAGATAACGAGAATTACATGGAATCAGCAAAGCTGCCTTTGTATCTAGAAATGTGGGTGTTGTAAATATAAAATGCATTATTTAGTATAGCACACGAGGAGCAGGATATTCTGTGACTGTTTTTACTTAGCCTGCTCAAATGAAATATTCTGCTGTGTTGAGTCACTCTCCGACCTCTTGTTTCAAATCACGAAGTCATTTGGCTCCTGCTCGTGAGTTTTATAACCCCGTCATGCTTTGCAGTCCCATCAGAGTACTATAACAGAGAGCTGTAAAACAACTGGAAACATTATTTAGCAAAAGGCTTTCTTGCCAAAGAGAGTCTAGCAATCATCATAACCCTCTTCACAGAAGGGAAATTTAACCCTACGCTAAACTTACTACATTCCTAGTGGCTGGACTGGATGGTGAATGCGAAATGACATGGCATAATCACAGGATAAACATATACACAACCTTCTAAGGTTGGGATGATTTCATAGGAAAACAAATACGCACAGAAATAAAAGTTCGGACTGTGCCGTAAACTACATAGCTCTACAAAAATAAAAATACGTGTGTTTCGGATAATCTTGTCAAATGTTTTATTGAAATGTTTTCATTTTTAACAATAATAATCCTTGTAAAACAATAAAATATATGGAATAAAGAATAAGATTACAGATAAATCAAAGAAACAAAAAGAAACAAGGGGGGAATAATATAATATAATATAATAATCTAATAGAGTGAAAACCAAATTGCAAAATCTAGGCAAAATAGCAAGTTTTGAAATTCAATTTTTAATTTAGTACAATTCCGTATTTACAGAATAAGCCACTTCTTGTTTCTCTGTTGGTTCTCACCTATGTTGTGTCCCTTTGCTTGCTCCTTCTATTGCTCCCATCTGTTTTTCTGCAGACTCCTTATGTGCTTAGAATCTCATCGTCTGTTCGTCTTTTATCTCTCGGGCAATTTTGGCTCTGTCTTTAATAACTGTTCCATATCACATTTTCTTGCAGTTGATGAAAAAGAGAGAGAGAGAGAGAGAGAGAAGAAAGAACCGTTTATTCATTATTTAAACAATTTGCTATTTGATTAAATGCATCAGTGTTAAAGGAACACTCTTGTGCCCAAATCCAACAAAAACAAAAATCAATATTTAATAGATTTACCCCAATGAAAACATGCATGCATTTAATTATGCATGTTTTTATTAAGGTATAGCTAAAGACAGCTTGCTTGAGCTGCAGATCTCTAGTCTGCAGCCTTTGCAAGCCCTCCTATTCTAACCCCGCCCAGACTTTCAGTGGCTGTCCAATCACAGACTTCCCAATGCAGCTCAATGAGAAGACTTGGCAAGACAGGTGCTCTGGACAATTGTTGCCTCTTTTTAGCTCCACTGAGCGAAACAACCAGGAAGTAACGGGACCGGCTGCCTGCTTGAAAGCCAGGGGGTGTAACAAGGTTTATTCCTAAAAGTGCCATTTTTTTATTGATATCTGCACTTTTTGTAAACAGAAAAAAGGAAACACTCTTCACGCATAAAACAATTCAGCAAGTTGGAGTATACCTTTATGTTATATAACTGTTAGTAAGTAAGCAATTGTATGCAAATCTATGTCTACCACAGATCCTAAATGCAAAGTTCAAGCAAATATTCAGCTGAAGAGACACAAAGCCCCACACCTAACCCCTTCCAAACCTCACTCTTTAACATCTGTAAGATAAGCCAGTTGACACACTGACAGATACATACATAAAGGCACACACCTACAGTTAGATACTTATGGATACACAGATACACGCATAAAAACACATGTACGTTTACATGGCTATCTACGAGTTGTTTTATGATTAAATTTATATATTTGTATAATACACATTCCCTCTAAAATATTCTTTCACTAAATGACCATAACTTCCTGGGCATTGTAATCACTGATTTACATTGTGCCACATTTGTTGTGCCTTATTCGTTGTAATGCAATCATTTCAACATCAATCTCGGTTAATATTTTTTTCTAAACCAATCCGTTCAAAATATAAGTTTCAAGTAAATAAAAAAAAAAAAAAAAACAGATAAAATTTGTATCTTGTAATATCTTTTTTATTGGACTAACAGAATTTTTTAATAACAAGCTTTCGGGAGAACCTCCCTTTCTCAAGTCTAAAGCATTTCTGAGCAAGACGACACCACAAATAAGTAAATTGTATTATCCAAATGTATATCTCTGCATTTATCAACACTTAATCTTAATTGCTGCTTGACTGTCCCGATTCCTGATTTCTCTAAATTCCTCTATAAAGCATTAATAGAATGTTCAGACACCTTTACTTCACTAACATTGAGTCATTTGACTAACCCATTACTTTTAATAACCCTTTCAAAATCATTAACAGATCAAAGAAAAGTAGACCAAAGACACGATTTTGATTGTTTTAAGTTTCTATTGGCTATTTAAAGCCCTACTATGTGTATCACCCATAAACACTACATACCAGACATATTTTGCAATATAATAAGCAGGGATATCTAAGGGACGACATCTGCTCTTTGGTGGCTTGACTGCACGTGAAGGTGGCATAGCACAGTTGATCAACCTCATTATGTGATGTCTTGAGACCCATGTTCTACTGAGTGATGTAGTGGTACTTTCAGACTGAAAAGTCCTGTCAAAGTTCCCTAATGGCTTTAAAACTGTTACAGTATTGCTCATGTAAATCTCTTTTGAAATGTTTTCTGCCTATACAATTAAGGATGATATCAGTAGCTTTCGTGGTAAGAGGGATATGTATAAAAGCAACACTTTTTCTCATTTTCTAAAACAGGCAATGGAACTCAACCCAATTCCATTTGTCATTGTCACCTTTGAGGAAATGTCACCATGGGAAAATGTTACAAGGATTTTATTTATCTCTTTAGACAGGTTAATGCCTTGTTCAAGTAGTAGAAAAATAATATAGCTATTTAAAATTTTAGACTTTTAGCTATTTAGACTTTTATTTAATATTTTATATAGTATATATATATATATATATATATACAAACACACACAGTACTTGCAAGATCATGGTCATTGTATTATATTTATCATAATAAGATATCAGCGTCCCTTTAAATTCACTGTCCCAAATATTGCGCTATATATATTTTTTTAAGAACAAAAAACACAATACAAGTTGCACTAAATACTGAGTCCAATAAGTCCAAAAATGCTCAAGTAACCTGTAATGTGTTTTTTGTTGTTTTGTTTTTTCTCTATGTAAGGGGTTGAGGGTATCCCTTATACTCAGTGTTTGCAGTCTGCACTTTGATATTTATAGCAGAACTCTTAGTGCTTACACTACTGTGTGTACTACGTATATATTTTTTAATGTAATAGATCTACCCAGCCATCTCAACGAATGATTCATTAAGTGACAGAGAGTGAATCATGCTGGGGTGAGAATCTTTTCTCCATGACATCTACATGTTTACATTGCTTCTGACATGTTTAAATACGAGATACTTTGTTATTGATCCAAGATTGTGTTCTAATTTAAACACAGGAAGAGATGTGTTTGGTTGAGAACATTCTGTCATTACATTTCTTTTACCCTACTCTGGTCTAAGGACACGGTCTTTCACAAACATTTGTCCAAACACAACATGAAAAGGTTACTTACAAGATTGGATTTACATCTCATACAATACTAGGCAGATTATTTTCATGTACTAAATGGGACCCCAGTTTTTGTCACAAGCAAGGAAATTGCTGACCTAATTTTTCAATAGCTACAGAAGCAGTGGAGATAACTTGGCCAGATAATGCTTGGGGGGGTGGAGGGGGAGGGGGGAGGAAATGCATCTCACTAAAATGTTTAATCTCTCCCTCTCCTCTGGCACATTTCCGTTACTCTTCAAACATGCAACCGTAAACCCGATTCTGAAAAAGTCCAACCTTAACCCTAATTCCCTGTCCAACTACTGCCCTATCTCGCTACTGTCGTCCGTCTCCAAGATCCTTGAGAGAGTTGTGTATGAGAGATTGACAGACTTCCTCGAATCCAGTTCTCTGCTTGACCCGCTGCTCTTCTTACCTCTCCCAGCGCTCATTCAGTGTTTATTTCTCTGGCTCTGCCTCTTCTCCCCAATCCCTCTCTGTTGGTGTTCCCCAAGGGTCTGTCCATGGTCCCCTATTGTTCTCAATCTACACCGCCTCCCTTGGTAAACTCATCAGCTCCTTTGGCTTCCAGTATCATTTCTAGACTTGGGCATTCGTATTCGTACGAATGGATTTTCGTACAAAAATATGCATTTTCTTCCATTCTTACGAATACCGAATAACGAATGGGTATCCAAACTAAAGAACGAACAAATGAATGGCCGTTTACCAAAAATCTTTCGTTTGTACGTTCATTCGGCATTTTGAATTACACTCTGTGTGAATTACACTTGGAACTCTGTGTAATTCAAAAAGCCGAACTACTGACCGAATGAATAGCAATGAATATATCATTCTTTCATTCGTTAGTTCTGTTCAATCCCTTCAAATCTGATGGGATTGAGACAAACTAACGAATGCGTACTAATGAATGTGCCTTTAGTTCATTCGTATCACTAGTTCGGCCTTTTGAATCAAAGGCAGTCAGTAGTGTAATGTATTGCAATGCAAACTACCGAATGAGCAGCGTTTGTGAACCTAACGCACAAATCATTAGTGCTTTTTCAAAGCATTGCATTGCTTTACATGGGGATGGTAGAAAAACAAATGAAATAATGAACTGATTTGCCTCAATTCGTGTATTAGTTCATTTGTGCTTTTTCAAAGCATTGCATTGCTTTACATGGGGATGGTAGAAAAATGAATTAATTAATGAACTGATTTGCCTCAATTCGTGTATTAGTTCATTCAGATGCCTTGTATGAATCAAAGAGGAGGGGTATGGGAGTGAGGTGATTTTCATTTATCTAATCAGCTCACTCTGTCACTTTGACATAATGCTGTAGAGGCATATCCAATGATGAGTGCTTTATCGTGGATTTAAAAAATAACTAAACAGCAGTATAAAAGCAGGCAGTGGAACTTTCTCCCCCCTTCTTTGACTGAGTTTTGTTGGTGACACACTGTGCTTCTATGCTGTGTTAGCCTCATTACTTGTCTTAGAGATTTTCTGTGAGTCTTGGTGTGCCTGCCAGTTCTCAATTTTTTAAATTTTAGTGCTTTTTGAGAGCTGTGCACTGCTGTGCTGCTGAACGAGTCAGTGTGCCACACGGTGCCTGGCTGGCACTGCCAGTGCCTGCCTCCCCTGCTTGCTTACTGCCTACAGCAACCAGGTATTACTTTTTTTTTTTTTAAATCTTGCTTTTTTATTTAATCAAAATTAATTAGCTTAAATTTATTTAGATTTAGAGTAAAGGTAGAATCAGTCAAGTACTTTAGCTAATGGGCCTGAGGGCTTGTGCCCTAGGGGTAGACTAGCTTGTTAGCTTGCTAGCCTAAAAGAAAATAAATCTTAATTTAGTTTACCTGTTAAATCCTTTTAGCAGCAAAGTTGATTAGTTGATTTTTGTTAAATTGATTTTACAGAGGTGCTGCTGTTGCTGCAGTGCTGTTACATTCCGAGTGCTGATAGAGAAAGTTAATCTTCTGTCAGTCTCAGCTAAGTGTGTTTGACTGGGTTTTCATTTTTTTTTTTTTAAAGTGAATCTATACTCCAGTCCACACAGAGTTAGTTTAATCTGTGTTAGTAAAACTACTACTAGCACAGAGTCACAGTGACTGAGCGACTGAGTTTTTTTTATGTCACTCACTCACTGACTGTGTTTGCTTGCTTTGCAGGCAGTCAGTGTAAAAGTTAAGTAATATTTTTTTATTCAGTTAATAGAATTATCTTCAGTTTTTTTTTAAAATTCTTTATTTTTATCGTGCAAGAAATTACAACAGTGTCTGCGTAGCCACAATAGCCGTGACAGATGCCTTCATATATGACATACAAAAACATTTTCGTGGCTTATTTAAACTTAGCACGTTTTTATCATTTAAGGATCGTTTAAGACAATATTAAGCTTTGTGTGATTCAACATGTTTGTCAGTAACAGGTAACAGCATTCAAGTGGCTAGGTCACATATTGGTCTACGCATTTATTATATATGTAAGTAACCCGCTTATCTATGTGTATGAGGTTGACAGGCTGGAAGGTAATGTTTATGTAGCCTAACACGCTGTGGTAGGTATGCCTTTAGAAAAGCTAGTCAAGCTTAAGGTTATAGTTGTGTCGTTTGTATGAGGTGCGACCTGTACATCCTAAAAACCTAGTGGCGTGATTAACTAATTCTCAAGCTAGTGGAGGCCGCGTTCTAACATGTGAAGCAGGTGTGGGTAGTGTGAGATCCTACTAGCCACCAGGTACGATTCGCATGGTGTAGTTAACATATGAGAAAACTGTTGCTGTGCGTGGGTGCCATGGCCATTGTTTTCCTGGCCGCCAAGCACGGCAAGGCATGACAGGGTGAAACATTATGCTTTTGAGTTCACAGCAAAATTAAGGTAAGCAATAAGTTAATGAAAGGAATAAAAGAATAAAGCAATAAAATAACAATAAAATAACAATAAAACAGCTAAAGCAATTTAGGTAGGTGCTTCTGGCGTAGCTGCAAGACAGTTCACCTCATGTCCCCATAGTAGGGCCTGTCCCCTCGGGACCTGCCTGTGGCGGTTTTAGCCCGGTCCCACTTCTGGTAAGTTGTCGATCCTGGGGTGTAGAAGTCCGCTAGTGTCTCTTTTCCCGGTGTCTGTGCCATATATTAAACGAGTAAAAAAAAAAAAAAAAAAAAAGGTTTAAATGGGGAGTCTCAGATGAGATCTATTAAGCTGGAAGATTTGTGGGTGATTCTCCATAGAGATTACTGATTAGAGTTCAGGTTGTGGCCGTTCTGTAGGTGTCTTCTGCGGAATTGCGCGGTACAAATGGAGCTGCGCCGGCTGGGTCCCAGACATGCGTTGCGGCCCCTGTCCCTGTTCCTCTGTTGTTTAGGGAGTCTTGTGGAAGGCCCAGGGTCTCTAAGATGGCCACCGCCCCTTCGAAGTCTTGGACAGGGTAAGAGATATTACCTTGGAGGACGGCTAGAGTGCGGGATCCTCTCCATCTGTATGCAATGCTCCGTTCGCGGAGGAGCAGCGTGAAAGGCTGTAGTGTTTTGCGCCACGCCAGGGTGCTTCCTGATAAGTCAGTGTAAAACGTGAGTGATAAGTTCTCAAAGTTGTAGGGGGTCTTTCCTTTTAGTGCCCCCATGACTGCCGCTTTGTCTTGCCCTGATTGAAATCGAATAATCAGGTCGCGCGGAGCTGTGGCTGGTGCTTTTTGTGGTCTCGGGATCCGGAATATTTCTTCAGGTGTCACCGATTTCGCCTGTTTAGAGGGCATTATCGCCGTTAGTAGACGTCTTATCAAATGCGGTAGTTCCGCGTCGGGGACTGTTTCTGCTACTCCCCTGATCTTAAGGTTTTTGCTTCGCCTGGAGTCCTCCAGTGCTGCAAACCGCTGTTCCGTAGCAGCATGTTGTTTTTGAAGTGTCTGCACCTCTTGCTGTAGTTGGGTAAGTTGTGCCTTCGCATTGTGGGTGTCGGTTTCCAGGGTACCCATGCGGCCAGTCAAACCTTGTAGGTCTTTGCGGAAAGTCGCCAAATCCATTTGGATGTCTCTCCGCAGGCCCGCCAGTAGCTCCTGCATGTCGGCTTTGGTGACTGGTGATGACTCCGTATGTAAGGTTGCGGGTACCGTGTTCCGGTTTAGTTCTCTCGGAGCTGGAGGTTGTAGATCCCGGGGCTCCAAACTATGGTCGTCCGAGAAATCGGAGCTCTCCCCCATGTAGGCCGCCATTTTGGGCATTGAGGCGCCATGCGCCTGCCGCCATAAGTCTCCGATGCTCGCCCCCGGTTTCGGCTTGTCCGGCCTCTGTTTTTTAATTTTTCGGCCCATGCCGGTGTGGGCTGCCTGGGGGTCCAGGTGGGGTCCGTTTGTCGGTACCTGGGGTCGCTGAAAACCCGAAAAACAGGCCTCTGGTGTCGGAGCACATTAGGCGTGCGACCGTTCCGTTCAATAGCTTAGCTCCGCCCAGAATTATCTTCAGTTTTAATTAAAACATTTTATTAACACTCTCCTACTTAGGGATCAAACTTACTAAATCAACACATACAATGATAAAAGAAAACCCCATTCCCCTGATCCACAAACTCGTAACACAGGTAACAAAATGGGAAGACCTAGAGATTTCCTGGCTAGGACGCATCAACACGATTAAGATGATGGTTCTTCCGCACATACTCTACCTGTTCAGAACTATCCCAATAACCCTGCCAGCCCGCCTCCTTAAAAGACTCCAATCTGTTATAAACGCGCACGTCTGGAAACGGAAACCCCCACGAATTAGAAACAAAACTTTGGGCCTCCATTTCACTAGAGGAGGGCTGGGCCTTCCTGATGTACAGTTCTATTATCAAGCCTCCTTATTAGCCCAAGGTCTAAGACTTCTCAGAGCTTCCGAGAAAACACCAACCCCAATCTGGCTCTCCTTTGAGGACGCCTGCATCCACCCGGCACAAATAACCCAAGCTCTGTGGGTAGGCGCCCCAACCCTCACCAAAAAACCGACCCTACAATGCACAAGGACACTTCTACAGGCCTGGAGAAATTGGGCCTCGAATGTACTAGACCCAAAGGAACTGCTAAGGTTGTCCCCAATCACAGCGCTACAAATCCACTCCCCGAACCTAGAAGTCCATAAGTGGCTGGCAAAAGGTGTCCTGAGGGTGGAAAACATTCTTGACAAGACCGCAGTAATACCATTCCCAACTCTACAGGCAGAATTCTCCCTCCCCCCCCGAGACCTATTCCTATACTTAAGGGTCAAGAACATCTTACAGACCAATTTACAAGCTACAGAGCCCACACAGGGGCTTACAGCTCACAACACACAACACCTGTTGACTGCCCGCCACATCAAGCCCCTGGCACTATGTTATAATGCCCTATGGGAAGCGGCTACCCCACTTAAACTTCATTACATGACACAATGGGAAAGAGATATCGGTAGGGAATTCGCGATACAACAATGGCACAAAGCCATATCCAACACCAAGAAGGCATCTAGTAGCATCTCCATGTGGGAAGCATACAGCAAAATCACAATGAGATGGTACATGGTGCCGCATAGATTAGCCAAAATGTACAGTACAGTCTCCCCTTTATGCTGGAGGTGCGAGAAAGCCCAGGGTACACTGATCCATGTCTTCTGGGAATGCCAAGACATTCAGCCTCTGTGGTTAAGCGTACAAACACTGGTAAACAAACTAATCCAATTTACCATGCCACTGACACCTGAAGGTTACTTACTACATATGTTGCCAATGTTACATCAGAAGCACCACACCCCACTAATTGTAAACCTTCTCACAGTCACTAAAATGGCTATAGCATATCATTGGAAGGACAAAGCTATCCCCTCGATGGAAGAGATCTCAAAGAGATTAGATAATGTCTGTCTATACGAAAACATGGCTATGGGTTTGAAGGGGAAAGCACAACAACATGAGGCGGTGTGGCAGGACTGGCTCACATACCGAAGGACGAGCACTACATAGCGGGCCAGGCCCGATAACAATAACGATAATAATAACAATACAAAACCGAGGAGAGCATATCCACTATAGTTCCCTAAGCATTCCTCAATGGTCCCAGATCGAGATCACGCTCAAGTTCCAGTACAAGTTTCTGTTAAGTTGAGTTCACTCCCTTCCCTGAGTTCCCCCATACTCCATACACGTCGACCAATGTTGGCCAAGCAATAAACATGCCAAGAGTCAAACATATGCGGGCACCAGAACATAGTTACTATATGGCAATAACCCTAGGAGGCGAACCTGCACATACAATGTAATGTATACAATGTAATGTATATTGTAAAACAGTACTATCTGAAGACATGCACCGATATGCACAACCGAATAAGAAGTGTAGGCGCTAAACAGGACTGTAACGCATACTGCCCCGAGAGAAGGCTGTTGATAACGCAAACTACCATGTAATGTGTATGATTAATGTATAACTAATGTATGTATATTTTATTGTGGAACCCCCTATCCCTTCTCCCTTTTCCTTTGTTCCCCTGTTTCTCTAGACAAAAACAATAAACACAAATATGAGAAAAAAAAACCATTTTATTAAGTTGATAGAATTATCTTCAGTTTAATATATATATATTTGTTGTAGTACAGTCTCTCTGTGCTTTGTTAGAACAGAACACATTAGTCAGTCTATTTTTTGTTTTACATTTTTTACACTTTTAGTGTCATTTTTTTTGCGTGCTCACATCAGCATCAGCAGTGAAGTTAACTTTTCTGACTGCTGTTGTGAAGAAATTACTTTTTTCATTAACTGATTTTTATTAGTTCAGTTACTGTGTTTGTTTAACCCCTTAAGGACGGAGCCAAATGTACACGTTGTGAACCAAAAAAATTTAAACAAAACCTGGCATTTGCGCTACATGTCTGTCCAACCGTAATTCACCTCTTTCATAGTAAATGCACCCACCCTTATTATATATCATTTTATTCAGGGGAAACAGGGCTTTCATTTAATATCAAATATTTAGCTATGAAACATAAATTAATATGAAAAAAATGGGAGAAAATACGATTTTTTAAAATTTTTTTAGTTTTACATGACATTTTAACGGTCAATGTCATAATACTGTTTGCTTTTACTGCAATAAAATACACATATTTGTATTCAGCAAAGTCTCACGTGTAAGACAGTACCCCCTATGTACAGGTTTTATGGCGTTTTGGGAAGTTACAGGGTCAAATATAGCACATTACATTTGAAATTGAAATTCGCCAGATTGGTTACGTTGCCTTTGAGACTGTATAGTAGCCCAGGAATGACATTTACACCCATAATAGCATACCATTTGCAATAGTAGACAACCCAAGGTATTGCAAATGGGGTATGTCCAGTCTTTTTTAGTAGCCATTTGGTCACAAACACTGGCCAAAGTTAGCGTTAGTATTTGTTTGTGTGTGAAAAATGCAAAAAACGCCAATTTTGGCCAGTGTTTGTGACTAAGTGGCTACTAAAAAAGACTGGACATACCCCGTTTGCAATACCTTGGGTTGTCTACTATTGCAAATGGTATGCCATCATAGGGGTAATTTTCAATCTTGGGCTACCATAGGGTCTCAAAGGCAACCTAACCAATCTGCCGAATTTTAATGTGAAAAAAATGAAACGCAAGCCTTATATTTGACGCTGTAACTTTTGAAAACACCATAAAACCTGTACATGAGGGGTACTGTTGTACTCGGGAGACTTCGCTGAACACAAATATTTGTGTTTCAAAACAGTAAAAAGTATCACAGCAATAATATCGTCCGTGTAAGTGCTGTTTGTGCGTGAAAAATGCAAAAAACATCACTTTTACTGGCGATATCATCGTTGTAATACATTTTACTGTTTTGAAACACTAATATTTGTGTTCAGCGAAGTCTCCCGAGTAGAACAGTACCCCCCATGTACAGGTTTTATGGTGTCTTGGAAAGTTATAGGGTTAAATATAGTGCTAGCAAATTAAATTCCCTTTACTTTCGGCATGGGTTGTCAGGCAGGTCCCGCTAATTGTAATTAATTAAGATACCTAATTATGTAAAAATATTACATAAATATATATGTAGAATTAATATATATATATATATACGTATGTGTATATATATGTATATATCTATATAATTTTTTTAAAATATTTTTATTTATATATAGCTATATATATAGTGATATATACGTATATATTTATGTATATAGATATATATATTATTTCGTTCTACGTGTATTTTGATATATATATATATATATATTAATTTCACAATACAGTTATAACGAAATAACACACATCTATATATTTTTTAATTATTTCTTTTTAATTATTTTTTTAATTTTATTTTTTAACGTATTTACATATTAAATTTTTTTATATTATATATAAATATATATAACAATAATATATATATATATTTAATCAGTATCAGTCTACGTGTAATTTGATATTATATATATATATATAATTATATATATATTAATAGTAAAATACACCTAGACAGTGTATGTGTGTGTATGTATATGTGTATATATATACTTAGATCATATATATATGATCTAAGTATATATATATATTTTTTTACACCAATAAATTTTATTTTAATTTTATTTTCAGCCAGCAGGGGGACCACCTGTCATTACAGGCAGCCCCCCTGCTGGCAATGCAGGAGGCAGCCTACCCGGCCATGTGATTGTGGTGTCCTCGCTAGGACCCCACTCTCACATGGCCGGGGAGCACCGGAGGAGAAGGATCTGCCGCGGGGGGGCTCCCTGGGTAAGTTAACAAAAACCGGAGGGCGTACAATTACGCCCGGCGGCGTTTAGAGCCGCCTAAAATAGGGCGTAATTGTACGTCCTCCGGTCAGAAGGGGTTAACAGCAATCCGTGAAGCTAACTGGTTGCTGTTTTTATTTGGTTTATTTTAGTTCCTTATAGATTGACTGTGTGACTGTCCTAACCTAAGCTTCAAGGTAGCTGTAGTAAATCTTTTATTATTTTATTTTTCTAATATTAGTAATTTTTTTCATACTCTGTTTGCACTTCAGTAGTCGAGCAGGGAGCACTTGTTGGCAGACTGCTCACGCCAGACAATGCAGTTTTCCATAGTTCCTCAGAAAGCACTAGAGTGAAGAAATCTGCCTCAGTACTAGTCTCTATTTTTTTTTTGAACTGTGTTGATCTATATATCAGCATAGCTCCAAACTTCAAATAATCCTTTTTAATAAAAATATAAGCGTTAGTTTCAAAACACTGCATACATTACATTATCTCTTTCTTTTCGTTTCTTACTATTTTAAAATTCTAAATGGATCCTCCTAAATGTTCATCCACTAGTAAAGTGAGGGAGGGTCAGTCAGCCACCATCACCACCACCACCACAAGTAGTGGTAGTTTGAGTACGCAGCCTATGCGTCAGCCTAAGCAATCAAGGAGTGCTGCTATGTCAGACTCACCACCTAGGAGGCCAAAGTCTTTGTCTCGCATTTCAGGCCCATTGGCGCAAGATCCTGGTCAAATGTATTGGCACTATTAGTAAACTACCGAACAGCACATAGAGGGAAAAAAAACACTATGTGCAGCTCAGCTTTAAAGGAACACTGTAGTGACAGGAATTCATGTTTGCACTCCTGTCACTATAACTGTGAAAACACAGTTTAACCTCCCTCTCAGCAATGTAACTGTAATTAAGGGGACACTCCAGTGCCAGGAGAACAAACTGTTTTCCTGGCACTGCAGGTCCCCTCTCCCTCCCAACCCCCCATCCCAGGGGGAGACCATTTGAACATGCGCGGCTGCCGGCGGGGTGAGACATAATGCGCATTCGACATGCGAATGACTATAGTAAGTGGTGTTCGGTAGTTTACTAATAGTGCCAATACATTTTCATGTGAGTGGCAGCGTTCATGCATTTGACGGTTTGGGAGTTAGTTCGGGAGTTTTAGGCGTAAATAGATTAGAACATTGTTCAATGCCATGTGTTGTGAGATCAATGTACGAAAATGTAAACGAATGAATGGTTTTACTGCGTTCACTTGAGGCTATTCGTTATTTAGGGATTAGGGAACTGACTTTTATGATTGCATTGTATTTGCAATGCCATTTGACATACGAATGACTAAAGTGAGTGGTGTTCGGTAGTTTACTAATAGTGCCAATACCTTTTCATGCGATTGGCAGCATTCGTGCATTTGACGGTTCGGGAGTTATTTCGGGAGTTTTAGGTGTAAATTAAACGAAATACAGCATTTGAGGCCATGTTGTTAGGTCAATGTACAAAATTTGAAACGAATGGTTTTACTGTGTTCAGTTGAAGCTATTCAGTATTTAGGGATTAGGGAACATAGTTTTATGTATTCAATTCATTTGGTTCAATTAAATCGTGCCAAATGAACAAACGAGTTTAGCCGAAACTAAAATACTAACGAATTTCGTATGAAAACGAATGGAAGAATTGACAAATTTCGGTTCTGACTAAACTAATTACTAAACGAAAATTTCTGAAGTGCCCAAGTCTAATCATTTCTATGCGGATGACACGCAAATGTATCGTTCCTCACCTGATTTCTCACCACCCCTCTTGACTTGTGGCTCTGAATGCCTCTCTGCTATTCCCAACTGGATGGCTGCTCATTTCCTTAAACTGAACCTGTCCAAAACAGAACTTCTGGTCTTCCCTCCCTGTGTTGCTACTCCCTTGTCTGTGTCCCTCCAAGTCAATGGCGCTGCGTAGGTGTCTCTTTGATTCCGAACTCTCCTTCACCCCCTCATGTCCAATCAATCGCCAAATCCTGCTTCCATCTCAAAAATATTGCACGCATCCGACCCTATTTAACTCCTGATATGGCAAAGGTGCTTTTCCATGCCGTTGTCCTCTCTCACCTTGACTACTGTAATCTGCTTCTCAGTTGTCTTACGTGCTCCCAACTTGCCCCATTGCAGTCTATAATGAACCTCCCATGCCTTCCCCTTTGTCAGTCCTTACATTGGCTTCCCGTAAGATATAGGACTCAATTTAAGATCCTGATACTTGTTTACAAATCTCCACACAATGCTGCTCCCACCTACTTATCCTCACTAATACACAAATATGTACCGACTAGGTCCCTACGCTCTGCCGGAGACATACGTCTAACCTCTGTTCGTACTCCTACCTCTGATTCTCACCTTAAAGACTTCTCTAGGATTGCACCGTTCCTTTGGAATGCCCTTCCCCTCTCTGTTAGATTTTCACCCAATCTCCACTCCTTCAAAAAATATTTTAAAAACTTACTTCTTTAGGAAAGCATATCAATTAAACTGTGAACAGCTTTCCCTCTCCGCACTCTGATTCCTCTCCTGAAACTGGCATCAAAACAAAACAAAAGCCTGCAAACTTAGAGCCAGTTATTAAAAGGCTCTAAAAAAGGTGAGCACCCATTTTTTATTCTATTTTGGATAAATTTAGTACCACAACTTGAAGTACTACACTCAGAGGTTTCCTGTTTTGTTTTTTCCTTTGCATATATCATTGAGAGGAATAAAAGGGAACCTTAAATACAAGAAAGGTAAAGCGGCCTATTTTAAAGGCACAGATCTGTTTAGAGCCTATACTCACATAAAAGCCTCAAAATAATTTGAGTTTATTTTTACTCACTGAACAAAAATAGTCACTTTACATTTATCATACAATATTGCAGTATCTTATGTTTTTTTTCTTAATTTTGTATGTACAGCCCCCAAATACTTTGAGGTGTAAGTGTATGTTTTTCCTTTACAACACCTATACAGCGCTGCACTTAAACTAAGTGTTTGGAGGGTGGAAACACCAACCATACTCTCAATTGTATTTTTTTTTTTTTTTTGTGAATATAGTAAAGATGTGGTCTTACCAGTAATTTATAAAGAGGCAACATTATATTTTCTCCCTAAACACTAATGCCCTATTAATACATGACAATACCTTACTGGCCTTAGCAACTGCATATTGACATTGCACATTGCTGCCTAGTTTGTTGTCTATAACAAATCCCAAATCCTCCTCATGTGTTGTCATCCCTAATTCATTACCATTTAGGGTATAATTTGGTTGTGCCTTCTTTACCCCAATGCATAACTTTGCATTTATCCACATGAAATTGAACCTGCCATTTGAGTTTCCAGACCCCCAGTCTATCTAAATCCCTCTGCAGCAAACCAATATCCTGCTCATGTTGTATTAGTTTACATAGCTTTGTGTCAACTTGGTTACTTATTCCGAATTTCCCATTGAAATGCATGGATGTTAAGGTCATATTTTAAGATCAATGTCATTCGGCTCAGAGCAGATTGAACATTTTAGATGTTTGTGGCTTGTTGTTTAGTAACTAATCACTTTTCTAAAAAGGAAGTTGAATAAACAAGAAACCAGTCTGAATAGGAACCTGGGTGGATGCGAAGCAACTTCAGCCTTCGAATAAAAAGCTGGACAAACAAAAAGATAACTTCAACATCATCTAAGATTTAAGGAGGTGTGGGACCAGCACACACACACACATGTAAGTAATGTTCACATCAATGAAACCTATATCTTCATATAATCACTCTCTCCTCTTTTCTCCCCACTCTCCATTGTATCTCTCTCTTCTGCCTGTCTCCTCTCTTTCTATATTCTAACTTCTCCTCTCTCTCCTCCATTCATCTTCCCTCTTCTCAGCCTCTCTTCCCTCTCCTTCTTCTCTCTCCTTCTACATCCAGACTTTCAATATGCCAGAACGCATTTAACTGATACAGCATTCGAATAATTTGTGACATGTCTATCTTGTCCAACGTAGGTCTCAGTGTAATCTAATAATTATAAGGGTCGTATTTCTGAATCCAAACTGAACATCAGCATGTTTTAAACTTTTCCATCTGAGAAAAGAAGAAAAATATATTTTAATTTATGCAGGTTCCTGAACAGACTAAAGGCAAAGTTTGCTCTTAAAGAATCTTGTTATAAAGATTTTTAATTCTTTATTTTTATTGTGCAAAGAGGAACAAACAGACTTGGGGCGCCACAACAGTGTTAACAAGCATTGCTTTAACTTACAGGAAAATACATTGCCATGGCATGAGATACTTGCAATTTTTTTTTAATAACAAAAATAAACAAACTAATCAATGCCACATGTGTAGATAATAAAGAACACAGTAGTAGTACTACTCAGGTAGTTTAACACATGAACCCAGGGTTTTATAATAAACATTAAACGTAGCGTGAGTGTGGGCAAGAGTTGAGGAAAAAAAAAATGGGAGTCTGTGTGCCCAAGGTGTCAGGCACATCTAGGCTTGATGCAGGGATGAGTGTACAATTCAAGGATTTTACTATTATCATGACGGAAAGTCATGATTTTATTAAAGACACAGAGGCTCCTATTTTGCTGCACTCTTTCTTTAATACTCGCCACCGTGTCTTTAATAAAATCATGACTTTCCGTCATAATAATAGTAAAATCCTTGAATTTTATTAAAGACCCGGAGGCTCCTATTATGCTATTTCAAAGCTGTGATATCATGGCTTCTGTAAAATGCTGTGTTGGTTTGAAAGTAGATTCCGTGAACCAATCAGCTGCTTTGAAAATATCCTCCAAACGACAACCCACGAAGGAAGCTTTGGAGGCCATGGGACCACGAACTGAATGAGGAGAAAATATGGAGGTATCAATGCCTGCCAATGACATGAGCCACGTGACCCAGCGGGCCAGGGTAGGAGAGGATACCGGAGCATGAGGTTTGCGAAAGGAGATAAAGAGTTGGGGGTTCGAACCAGTCCGGAGGGGTGCGGTACAAGCTTCTTACATCCTGAGACATGCTACTGGGCAGAGGTGCGGCTTTGTGGGGAAAGCTGGATATCGGACCGACCGGGAGGATGATTTTGTCCATCTGGGGAGAAGGAGCGGGCATTGACATCGAGAGCTCTAACATCTGATACTCTTTTACATGAGATCAGGCATAACAGCATAACCAGTTTAGCCGAGAGTTGCTTCAGGGATAAAGTCTCATTGTCTGGCCATTTAGTCAGGAAATTCAATACCAGAGAGAAGTCCCATAGGAATGAATAATGAGGTAAAGGTGGCTTTGCGAAGCGGATGCAGCGGAGGAGGCGACAGACAAGTGGGTGTCGTCCCATCGGGGCACCGTCAATGCTGGTGTGGCCGGCTGAACTCGCTGAGCGGTAGAGGTTTACTGTCCGATAGGCTTTCCCTTTCTTGTAGAGGGAGGTTAAGAATTGGAGGACAGTCGTCACAGGAGTTGATAGGGGATCCACACCCCTTGCCACGCACCAACTATCCCATGTGTGCCAAGCAGACTTGTAAGACTGTCTCGTGCCAGGTGCCCATGCGCCCTTGAGAAGTCGAAGAGTCGATTGCAAATTAAGTCCCCCACCCTAATTAGTTTTTAGGGCCCCCACCCACCGCTCAGGGGTGGGGGCCAGGGGAGGACATTAGGTCCCCCCTCATTCTAATTTAGGGCCCCCACCCACCGCTCAGGGGTGGGGGGCCATGGGGGAGGACATTAGGTTCCCCCCCTAATCAGTTTTTAGGGCCCCCACCCACCGCTCAGGGGTGGAGGGGAGGACAATAGGTCCCCCCATTATTTTACTTTAGGGCCCCCACCCGCCGCTCAGGGGTGGGGGCCGGGGGGGAGGACAATAGGTCCCCCCTTATTTTACTTTAGGGCCCCCACCCACCGTTTGAGGGGGGCAATAGGTTCCCCCTTCAGATTAGAAGCCCCCACTCGCGTGGCACGGGTGGGAGCTTGAGAGGGGGGGACTTTTTTTTTACAATGAGCAGCCACAGGCTGCTCACTGTTTACTAGACATGCCCCTACTCACGGTATAGCAAGTAGGGTCATAATTTACTAATACTAAGTAATCTTTACTTAGTATTAGTAAATTTGGCTGAAAGACCAATTTAGGTCTTTCAGCCTTTTAGTAGATAGCTCCCTAATACCATGGAAATTAGGGAGTTATCTACTTATTCATTCCTGTCATTACAGTGTAGCTAAAGTAACTTCCATTTTATATGAATGTATGTTACTTGATTGCTGTAAGAGTTGCAAATGCTTACAGCTGAATATTGGCTATGTTTGTATACTTTTTATTTAAAATTGTATACAGTGTAACATTCTTCATTCTTCCACTGGGTAAGTATATTAGTACTTAGGCAATACTGTGCTTCGGAACTTCGGCACTTTGACACTTCGGAACTTCGGCAACTTCGGAACTTCGGCACTTCAGCACTTCGGAACTTCGACACTTCGGAAATTCTGTAATTTCGGAACTTCTGGACCTCGGCAATTCGGCACTTCGGCTATTCGGACATTCGGAAGTACCTGAATGTCCTAATTGTCCGAAATTCGTCCGAATTCATATTCGGACCGAAACGAATTGCACATGTCTAATCTAAACCTTTTTTAGGTTTCCATCCAGTTTTGCTTAGAAATTGAATAATTTTGGGGTCGACTTGGGGTCAACTCTTACAGACCTCGTCGGGTACAGTGGGCATTCTGCTCTTAATTTATTTCGGGCTGCCTTATCTAGAGGCTTGCAGACCCGGGATGCTGACATGGCCGGTGACCATTCCGCTGAGCGGGGGTGACGTAAATCATTAGGTTCAAATAAGGGTTCACCCTGTGGGTCGAGTATTTTGCCCTCTTTAGTTAGATCAGAGCTAGACGTGCCTGTAGTATGCAAGTTAGTAGAGGGTTTTGAATCCTCACAAAATCTGTAGTCCGAATCTAAGTCGGATAAATCCTTCGACTGGTCTGAGTCTAATGAAAATGCATTCTCCTCATCTGAACTGAGTTCGGACTCAGTGTAATCTGGTTTGGCTTTAGCCCATTTCCAATGCCTAGCCGCTTTTGCCCGGCTAGAGGCTCTCTTGCGTGGTGGATCATTATGCGCGCCATCTGTGACAGGTTTAGAACTGTCCATCATTTTTTTGGAGGAGTGCTTTACTTTAGCCGAGGCCTTGTGGCCGGGGTGTGTAGGATGAGAGACCGTGGGTATCGCGGCTGGTATAGCTGCCAGAGGGACCGCTGATTGGGCTTGTGACAAACCTTGTGCAAAAGATTTTGAAATAGATGAGGACATAATGTCCATAGCAGATGCTAGGGCTTTTGACACAGTAGTGTCCATAATTGCCTGAATTTCTTCAGATGCTGGGAAGTCAGCCTCGTCCCCAGAAATCATATGAGGAAAAACTAGGGAAGCTTGGGGGTTAGATTTAGCCCAGGCAATTCATTGGGTGACTGCATATTGGAATATAGAGTAATGGAGTAAAGCAAGGGTATTTTATTGATAAGTAGTATAGATGAACTGGGTTAAGTAAACCAGAAAAATTTGACAAGAACAGAAAAATAAGGTTTTATTACAATGACAACTACTCACAGCCACTAAGGGGGGAGAGCATGAAACAGAGAACCGTCCGCCACTAATTATGGACACCCACTCCGACCAGAGGACCGAGTGGGCGTATCAGAGCAAAAGGGCGGGAAGGAACCTGAAGAAAATGGCCGCCACGATAGCGGACACCAAAAAGAAGGCCGCCGCTGTTTAAAAATCCGTACATTTGGACGAACGAGGTGGCCACAGTGATTACACGTGGAGTATGTCAGAGAGAGTATCAGTAGGGGCTGAATGCGCGATCGGAATTTAGTCAGAATGCGCGCAACAGCCGGACCTCAAGATGGCTGCTGGGTGTCTCTGACGAGACGCGCATGCGTGGCTGAACGGGAGTCCGACAACCCGTGAAAACGGCCGGGCTGTAATAACAGTTATAGAAAAAAACTGCAAGGTGTAATGTACTAAGTATTGAAGGTATTGTAAGTATGTATAATGCAGGGATTCCAGTCGCAACATAAATTTTAAAGTACAATACTAAGTTTGAAATTTAAAGGTACCACACATTAAATAAAGATGAAAATTTAAAAGTACCACACATTAAATAAGGTTAAACATACTGTGTTAGAATAGTAAACATGGTTATAACCAGAACCAATAGCATATAATACAATCATAAGAGGGTCTCACAGTCTTAGAGCACTGTGAGAGGTGTACTTATCTGAGGGAGCAGCAAAGAAAGAGGAAATGGCCATCGATGCTCCGCCTACTATAGGAGAAGGATGTCACTGATTGGATGGTCATGTTGCTAGGCGGACAATGTTATTGTGTTTGTGTTATGTTTATACCTTTTCAAATGTTCTCTTTTTTCAAATAATGTTTCTTTGCTGCTGAGGGAATTAAAGAAAGAGTGCAGCATAATAGGAGCCTCCGGGTCTTTAATAAAATCTGAGTATAGCTAGATGTGTGCTGATGTGTCGAGAACCTGTATAAGCTAGTGGTGCACATATCATGAGAGCCCGGTTGCCCTAAGCCCTATGTAATGGGAGACCAGGCTCTTGATAGACATGTCCATGGAGTGAGAGGTGTTGTATGGTTAATGCATAGGGTAATACAATGGGGCGAACAGATAATTAAACATGCTATGTGGACATGTGTGAGCTTGACCAGCGAGTCAGCCAATTCCCTGACTGGGTACTAGCCTGCCATGCATACACAGTTCACCGAGGTGCATCTTTCTGCGGTACGTAGGTGGAACACCTTGCTGGACATAGTCCCTCTGGGTAGAGTACCTCCGCCAGCCCAGCAGCGTGAGGGCTTTTGTTGTGGTGACCGGGAAACTTTGCGGCCTCCCTGACTTCTTCCATGCCTCTCCCTCTCCTGCTTCCCGCCTAGCAGTCCTAGTTGCTTGTCTCCCTCCGCTCCGCATCAGGCCTGTTCGCTGCCTCCCACAAGTCGCATTTTCGCGGTCTTCGCCGAATGAGGAGCACCCGCTGAGGGATTGTGACTGCCAGTTTGGCCCGACGACATCGAGCTGACTGCCCAGGTGGGTGAGTCTGGGAGGCTTGTTTGGTGGTTTTCGGCCCATGTAGGTCAGCAGAGTGTATATATGCTGCTTGCGTCTGAGGACTTTCGCCATTCTCCCGCTCGCTTCTCTGTTTACTGCCCAGAGGCTGCATCTGGGTCGTTGCTGCCTTACCTTCCAACTTAGCCCAGAAGGTGTTAAAATGTGCTTCCATTTTCTGTAAAAAATTCTCAACTTAGTCACTTGGGTCTTGGTGTGGCAGCTGTTGCATGCATGCTTGTTGTAGGCGGCTGTCAGCCATCTTGTGGACAGAGGTGTGGTCCGCCATGTAGTCTAGGTGGCAGGTAGTCATGTCAACATCAGCGCTGGTGTGAGTGTGCGACCGGGATGACTGGTCCAAAAGGGGGGGGGATTGGGTCAACAGGGCCGCCGTGCGTGGGCACACGGAACTAGAGAGCGGCCGACTCTCCCGACAAAAATCTTCACTAGGCCCCACTAGAAGCACCGGAGAAATCAAGGGGGAACACCTTGTTAGTATTTTCCAAGGTGTCAACCGGCTCCAGGGCCAGGTAAGTCTTATTTGGTGGCAGATTGGCGTGCTGGGAGTTGTTTTTTTGGCTTTAGTTTGTGGTCAGGCTTGGAGCTCTCAGGAAGCACGTCCAGCCGCCATGCGGTGCAGGCCCTGCCCCCGCAGTACAATTTTTATATGTAAGTCAATAAAGGTACATACATCTATTTTTCATAATAGCAGTCTCATGTCTGTCAGTTTTTTGTGTTTTGTATTTGCCTTTGCGATAATTCTATTCCATTACTGTGGCTTCATGGCTACATTCATGTTCCGAACAATGTTATTATTTTTATAGCTTAATTTTCCTATACTCATATCCTAAGGCTTTTATATCAGTGTTTTCTTTAATTTCTCTTATAGCTGCTATAACCTTCTTTGTGGATTTTTGACTGCCTCATAGATTTTCTCCACCCCATTGTGTCCCTTTAATTTCATGGTTTTTTTTGCCCTTCTAGAAACCTAGGGTTTAATTTTTGCCACAAAACCATATAATTTATATAGGGAATTGACAAAGGCATTGAAAAGTTTACACCAAGGTAGGTCAGTTGAATTTTGCTATAAGTGCTAAGTGCTTGAAAGAATGTTGGCCGCCTCCATTTCAAGCCAGTGTGGGCTCTTAGAATCTAGATTAAATTTATGACTCCTACTTAAGGCGGCACTGTAATGCCGAACTTACCTTTCCTCAATCTCTTCCTCTTCTCCCCCTCTTTCGGGATCTGTTCTTCTTTTCTTCCTGTCTTCTTTAGTTTTCTTTAAAATCATAAGACAAAGTAGGGACTCTTTGCCTTATGGAGGATTCCTCCGCTTGACCAGCTCTGACCAGCGGAGGAGCAAAGTGTGCTTCATTTCCGCTGGTCAGAGCAATTTTCCCATAATTCTCACCTTTCCTATGTGTTCCCGCGATGCTTCCTGTCATTTTACACTAAACTGCCGAATTGCATTCTAACTGAATGAGAACAGTATGTTCGTTTCTTTTAGAAGGCAATTCGGCACTTTATTCGGATCGGAATTTCATTTGAATGAATGAAACTCCGATCCTATTCGTGCTGTGGTATCCCACGGTATCAGGGAGTTATCTACTAAAAGGCTGAAAGACCTAAATTGGTCTTTCAGCCACATTTACTAATACTAAGTAAAGATGACCTAAAGTCCCCCCCCCCGGCCCCCACCCCTGCGCGGTGGGTGGGGGTCATAATGATAATGAGGGGGGGGACCTACTGTCCTCCCCCTCGCCCCCACCCCTGGGCGGCGGGTGGGGGCCATAAAGAGAATGAGGGTAGACCTACTGTCCTACTGCCCCCCCCGGCCCCCACCCCTGGGCAGCGGGTCTGGGCCATAATGATAATGAGGGGGGGGACCTACTGTCCTCCCCCTCGCCCCCACCCCTGGGCGGCGGGTGGGGGCCATAAAGAGAATGAGGGGGGACCTACTGTCCAACCCCCTTCTGGCCCCCACCCCTGGGCGGCGGGTCTGGGCCATAATGATAATGAGGGGGGGGACCTACTGTCCTCCCCCTCGCCCCCACCCCTGGGCGGCGGGTGGGGGCCATAAAGAGAATGAGGGGGGACCTACTGTCCTCCCCTCCGGCCCCCACCCCTGGGCTGCGGGTGGGGGCCCTAAGTCAATTCCCCCCCCACAAGGTGACTAGGGGTCCCCAAGCCCCTAGTCACCCACCCCCCCAACCCAAATATAAAGTCCCTACCTACCCCCCTCACCCTAAAAAACAGTGCTCTGTGTCATTTTACACAGTGGGAAAATTCTTTTGAATTTTCCCACGCTGTGTAAAATGACAAAGAGCACTCTGATTGGCTTAAACCCACCAATCAGAGTGATCTTAGCCTAATTGCAGGGCGGGGCAAGGCTTTATAAGCCTTCCCCCACCCTGCGGAGCTCAGTCTGCGCGGAGCCCTCTATGGGTGAAGATGGATTATTTTTTGCGCTCGGGTTTTTTCTTTTTCGTCTGTTTTTTTTTTTTGCGCTCGGGATTTTTTTTTTTTAAGTTCGATGGTTATGATGGTTTTTTATTTGCCCTTTTTTGGGCTGAAAATTTAAGATTTGAGAAAAAAGAAGGCGTCGAATGGTAAGTTTAATTTTATTTTACAGGTTAGTTATTTTATTCCCCCCTCACTATTTTTTAGGGTGACGGGGGTAGGTAGGGACTTTATATTTGGGTTGGGGGGGTGGGTGACTAGGGGCTTGGGGACCCCTAGTCACCTTGGGGGGGGTGCGGGGGGGAAGAGGACAGTAGGTCCCCCCCCCTCATTATCATTTGGCCCCCACCCACCATCTGATCATCTGCTGACTAAGCATTGATTACATCACATGTACTCAAAATACAGGAACATGCATTAGTGACTGCCATTACAGAAGCACAGACCTCTGTTTTGTATTTTCACACATGGGCAGGAGTACAGATGTTGCAGATCCTGGTAGCTTCAACTGCCAGGAGACAAGGAAGTGGACATAACACCTGGTGGCAGAGATCTCACAAGTGACAGTGCAGTTTTAGCTAAATAATTAATTAGTGAATAGTTACTGTCTCTTTAAGTATATGTAACCAGTGATACATATTTCAAAAAGAGATAGGGCACTAGTGCCCATAGTCAGGCATTTGCAACACATGGTCCGCTGAATTAAAGTCCAAGTGAATCGAGAAATTAAGAATACATTTGACAAATTGCTATTTCCTGGTAGCATTACTCTCATCCTAAATTCATAAGATGATTTAATCAGACAGGGGAGATCTTAAAAGCCAATACTTCAGAGTAAGTAAAAGCAAGGATTTATATAGCTGTCACCGCACCACTCCTGTTTTTATGGTTACAAGAACTGCAATCTGAGCAATTAGATTGTTTGTATCTCCACGTGGAACATTAGTTCAAACACTGCCTGAAAGTGCCAATCACAGAGCTTGTCATCAATCGATGCAGATAATCATGTACCTCACAATAACATGTACTAATACTGTGGATACTACTGTGAAATTCAAAAACAGTCCTTGAGCCTTGGCATGCCAGAAGCTGTGTGTCACTACAAGCATCCACAGCTAACCAAGACAGGCAGAGTAGAGTAGAGCAATGCTGCTGGGGTTGGCAACACCCATGAAATCATGTCTATCAACTGTCACGATTCGGGAGGGACAATCACGATTTTTGGGTCCTGTCCCACTGTCCCACTTTTGGGGACACCAGGGAACTGTCTCCAACAAGCATAGAGTGAGTGCATCATGAGATGCGCTCATTCTATGTTCTGGGCACTGGTTCCCTACAGAGAGCACTAAAACAATGTTCCCTCTGCCCTCAGTTGGCTGACCTAACATGATAGGCAACTTGGCCTGGTGTGGCAAAACTAGCCACTTTAAGACTGTATTTACATTAATGTGTTGCTGTAGCTTTAAGGATGTTAGAACCAAGCGTATACCTAATTCTTTATGTTAGGCGAACAAGAGCATTCGTATGCTGGCGGCATGAAAACCACCAGCATTCATAAAGTAGTTTCACGAACAGTGAATTGTAACACTGTTCGGGAAACGAACAAACTACCGAATGGGAGACCACACACAGGAGGTCGTGTGGCTCCCATTAAACATTGCAACATCTTGTATCTTTCGGTAGTTATTAATGATTCAGGGTGGCTGCCGTTCGGCTACCGACCACGCGGTGGTCCGCCATCTTGGATCCTTTGTTAGCCCAGCGGTATTTTGTCGTTGAGTGCTTGGAACTAAAATCGGCTACTCGACGGCACGAATACCGCTGGACTTCCAGGCCATTCGGGAGTACCAGTCTTTCGTGTATTCGTGCAATTTAGGCAAAGTATATGTTAAAGTATAATTTGTGCGGTGTTCGGCTAGATGTGCTGGGATCTGAGCGGTAATTGAACGAAAGGTGCGCTCAGACCCCAGCTATCTACGAACGGTCATTCGGTCATATAGTAGGAATAATGTGAAAGTTATAGATTTTTATGTGAAATGCCAGTTCTGCTGTACGGAGGGATAATCCACTTAACTGGATATTCTAGTGGGACTATCACGCTCGTACAGCAGTGCATGATGGGAGAAAGATCTTGGTTGTTAAAGGACCACTATAGTGCCAGGAAAACATACTCATTTTCCTGGCACTATAGTGCCCTGAGGGTGCCCCCACCCTCAGGGACCACCTCCCGCCGGGCTCTGGGGACAGGAAGGGGTTAAAATCTTACCTTTCTCCAGCGCCGGGTGGGGAGCTCTCCTCCTCCTCTCCTCCTTCATAGCGACGTCATCGTCTGAATGTGCATGCGCGGCAGGAGCCGTGTGCGCATTCAGACAGTTCATAGGAAAGCATTCTCAATGCTTTCCTATGGACGCTGGCATCTTCTCACTGTGATTTTCACAGTGAGAAGCACGCAAGCGCCTCTAGCGGCTGTCAATGAGACAGCCAAAAGAGGCTCTAAAGGCTGGATTAACCCTATTATAAACATAGCAGTTTCTCTGAAACTGCTATGTTTATAAAAAAAAAAAGGGTTAACCCTAGCTGGACCAGGCACCCAGACCACTTCATTAAGCTGAAGTGGTCTGGGTGCCTATAGTGGTCCTTTAAGTTCCCCATGTAGTCCCCTACTGTACAACCCCTGTAATGTAAGTAAGGAAACCCCTTGCATGGGGAACCGCATAAATACTGTGACCTGTGATTAAAACCTCAGTTGACTCCCAGCCTATGTGTCGTATAGTTCTTGGGAAGGAAGGATTTATACAACGCTACCGGGATTATTGCATGCTGTACTTATTTTGCTTTGAGGATTTTATGCTGTTCCTGTTACCCAGCGGAGACACTGTGGATTATACTACCTCTCTGCTACACCTGGTGTATTTACACCAGATTGACCTGACAGTAAAACGGTGGACCCAACCTCGTTATGGACGGGCCTGCCTTTTTTGAGGCAGAACCAGTGATATGATTGCTTCACTGGCCTGCCCCCTTTCAGCCCCTCCCACTATCAATACGATTTTATGGATACCAGATTTGGTGAGATATGTTAGTGCAGACGAAGAATGGTTAACATTCTAGAACAGGGAAAGGGATTTCCTATTAGGCAAAGTAGACACATGACTACAGATTAGAGGCAGCTGTATTTTCGAGGACTTAGGCAAAGCTTGAACATGAGGCACCCAAAGACGATCATAATGAAAAATAAATGTTGGCAATAATAAAATTATTGTACACAAAAATAATTCCTGCGCTCAGACTCTCAATACTCCTGGGCGCAGCAATGACCATGGTACACATCAGCCCCAATACATACAATAAATACCAAAGAAAAGAGCTACCTGCGCACTATCCCAAATACCTCTGCATTTTTAAACAAATTAATTTTTTTGTTTCACTCCAAAGGCCATTAGATGTAAGCTCACCTGCCAAGGGAAACCTCTTAGGTGAGTCATACACTAACAATTCACCTTGCTTCCTTCAGCTCCAGTAAAAAAAAACTTTAATGCGACAGAAAGGGCTATTTTTCTAAACCCCTACATACTTATTACCTTTTACAGGGACATATGGGGTGGGTGGCAGCATTGTAAAGTGGCTGTGGATGCTGGATGCCACCTCGGTGGAAGCTGAGAGTGGCGCAGGAGGCTCACATCGAGGTTAGTGAAATATACCTCCTTTTGTGATCAATGTGTGTCCAACAGGGTGCTAAAATCAAAAGTATAAATGACAGCAGCTCTAAACACTTGTGTGAAAATATCGTCTTATCCACACCCAAAAATTCCAAAGGTTATAAAGTGGTATAAGTGAGAACCTACAACTATCAGTGGAGCAGTGAAATATACATGGGGTAAACTGGGGTAAACTTACCCCGCGTGGCTGGGTAACAACCGTGGTAAGTAATATATGTAAAAGAAATAAAAAATACAATATAGTGCAGATGGTACATTAAACAACAATAAGATGGAATGGTGGTGAAGTAGGAACACTCACATATGAAGGAGCCTGTTTATGAATACTGGCTCCATAATAAAGCACATATGCTTTTAAGGCAGCATCACACCCCCAATCCGTGATATGAAGTATCTCAAAGAGAAAAACATGAACAGAAAAGAACCAATGTGCAGTCTGTTTGAGGTCATGAAAAAAGGGGAAGTAGGCAAAATGCACAGCTTTTTCAGAGCCTTGTAAGCCCGGCTCTGAGGTATAAAAGCTTGGTGCCAATATATGAGGGGATGGCACTACCCCTGTGTAAATTCAAGGCTCCAGAGGACTTCTTAAAATGTATTAGAATTTATTTATACAGTGATAACATATAACATATAATAAAATAAAATAAAAAATATATATAAATAAGGAAGTCCTGAAGTTGCCGAAACGCTTTTCACTCTTGTAGCTTCCATAGTCAGCTGTGGGTCTTGTCCTGTGAATCTTTCATTTTTAAACACATGTGATATATTTATTGGAATATAATATTTATAATATAAAAGAATTAATAACTTGCCATTCAACACATGTAATATATTTATTGAAATGCCCTTGTGGCTTGAAATATATGGGACGTACTAAGCGCAATTTGCACATACGTGTGGAGGAACACGTAAGAAACATTAAAAAAGAATATGAGGGACATAGTGTATCCCAGCACTTTAAAACATAACATAACCCTATAGGACTGAAATTTGAAGTGATGTGATGAAGTGAATGTTCAACCTTGGGACTTTGCAGCCCAGAGGTTTGAACATCGACTTTGAATTATACCATTTCATTTAAGTTTATTGCATAACACTTTATGACCAGCACTTTCAAATTTCTACAGTTTTTACATACTTTTTTTTAACATATTTTTAATAAATTTTATTATTAAGATTACTGTTTTTACACCTTTACTTAAAACATCTTTTAAGCTATACTATATATTTTTTCAAAATCCAAGTAAATAAATTTCCAATTTTCCATAAATGTTTTCATAATGCGTATCATACTTATTTCTGTACACTATAATTACACTGTTTATATAGATATTTGAAATATATATGTATGATACTAACACCTTTTAAGTAAATAGCTATATATATTTACATCAATCCATGTAGTGCTCTTAACTGTATCTCATTTACAAATGTTTCTCCCCCTTTTTCTCTCCTCTCTCTTACATATTTATTTGTCCTCACTACCTTCCCACTACTAATATGGCGCATGTGGGCTTCCGTGCGCTACATTGAGGAGGTCTGAGGGACGGGATGACGCGACATGTAACTCACAGCGCCATTCCCACCTCCCCTGAGCGTTGATGACAGACGGGCTCCCCTCCCCTCTTCTGCCAACCACAGCGGGCGGTTCACGTATTTCAGACAACCACCAGTGACCACCAATGAGATTGAAAGATAAAAATGGCCATTTTTAATCTTTCTAATCCACACTACTACCCCAGTTGCGCTTTATTATTACAATTATAGACATCTCCAGGATTGTGCTATTGGACAATTACACACCAATGTGACTAAAGTGGGAAGGACTAAAATACATTTAAAAACTAAAGATTCACAGGACCAGACACAGAGCTGACTGAGGAATCTCTACGAGAGTGAAACGCGTTTCGACAACTTTAGGACTTCCTTATTTATATAACAATTTTATTTTATTATATGTTATATGTTATAAGTGTATAAATAAATTCTAATACATTTTAAGAGGTCTTCTGGAGCCTTTTGAATCTATACAGGGGTAGTGCCATCCCCTCATATATTGGCACCAAGCTTTTATCGCAGAGCCGGGATTACAAGGCTCTGAAAAAACTGAGCATTTTACCCACTTCACCTTTTTTCATTACTTCAAACAGACTGCACATTGGTTCCTTTCTCTTTATGTTTTTCTCTTTGAGATACTCCATACCATACCGCGGATTGAGGGTGTGATGCTACCTTAAAAGCATACATGCTTTATTATGGAGCCAGTATTCATACACAGGCTCCTTCATATGTGAGTGTTCCTACTTCACCACCATTCCATCTTATTGTTGTTAAATGTACTAACTGCACTATATTGTATTTTTATTTCTTTTATATATATTACTAACTAAAGTGGGAATTGTTACCAAGCCACGCGGGGTAAGTTTACCCCGGATATATTTCAACGCTCCACTTATAAGTGTACTTACTCATTTATACCACTTTATAACCTTCACATCGGGGCTAATCTGTTTGAAAACAGTTTAACTCCTGAAAGGAAATAATGTACCTGGGGGCCTCCTGGCACCATAACAACTTCATTTAGATGAAGTTGTTTTGGCACCTGGAGTGTTCCTTTAATTCGCCACAATTATAGTTTTAATGAAAGAAAACATACATCGTTGGCTTCTCTGGTAAAGAGAAAGTTACTGTCTAAAAATATATATCAAACATGATTACTAAAACACTGAACAGCAAAGGAGAGTTTCGTTTACCCACATTACTGGCCCAGTGTATCCACTACTTACTGCCAAAAATCTGTCCTCTTTTGCTTTTAGATTTAGGAATTGTTCCAGCTGGATGATGAGTGATGGCAGCAAAATGCTAAATCAGCTTTGCTCCCTGAAAATAAGCTCTTAAACACAGACAAAGAACCACTCCTGTCTCAATCACAAAACGGAGTTTCCGTCTTGTGGTGCATTACTGTAAGTGTTGATATTTGCTATCAGGCCAAACAAAATGACAAGGCACTTATTCCCCTGACATCAAACCAATTTTGTTAGTGATAACGCACCGCTGCTGTTTGAGGATTTCTGCACGTATTACTTAAAGGGATATTCCAGATACCCACACATGTTACTGCACTGTATAGAAAGGTTAATACAAAAATCCAGAATTAAGTCCTGCGATCAAATTCCCACTACTCCTGGGCAGCCGCAATGACTGTAATACACATCATCCCCAATACACAGAACAAAAAACAAAAAAAGCTACCTGCGCACTATTCAATGAACATTTCAATAGTTGAAGGTTTATAGTGTCACTGCAATCACCAATAAAGTGTAAACTCACGTGCCACATCAAGGCAAACATCTTAGGTGGGTCCTACACTAACAATTCACCTCACTGCTTTGTGCTAAAAGGCAACATTTCTAATGAGACAATAACACTTATTAACTCTTATTAGGGAACACATGGGAAGGGCAGCAGCACTGTAACATGGCTGTCTGATAGAAACGCAAATACAAACATACATGATTAAATCACAAAATATGCAAAGATCCCCTTGAAAGTGATATATTTTCACGATATTTAAGGATATTGCTTGGTTGGGTCACTTCCCGCTATGGTCAGAGTCTGATCACAGCAGAAGCTGCAGAGCCTGGATATTTACAGCAAATGCAAGAACTTCAAACTTTGTTTTTATGTACTATTTTGCTAATATTTTAATGCATTATCAAGCTACTGCCTTCCCATGTCTTTCAGTTGATCACTGCTGCTGGCGTTTAACAAAAGTGTCATTTGGACATTTCCATCACAACTGATTTAGGAATTTTCTTCTATATGAGGCCAGCGACTGGATGTTACATAGTTACATAACTGAAAAGAGCCTTGCGTCCATCAAGTTCTGCCTTCCTCACATTTGTTTTTTGCTGTTGATCGAAAAAAAAGGCAAAAAACCCAGTTTGAAGCACTTCCAATTTTGCAACAAGATAGGAAAACAATTCCTTCTTGGCCCCAGAATGGCAGTCAGATTTATACTTGGATCAAGAAGCTATTACCCTACTTTAAAAATGATAACCTTGAATATTCTGTTCTTGCAAGTATGCATCTAGTAGCTGTTTGAACATCTGTATGGACTCTGATAAAACCACTTCTTCAGGCAGAGAATTCCACATCCTTATTGTTCTTACAGTAAAAAAAGCTTTTCTTTGCCTTAGATGAAATCTTCTTTCTTCCAGTCTAAATGCATGACCTCGTGTCCTATGTAAAGTCCAGTTTGTGAATAGATTTCCACACAATCTGTTGTATTGGCCCTGAATATATTTGTATAATTTTATCATATCCCCTCTCAGGCGGCGTTTTTCTAAACTAAAGGGGTTTACATTTGTTAACCTTTCTTCATAGCTGATAGCGGATGTCATGGAACCTGCTCCAATAGAGAGTCTACGCTGTGTCCGATATCTTAATAGCTTACTCATTCATTGTTGAGCTATTGTTATGATAATGATCATCTTTTTATCATCAACATATTCCACAGTGTGTACCACTCTTGGAGTTTGGTAATATAACAAAAGAAACAGACAAAATAATGTCAACAAAAACAAAAGTTGCAGAGCATCTGACTCAAATGAGCTGATAATCTGGGAGACAATTGTGTGTACATAATTTGGGGCATTGTCATAAAGCTTTAATAACTGTTGGTCTTTACAGAGTCACTGTGCTATTTTTACATACATTTGAGTGAATATTTAACGAAAAGAAAGCTTTTCCTCTTTGTGGCCACTCCAAGGGGTCACTCCAAGCACCATAACCACTACATCCTGCCATAGTGGTTATGATACCAGGAGTACTGTGGCATGGTTCCCAGCAATGGGGTAAATCCTTTAGCAAAGGTTTGCCGTCTTACTTGAGTCTCTGCCAAGCTCAGAGGCTTCTTGCTGCTCTGCTGATGCACTTCCAGGTTCTGAATCGCTGAAGTGGTCATGGTGCTTGGGGAAACCCTTTAAAACAATTTACCAAAACAGCTGTTCAGTTGAAATGTCTTATTTGCTAATGTCCCCCTCTGATATCATCACAGAAAACCGCTCAGGCCATTAGATACAGCATTCACTTCCCCAGCAAAATACCAGAATGGCTCCACAAAACAGAGCTCCATCCCTCTGTTTATCCTCTGTACATCCAAAATGTACACTCACAAAAGAAGATAGACAGAGCTTTGTTCCTTTGTTTATCTTCTTTTGTGAGTGTACATGTTAGGTTTATTTTTACACATTCTAATAACGGAGTTACACTATTTTGTGGTTTGTTTTTTTCTTTAATAATTGGAGATCTACTCAAGATTTAAAGATTCTCTGCTCGAGTTGCTTCACCATATTCTTGAGTAATTCTTTTAACATTCTGGTGTTTTTTGGTTGAGGAAACACTTTTTTGTGTATAGAGATTCTGTATGTATATTTTCACATATTGTATTTTATTTTATTACGCTGGTACCATTTTGGTTTTTTTTTTGTCTGTTGTTTGTTTCTCACTACTGTACCTGTAGCTGCAATAAGATGGTTTACCACTTTGACTTTGAGATCACAGTCAAGTTAGTAAACTTTTTGGAGAAAGATCTAATGAAAGAACTTTGAATGAAATATGATGTTGTCACCTAGCGATAAATTATGTATTCAATGTACAATGTATGTATTAGAGGTGTATGGATGAATGTATTAGGCAGGGTGTGTGTATGGATGCATGTCTTAGGCAGTGTGTGTATGGATGTATGTATTAGGCAGGGTGTGTATGGATGCATGTCTTAGGCAGTATGCGTGTGTGGATGTATGTATTAGGCAGGGTGTGTTTATGGATGTATGTATTAGGCAGTATGTGTGTATGGATGTATGTATTAGGCAGGGTGTGTTTATGAATGTTGGCCAAGCATGTCAAACTCAAAGTCTAGCACGGGCCAATAAACAAGTTTTACGTTTATGTGGGCCACAAAAAAAAAACCTAAAAAAACTTAAATTTTCATAGAAATTTAGATTTATTTTGAAAATTAGAGTATTAAAAAAAAACAGCATCCCTCTCTACTAAACTACAGCGCAGTTTAGTGATGCTGGGTGCCGGAATATGATGTCATATTCCGGTACCCGGCCATCACTACAGAAGGCACGCGCGAGGGAGCAGTGAGGAGCAAGAAGACTGAGCTCCCTCGCTGCCGTCTGCGTCTTGCTTCCTCCCCGACCAGGTACATTGTGGAAAAAGCAGGTGCCTTCTCTGTTTTAACACCAAGCATGTACTCATGGCTCGCCGGGCCGCAAAGATGTCCATTGTGGAACGCATGCGAGTTTGACATGCTTGTAGGTATTAAGCAGTATGTGTGTATGGATGGACACATTAAGCAGTATGCGTGTATGGATGTAGGTATTAGGCAGCATGTGTGTATGGATGTACGCATTAAGCAGTATGTGTGTATGGATGTAGGTATTAAGTAGTATGTGTGTATTAGGCAGACCTAACTGGAAACCATATGGCAAAATTTAGGCCAAAATAGCTGATCTAGAAGAATTCTCCAATTTGGCTACAGTCACAGTTCAGCTGTTTTTTCATAAAGAGACAATCCAGGCACCCAGACCACTTCTGCCTATTGGAGTGGTCTGGGTGCCAACGCCCATCACCCTTAATCCTGCATGTATAATTATTGCAGTTTTTATACACTGCAATAATTCCCTTGCAGGGTTAAAGGACCACTCTAGGCACCCAGACCACTTCAGCCTAATAAAGGGGTCTGGTTGCCAGGTCCCTCTAGGATTAACCCTTTTTTTTTATAAACATAGCAGTTTCAGAGCTATGTTTATAAATGGGTTAATCCAGCCTCCAAAGCCTCTAGTGGCTGTCTCATTGTGGTGGGAGTGGGGCACCCTCAGGGCACTATAGTGCCAGGAAAACGAGTATGTTTTCCTGGCACTATAGTGGTTCTTTAAGTCCTCCTCTAGTGGCTGTCTACCAGATAGCCACTAGAGGGTCTTCCGTGTTCTTAGAACACGAAAAGTGTTGTAAACGACGCTGGACATCCCCACGCTATGCATGAGGACCTCCAGTGTCGCCGGAATCCCCATAGGAAAGCATTGAATAATGCTTGCCTATCGGGAGGTCTAATGCCGTGCATGCTCATTAGGTCTCTCCCCAGGACATCGGCGCTGGATTCAGGTAAGTCACTGAAGGGGTTTTAACCTCTTCAGCAACATGGGATGGGGGTGGGAAGGGCACTGCAGGATTTGTTTTCCTGGCACTGGAGTGTCCCTTTAAACTTTGCAATTTGGTTTTCAACTCACTGCAATTCAGAATTTAGTGAATAAACCTCTGTGACATTGTATTTGCTTTCATGAGGGGGCGGCAAAATGGATCTTGCCTAGGGCGGCAGAAACCCTTGCACCGGCCCTGGACAGGATCTATTGATTTGTCATCTCCTTCAGGTTAGCAAGTTGTCACATCCCCTGGTGCCCTAATATATTCATTTGTGGGATGTAGATTTGGTGCTTCATTTTTTTATTAATTTTTTTGCGTGATTGGCCAGATAATGCAGCATTGTCTCTAACAACTGTCGGCAAAACTCACTCTTTCTTTGTGTCTCATCTCATTCTGTGGAGTCTTAGATGTTCACTTGATCTCGGGGGAAGGGTATCACGCATTTTCTCAGCGTGTGCATATCTTCTCATGCTTCTTTTTCTATGCTTTCTTATCATTAAACAACTAAATATGAAGCCTCCTGTCATGTAATAAAATTCTAGTTTATGCTTGTGTTAGTGTACATACAGTGGCGTACACATGACCCATGGGGCCCCGGTGCGAAAATTGATCCGTGGGCCCCCCCGCGCGCGCGGGCTGGGCCGCAACACATGGCGGTGGGCACCTGGTCGCAGGGGTCACAGGGTTGCGACCCCTGCGACCGCGGTATGTACGCCAGTGCATGCAGATGCGCACACACACTTAAAGGACCACTACAGACACCCAGATCACATCAGCTCAATGAAGTGGTCTGGGTGCCAGGTCCCTCTAGTTTTAACCCTGCAGCTGAAAACATAGCAGTTTCAGAGAAACTGCTATGTTTCACTGAGAGTTAATCCAGCCTCTAGTGGCTGTCTCACTGACAGCCGCTAGAGGAGCACACTGAACGTCCATAGGAAAGCATTGAGTAATGCTTTCCTATGGGCGGTTTGAATGCGTGCGCGGTCGCATTCGGAGCTGAGAGGCTGAGGGATCCCCAGCGCCAAGGGAGTCCAGCGCTGGAGAAAGGTAAGTGCTGAAGACACACACACTCTCACTTACAGACGCATACACACTAGCTAACAGACACACACATTTACTGACAGAGACACACTCAGCGAGAGACATACATACACACTCACTTACAAAACATACACTCTCATTGACAAACACACTCACTAACAGACATCAAACAGACTCACTAACACACACACTCAGTAAGACACACAGTAACACTCACTGGCACTCACTAGCAGACACACTCACTCTAACACTCACTGACACTCACTAGCAGACACACTCACTCTAACACTCAATGACACTAGCAGACACACTCACTCTAACACACACTCTAACACACACTCTAACACTCACTAGCAGACACACACTCTGACACACACTAACACTCACACACACTCTAACACTCACTAACACTCACACATGTTTTTTTTTTTTTAAATGTAATCCCCCCAGCCTCCTTACCTTTTGGAGTGCTGGGGGGATTTCCTGGGGTCCAGTGGTGCTGCTGGGCTCCTGGGCGGGTGGCCGGTCGGGCAGGCGGGCGCGCGAGGGAGCACTCAGTGCTTCCTCTTCAGCTCCCTCGCGCGCCGCGTAGGGATGCTGGAGCCGGAAGATGACGTTATCTTCCGGCTCCGGTATCAGTGCGGTGCGCGAGGGAGCTGAAGAGGAAGCACTGAGTGCTCCCTCGTGCGCCCGCCTGCAGGGGGTTAGCAGGGCGAGCCTCGGGGGCCATGGGGTGGCCGGCTCCTGGGCCCCCCAGGGGAAGAGGCTGGCCCAGTGGGTACACACCGGGTCGCAGGGGCGACCCTGGTATGTACGCCACTGTGTACATAATTACATTTAATCTTAAGTTTAAAGGACCACTATAGGCAACCAGACCACTTCAGCTCAAGGAAGTGGTCTGGGTGCAGGGTCCCCCTATTTTCTTGTTATTCTGTCTCTCACTGTTAAAATACACCTACCATTAAAATTATAGACTGATCACTTCTTTGTCAGTGGGCAAACATTCAAAATCAACAGGGGATCAAATACTTTTTCCCCTCACTGTAGGAATGTTTTTATTATTTGTATTGTCACTTCGATAGTCATCTACCTCTTACGATTAATTGATTGATTGATGGTTTACTTATTGTGAATTTTCCTTGCTTATATACGGTTGAATTACATATAATATATGTTTTTTTGTTTATGCTTATATTGTATCACTACAGTTTCTTTTCACGGATTTCTTCTCTTTCAGTTTGATTTCTTCTGCATTTACCCTGGAGACTCCCAAACATACAAAATTAAACTATGCGCTCAAGCTCCTATTACTCAAAGATGGCAGCAATGACAATAGTACAAAACAGCCCCAATACATACAACAAAATCTATTTTCTAAGTAATACCCCAATGACAATTCAAGTGTATGCCCACCTGCCACGTCAAGTCAAACCTCACAGGTGAGTCCTACACTAACAATTCACCTTGCCACTTTGAGCTACAAGGTGAAATCTCTAACGGGACTCAAATAGTCTGTGCAAGTTGGTGTTGGTTTTAGCTGTAATCTTTGGTAAGTATATTCATCCCTTAGCTGTCTATATTTACTTCCTTAATGTAATACTTTGTTAAGAATGACCAGTGGCCCCCTATTGTCTGCAGCTTTGATAATGAAATTGTCATAACTGATATTGAAAATGTTTCTGGTTGAGCAATTTTGACCTTAAATTTGAAATTTCCCTTTAAATTCACCATGAAGTCTCAGTTTAGTGAATTAACCCTTGATGATTGAACATAGATAAGGTTTATTCACATATTTTGTGAATTTTCAGGAAATGGGAACTGGACATTGTAGGCCAAAGCAGCTAATCTACAAGTATTCCCAGTTTATTTAATATTCTTGTTAATCTTCACCCCAACAAGTGTTAACATTCAGCATAGCAGAAAGGGGGTTTGTTGTTCAGTGAGGGTAGCTAAAAATGAAAACTTACTTCCAACACTACAGTTGGCAAATTCAGTCAATACCTAAAAATAAATGTTGGCTATTGTTCTCATTAATCTTGGCATTGAGGGATATAACAGTTAAATTAAAATAGGGAGTTTGCCGTGTCAACAAAGGTTCTGATTGTTCCTTATAATTCAGAAGGAATCTTTCCCTTTACAAACAATACTATTATTATTATTATTTAATATTATTATCGCCATTTATTTAGCGCCAACAGATTCCGTAGCGCTTTACAATATTATGAGAGGGGGGATTTAACTATAAATAGGACAATTACAAGAAAACTTACAGGAACAATAGGTTGAAGAGCTTACAGTCTATAGGAGGTGGGATATAAAACACATTAGGACAGGAAATATCAATCAAATAAGGTGGGAGTGAAGCAGAGCTGGAGGAGAGAGTAGAGTGCTGCCCTTTAGGAGACAGCAAGAGACAGGCATGTGAGGTAGAGGTTAGTTTGGGAGTCCACAAGCTTTCCTAAAGAAATGGGTTTTAAGGCACTTCTTAAACGATTGAAGACTAGGGGAGAGTCTAATGGCAGTAGGCAGGCTATTCCATAGGAAAGGAGCTGCCCGCGAGAAGTCCTGCAAGCTTTGGTTGGTCGTACGGGTGCGAGCAGCGGACAGAAGAAGGTCACGGGCAGAGCGGAGAGACCAAGAAGGGGCATACCTATGGGGAGATATAAGAGGGGCTAAGATTATTCAGTGCTTTATATGTAGGGGTTAGAAACATTATGTATAGGTTTATTTTTACATCATCAAAGCGTCAACTTGGAAAGGTTGTAAATAGCGATCCAGAGCAGATTATTTGTAATTTTTTAACATTATTACGTAGGCTTATTCGCTAAACCATCAATTGTTGAAAATTGACCATAGAATGGCATATTCAAATTTACAGGGAAATTGTATGTTCTAGAACAAAACAGACAAATCAAGAACGTTCTCCAATCAGTTTCCCAGGTCAGATATTATTGATTGAAAGTTGCAAAACCTTTGTCAATTCTTGATAATGCGTGCTTTAGAGAATTAACCCTATTGATAATTTTTATTACAATGTGACACCATATCATATAACACAGTGTAAAGAGTTTCACTTGTAGTTTATTAATATATCAATAAATTAATATTGGACAAACGTGATATACTCACTGCTATAGATTTAACAATAGAAGATTTTATTAGTCTGAGTAGGTTTTATGAAATGTATATGGTCCTTGGAAGAATAGTCTCTGGATTTTATTGCATAACAGATGCTTAGATCATAAAGATTTGGAGAACAACTTTATCCGTGGTTCTGTCAAGAGGCAGTTGATTACTCACTAAATAACAGGGCAGCCCTAAAGGGAGGCGTAATAAACCGTGGATTACGCTAGTGATTTCGTCAAATAGAGATTCTGGCAATCACATAATTTCGAGTAAATGGGGGTAATGTTTTAATATTTAAACCAGGAATTAAGACAAACTGGTGCAGGATGTGCTAGATTTAGGACAGGATAGCTGAACTTGAATAACAGTTAAGTTGCATAATTTTTCCAGATCTGTTATTTTGGCTAAAATTAGCAATTTTATATTTTCCACAGTTTCCAGTTTTCATGAATAAATGACACTGGGTTCAACTTACATAAATAAAGTAACCCATGGTTATTTTTCTGGAGAAGTATAGATCAAATGAACAATAATCCTCCCATCACAAAAAAAAATAATTTTGATCACATCTTTGTGTCCTGATGAAAGTTCCAACCAGGAACTGAAACGTCGACCATTTGTGACAATAAGTTAATTTATTGGAAATCCAGGAGTGCCGGCAAGGTGGTGTTTTGATCATACACCTCCCACATAATTGCTGTACAGTGGGGGGGACGGGTGGAAGGTCGTGAATTTAGTCTATATTCCAGCTTTGTTTTTTTTTTAATTTTCTCCCTCCTGCAGACATAAAAGAACTAAGGCACCAGGGTCCTTTGCACCCGTTGCATCCAGGCTAGCAGCTTTTGAGATTCTTGAAGACTTTTATATAATGCTCTTTAGCCCAGTCTTTAATCAATTATTTTTACAATTTCTGGATTGCAAAGTAAGTGGACAGACAAGAGCAGAACCACATTTATAAGTAAGAAGAGTAGGCAACTGCCTATAGCCCAGTTTCTGCAGAGTGTGTTAAATGCCTCAGCAACGCAATTTTTTAAATTGATGTAAATACTACAGTTTCTCGCTTGGAAGAGGGGAATGAAGCCTCCCCATTCTTCTTCTTCTACTTTTATTTTAATTTCTTTCTTTATTTGTTGTAAATTGTTCACAAATTGTTACAAAAACAAGAAGGCACATTCAATTACCCAGTGAAGAATCAATCTCCATATCCCCGGCATCTATTTCACAATAACATGGGATATTTACCCAAAAAGAAGTGACAGAAAAGCAAACAAGCGAGGGAAAGGGGAGTTTCTCTTGGCCAAACCTCCACAAGGGGAATCCAATCTCCATGAGCCAATCGATCAGGGCTCTAGAGCCTCCTTCCAGAATTCTCTCTATTTTCTCTAACTCACAGGAGGGAGACATAAATATGTTGGATTAAAATAAATCTTGTTCTTTATAAACAGACAACACACTTACACGTTGCATGCTTCTTTTAATGTCATGTGGATGTAACATGAAAATTACATGATTTTAAGCGGTTGGTAGTTATTTATTCACGTAAAGATAAGTATGTGCAATTTTAGTTCATTTTCTTGAGTATTGAATCTGGCACATAATTTCCATGCCGATGAATCAGAAATCAGTGAGAGATTTGTCAATGATTTGTGCATGAAAAATGCATGAATTTTACTCATAGCTGTTATTAGACAGTGAAATTGAGCATTGCTATGAATTTTAAGAAACGGCACATTTGCCATCACAATGGAGTAAGAAGTTGATTCTCTGACAAACAATCCTTGATTTTTCCTACAGTTCTGAACTGTAGGAGATTGCAAGGTGGGTTTCCACTACTTCTAAACACTTTTTGGGTCTCAGAGGTGGGGAAAATGAAAAATGCAAAAGAAAAGGGAATTAGAAGAAGCGAAAGAAAATTAACAATCAGACCAATTAAACAAATAATATATACACATCCTTTCTGGATATGTCATTAGCACAAATATAAGTGCCTGTCCACAAGCTAAATGTTTTAAGGGTGCCCTTTAAATTCTGTGTCTGAATTCAAGATGTTTCTAATGTTTTCAGTGCCACTGTAAGGCTTTTAGCTAATCTAACAATTCTATTTACCAGTCTATTTTGCTCCTTTTAACTAAAATGAATTATATCTTGCTGCTCCGTCGTGTTTTCAAAGCAGCATCTCATTTAAAATTCAGTTCTGTGTAATTTGAAATGCATTTAATTTGCATAGATAATGCTTTCTATTTAACAATATAACAATCATGTTTAATATGCATCCAAATGCTGGCGTGATTACCATACGCTTAAGTTGCAGTGTTACGAAGCAAATACCATAATCCTAAAATATTGCTTCATAACTGTAGGCCACACGCACACATCAACTATTTTTTCAGAATTTTTTTTTATTTTACTTTAAATTTTAACTTTAGTTTTTACATTCAAAATTTTTTGAACATCAGTGGAAAGACCATTGCGATTCAATAAATGAAAAACTCTAATTTGCAAGTACTCTAGAGTTCATAGGGATGCATGTAAAAACTATAAAAAAAAAGAAGAAAATTAAGGGAAAATAAGCAGCGCATAGAGAAAGAAAAAAAATTAAAAATGACGCTTATTCTGGATTATCTTATTTTTTTTCTAACCTCCAGTTTATTGAAATAGCAAAAATATTTGTGCCATTATTAAACTAAATGGGTAGATTATTTAAATTGCGGTAGGACAATCAAACATATCATGCCAAGTATCTACTGTGAATAAAAAGACAGATCCACTTTTAAGGGTCCCTACCGGGGGCATGGCTTGGCTACCAACAAAGATGGATGCTTAATCTCCATCTTCGACTGGACAAAGTCCTGTGAAAAAAACATTCCAAATGCACTGGCAATTCTCATATTTACTAAATTCAAATGCAGTCAGGATTCAGTCGGTCCCACCGATTCTGTACCATTTGATTGGAAAATCAGTGTTTTTCACACATGAACCGATTTTAGATACAAAAATTCCTTAACAATCCAGATTCTAAATGTGGCAAAACAACCCATACCTCTTTTCTGAAGGCGAGATATTGCACCACTACTATTACTTTGGTTTTTCAAGATGGAGGACCTGTTGTGCTCTTCACAGGGCATGGCCTTGCTTACATTAACATCTAGGTGCAGTGTCTAGCTTTTGCCTTCACAGCCAATGTGACAGTAGTCACTATCACTGGGAGCAGAAGGACACTTTACAAAGGTTCCTAAATTGCTCTATGTCTAAGTCACCGTGTACCCATTATAGTGGCAGGGTGTTTATAATGTGTTTGTATATTGTTAATTGTTTTGTGTGCTCTCCTCTCCTGTTGATGCTTGTTACCAACTAGTGGATTTGGCTATGGAGCCTGTAAAGTGGTCTTTGTTGGTAGCAACAGCAATATGTACTACCTGAATAGCAAGGCTGGGTAATTTGCATATTCAGATAGATTTGCATATTGCCAATTCTGCAGGCATCAGAGATATATTAGTTATTGACTTTCCCACCCCTTTGTAGATATGTTATTGTGTTATTAAAATTCCCTATATGTTTTCTGATATGTTTTGATTATTTGTATTTTTATTGAATTGTCACCATAAGTTACATGTAAGGAGCATTTGGGCCAGTACCAAGAAATTTTTTATTTTGTATGTTAGTTCCATTTGGAACAGTGTTCTGTGTGGATTTTTAGGGATCCCAGCCACAGAGTTGTCGTACCTGTTGGCTGACTGCATGATCCCTCTAGCCCTGGGAAAAATCAAGAGAGCTAGGCTTGAGAGTCGCAATTGACTTGTAAAGGCAATAGAAATCACAATAGGTGGATACCTGCCTGGAAAAAGCGCTGCATTGGAATAGGCACCGGGACAATACCTGCCTGGAAGGAGAGCTGCAGCCTGGTAGGGTGGAAAAGCTCCAGAAGGACCCCAATCAAGCCGTGGGGACTGGGGCAGAAGAGCGGCAGTTTTCTCCAGTTCCAGTGATCCTGGACGGAGGTACCCAGCCGGGAGCAGGTCAGGTTCCACACCTTACTTATCAAACCTCCCTCACAGTGAATTGATTTCTACCAATCAGCAATCACTCTGAGCCTTCTCAGTACCCAGATTGCCACAAACATACATCTATTATTAATTACCTGCCATGCCGCATGTACCACCACAAAATAGTAGCAAGATGGCTGTCAGCAAGACAATAGCAGGTTACACGTGTTATCAAACCTAATGTGACTATTATAATCCAGCTTGATCCAATATATTTCTACATCTCATATGTTTCTGCACTGATTTTACTCTGATGTTTTGTGCACACAGTACATTACCTGTAATGCTTATTTTTGATAATGAACCTTCTTCTGTATGCCTTTTTTTTTTTAAAAAATATAAAATGTGATACACATAAAAATAAATGGAAACTACTGTCAGAAATGATCCTCTAGATTTTAATGCATTACACAGATGCATTATACAGTTAATTAAATATATATATATATTATAAACAAAAATATATTAATTTTCAAACGTTTGTAGCGGTATACCTGACAGAGGCTATCTTTAGCTACAGACAGCTTCCTCCCTCACCAGGTAGAGCATACACCAAGAGTAGGCAACCTTTAACACTCCATATGTTGTGAAGTCGCTGTAGGAGCTATGTGAGATGTAGTACGGAATATTATAACTGCTCTATAAAGTAATATCTGCCTTGCAATACACTTTGCCAGAAATGAATCTTGTTCTGATAATTCCTAACGAGGATGAAACACTCAACACATAAATCTATTTTTCACTACTGCACCTTCACACCAAGAAATGTTTTTAAAAATACACAAATGCTGAAAGGGGAATGTATATGTGGATTCCGAAGCTAAAGGTAACAATTGAGAGACTTGTTTGGAAATCCCTAGAGAGAATCCTTAGCACCAGTGTAGTCCGAAGTCTGCTGGCTTGCCTGGGATGTGAGGCTGTACTCAAACAACGCTCTATTGGCTTATTTATAACCGTGCACTAAGTAACAAGCTGTACATGCCAAAACTGTAGAGAGCATATGATCTGACAGTAAGTAACAGCCAAAGTTTGTGTTGCATTAATTAACTTACTGGTAATATAAATATGAAAGCCCTAAATCCATTCATTTATATAGACGTCGGAATTTACTATGTCATGGTAAGATTAACAGCATGAGCTGTTGTTTAAAACTAACAATGCAATTAGTTGTGTAGGCGCTTCACAAATGATATGTTAAAAGTATATTGGATAGTGAGTGTGAAGAAATAGGTGTAATCCCTTATCACCTTAAATCGAGTAATAAAATCAAAAGTAAATCACACACACATTGTATTTAATATATCTATATACCACCTACTGAAGTACATAACACATCTGGAAAATGAATAAAACATACATAGTGCTCTCCATAAAATTTAAAATCCAAGAAATAAAATATGTGTGTGTGTGACTTACTTTTGATTTTTATTACTTGTTTAAAACTAGCTAGGGGTAATGAATTGAAGGAACACCCGATTGCGTGCCATAAATAAAATGATAAAACACAGGAGTTTTAACAAGTTCATTTATATTCATCCCCCCTCCCCCTCATTCATAGTGCCCTGGAAAAATAAATGCTATTTATCTCTAATCCAATGATTAGTCAGTCTCCTCTCCCCAGCTCAGCCAATCTACTAGAGAAGCATGTGGGTGCCATGGTACGTGCATCGCAATTATTGCAGCTGCGCTATGCCACTAAAATGCTCCTCGTCATACTCAGTACTTCTCTGTGAGAGACCCTCACATCCGCTTTGAACAAGCGCTTAAACTGAGTAAGAAAGAGCACCAAAGCTTGGAGGGCGCAAACTCAAAGCTTTTATAAGAGTACTGATTTCTTTTCAGATCTGTTTTTTTTTATTTTTTATAAAATAACAAAGGGGAGACCTTTAGTTAACCCCCAAATCCAGAGGTCCGGAGTGATCCTTTAATAATCTGAATTTCACATAAATAAAATATGAACTACAGAGCACCGCAATTATGAAATAACCTCAGGGACACAGTCAAATCTTCGTTCAATCTAAAATCTTTTAAGAGATCTATGGCAATATACAGAACATTTGGGAGAACTTTTACTTGATTATGGGGTGTATATAAGGGGAGGGGAGTATCTGTAATTTTTATTCATTTAATTTTTATTCATTTGTTTTTATTGTTAAACTTGCTAACATCACTGTAAAGTCCCTGAGGAAGTCCCAGTAGTGGGAAGAAACGCGTTGGACAGAGAGTTTATGATATTTTATGCTGATCGATTGTAACTTATGTGTAAGTAATAAATACATTTTTTACTTTGTACACATTTCTCCATTTTTTCATTTTGGATGTATTTCTATCTTTTTGTATCATTGAGACCTGGAAGTCCATACATTGAAGTAAGAACATTGCCTAAGAGCTACATGGATTTTGATACGCCTTATCTATTCAGTCAAAGTGTGAGTGATGCATTTGGCAAATATACTGTAGAAGCTGCATACGGAGTTGCACTATGTTATTTTTTGTTTCCCTATAGTTGGATTGACCCCAATTTGTGTATTTAAATATACAGAACGCACCTGTCATGGTTGAATATATTTATCACCTGTTATGTATTACATTTATATATGTGTGCATGTATATAGTTAGTATATTGTATTTTTGTAATATTGTATCCTGTCGTAACAATAATGTGGACCCAGGGCATACTTGAAAACCAGAAAAATCTCATCTTGGTAAAATATTTTATAACTAAATAAAACATGAAGTCAGTACAGTTTTTTCCCAAAAATAAGGCTGAGTCTTATATGAAGTTTTGACCCGAAAAATGCACTACTGCTTATTTTCAGGGGGGTGGCTTATTTTTTGAGGTTAAATAAGGATTTACCGGTCTCAATTGGAAAATAAAAGAATTCAAATATTTTCTCTATTTCGTCTACTTTGCCCTAAGATTAAAAATTCCCTTTAAATTCTCACTTTTGTGAATAACCCTGTATGGATGCCTTTAATGCAGCCTCCTCAAGATTAGACGACTCTACCCCACCCCTGAGGGGGATATATAGGAGCTCATAAAGGAAGGTTCATACAAGCAGATCAAATTTTATTCTACTCATTAACAGGACTGGATAAAGTTCAAACAGCCATCCATTGAGATTAAAAAGAAGAAATAGACCTTATCTGTAAGAATGAAACCAATATGGAATTTACAGCCTAAAGAGGTTGTTTTATCAAATTGAATTTATGCTTTAAAAATGGTCCGGGTGCTTTTTCAGATTGGCACTACACACAAAGCTTCAGTAGTAAATATGGACATAATTCATAATAGCTAATTATTCATTTTTGGGGGCACAAGTGGAAATCTCTTTTACTTATATATTCTGCAGGGCTCAAAATTTCTACTTGTCACTAGCCATCAGTGAGTGAAAATTTAGCCGTAGTGAGCATAAATTTGCTCCTGACGGTTTGCTTTTGGAAGTGACTTTCAAGGCCTGGCTAGCAGTACAAGATGTTTAAAAGAATGCTGATTTTTACAATTTCCATGATTTATACAATATCAAGATTATTTACAAAATCATGCATTTTTGGCGATTAAAATAATTCAAAGATAATTTAAAATTTTAGATCAAAATAGTCAGACTATAAAAATTCTCTAAGTGACCTATTAATGTATTTACTTACAGATTTTATATGGCATGCCTTTCCAGAGAAGACTTGTACACACATCCCCATTTAGCAGAATTGAACAAATTTAATGCCTGTTTATATATGGGTGGACAAATCGATTTGTTAGACAAATCCCAAACTATTTTTGTTTGTCCATAGATTAACGGGTATCTGAGATTTGAGAAGAAGCCTAACACAGAGTGCTTTACAAATTAAGAAAACAGATGGGTTTTGGTTGGCTATTTTGAAGTAAGATTTGAAATGCGCTATGAATTCCAAAAACCTCATCCATTAGTAAATAACCGTACACATCTAACAATGTATGTTTAGGCATAACTTCTAACAATTTGTGCTGTCATTATGCATTCTGCCCGGCCATCTGATCTCACTCAGTGTATGCAGCCACCAATTTTTATAATTAGTGTAAAAATTTAAGAAAAGGACATGGGATAATGAATAAACTGTAAATATTAACTTAACAACTGATATTTTCATCTACACTGTGATGGATTTATAGTGCCTTTATTACAGTTCAAACGTTGGTTATATTACCAGATTTTGTTCCCAAACTACTGGCATTTTCCATTTCTATACTATTTAAACATTCACTAATGTCCTTTAAAGTGGATGTGAGATACATTAATTAACAAATTGCGAATCAGCGGAGGCCGAAGCAGGTGGCGTGTGCGCACTGAATAATCATCTCAGAATGTTAGCAACATGCGTGCGTATTGGTTTTTAGTAGTATTCGGTGTGTTTATCCTCTACTATTCTGTTTATGAACAAGTGCTCAAACAAACTGAGCACTGAGAAGAGTTATATGGAGTTTTCCCACATTGAAATGGCAGACTTCTGTTATTAGCAATAGCTATAACAGTTTGGGGTTCATTCACTAAACACCAAATTATACTGAATTGAGAATTCAATATTGGCTATAGAAGAATCCCAAGTGTTATTAAATATTTTTGATTTTATAATTGGAAATTAAATTAAAAGCTCTTATTAAGGACCTGAAACATAAAATAAGGACAATTAATAATAATTTGTAAGGGCTTAAATTTGTTTCTAATTAACCACATTTCTCTGTATAAGAGTTCTCCAAACTCCGGCCCTCCAGATGTTGCTGAACTACAATTCCCATGATTCTTCGAATGAAATAGATAGCCAGAGTGAAATGGGAGTTGTAGTTCAGCAACATCTGGAGGGGCAGGGTTTGGAGAACCTTGGTCAATGTAAAAGTCTTCATCGAATTCTTCGTTTCAACTGGTGCAAACAAATCAAATTGCTTTTAATCCACACCTGAATGAACCGATCTGTCTGACTTTACAGGTAAATCCTGGATGCATCGATTTATTGTGGCATAGGTTAAAAAGAATCTGATTTGTCTGAACCAGCTGAAACGCATTTGTGCGCCAATCTATTCTTTAGCTCATACTGCATTGACCTAGCTCCACATTGACAGCTGTCTTATTATTTCTGGATCCTGGGGTCTTCTGAACACTTCTTTATTATAAAATAATTCAACTAAAAATCTACCAAAATATAGCATCCACAGACCTAGGAAGTAAGAGGATTGCAAACGCACCAAAACCAATTTAGTTTAATTAAGCGGTTTTGGTGTATAGATCATGCCCCTGCAGTCTCACTGCTCAATTCTCTTCCATTTAGGAGTTAAATCACTTTGTTTATGCAGCCCTAGTCACACCTCCTCTGGTTGAAGCTCACACAACCACCATGAAAAAAATGTTTAATTTTTACAGAACCGTATGTTTGTGTTTTTATATCGTGTTTTATTAACTAAACTTTAATCACACACAGGAGGCTGTTGCAGGCTCTAGCATGCAATTAACAGTACAGTCAATGATAAATCTTAAAGGAAATAAACTGTGCAATAATTGACTCTTTTTCAGGAAGTGTGTAGGTAGACGATGTGAGTCTCAGCCAGGGGAGGTGTGGCAATGGCTGCATTAACAAAGTTATTTAACTCCTAAATATTTGAGAACTTTGTAGTGATACTGCAGAGGCATAATCTATACACCAAATCAACTAAAGTTGTTTTGATGGTTAGAGTGTCCCTTTAAGAGTCATGTAACGTGACTGGTGTTTGTATTGGGATATTTAACACATTGAGGTATGTTTGTATGTGCATACATATAAAATAGATTGTTTAAAAAATATTTTTAACAACATTCTGTATTCAAGGTAAATATGAAAACAATACGTTTGTGATTATATGAATTTGGACAGCAACATGGAGCGAAGCCAAGATCAGACCTGCGTTATGGGACTGACATAGTCCATATGTAGACTCTTCAAGCAAAGTTGGCTGGTGTTCAGTCAATAAATAACAATACACAGCGCAATCTGCTGTTAATAAAGGGAACAGTGAGTCAGCTGGCTCTTCAAGGTCACATCCAGGGAATAAATATTAACTTTAAGTTTAAAGTCTAAATTAGGTCAGTTATTAGCGAGAGCCAAATGTACGAATGGATGACACATTCATATCATAATGCTGTGTGTGAGTGCAGGCAGAGTGGAAGAACCAGACCACATTCCGGTGGCCCGTTCGTAGTGTCCATTCATCTTCATGTCAAGGATCACAAAATGTTTTATTATTAGTGTCCAACCACAAGGCTTAGGGAAGGGCAGCCACCATGCTATCCCTGTGTCTGTGCCCACAAGCTACACACTCCGGTAGCCGTCAGGAAGCTGGAATTCAGAACTGGAACAAAAGATGGAGATACACAAATAAGCGCACTCACTCCAAGGATGTGAAAGGGTAGAATTCTAAATGTTATAATCATCAAAGCTTTAATTCTAAAAATATTAGTGCAGGGATATAGATGATAACCATAATATGTACACAGGACGTAGGATGGTTATAAAACCTTTGAGTCGTGGTTCATTTTTTAAAATTATAATTATAATTTCTCACCATCTTCATTAATCAACCTAATCAATTCAAATTTAATGTTCCGGTAGTTTTTATGTGTTTGGGGGGCATTTATGTACTTAAGATATTTTGGGTGGTTCGTCTTGGTCTCATTGGCCAATAATAATATTTTTTCTAATTTTGGCAATGTCTTTGCCATTTTTCAATTTTATTTTTTTTTTGTTTTTTTTTCTAGGTGTCGCTAGCTCATTTTCTTATTTAATTCATGATTGCCCTTTTTGTTTGCCATATCGTCAGATATTTGTTAAAACACCATCATGTTATAATGAAGGTTCAATAAAGGCAATGCATTGTGTTTATTATTTTTGCATTTCCCGCTGATGTCTCTTGCGTCATGTTTATCCTTATATCCTTTAATACTAATCCGTATTTTATTATATAATTAACACTAGTATTTAGATGACAGCACCACGGCTTATATAAATCTTAGTGAGCTTCCGCTGAGTTCTCTCAACTGAAATAAGTGTCATGCAAGCAGCTCGAGTTTTGCAAATGCAAGATCTTTATTACCTAAAAGCCTTTCTCTCAAAATTAAACTTTATTTTAAATAATTAACTCTCCATTTTACACATTTTCTGAAATGTAACACTTGTTTGAGAGCTTTCTTTACTGGTTGACCTGAAATTGTTCACAATTATAACTCTTAAAGGGTCCCTGTCATCCTCCGTATGATTTGCATTCTTTTTAAAGAGCATAATATTCCATAAATATTCAGTGCTATCACATTTGCCAGCAAATGTATAGATAGGGACTAAAAACAATTTAAAGAGAGGTTTTTCTCCCAACTGTCAGTCAATTCTTTGGCATAGAATCTATTCCAAAGAATTGACTGACATGGAGAGCAGAGACCTCCCACAGGCTGTCATTCTGCTCTCCACATATCGAAACCATAGACTATGCGCTGCCTTTGCTATGGTGACTCCTCAGCCAACGCTGCTAACACTTACTAGAGAGTATAGGAAAGGAGTGACTGACATCACTCTATTCAAATGCCAGCATGCTGACAATGAAGTCAGCGTGATAGCTTTTCTGAGGAGGTCTTGGAAAATTCCCCAATTAGGGTGAAAGAAAGAAGATAGCAAGAGGAGCAAAGGGTGGATTGGAGGAGGGGGTTATACAAGGAGTAATGCCCACAGAGCTGGAACATAGCTAAGGTGAGTACAGAGCCAGCGCTACCATAAGGCAGTATAGATGGCCACCTTAAGGTGCACCGGCTCGGGGGAACTAAAGTCCAGGCAATTTGTATCAGGAGAGAGTACAGCACTCCCATTCTGCTGGTCACTTTATGTAGCGTGGCTAAGCTCCAGCACCTGTCTTGCCCACTGGCCCTGGTGCATGCTGCAGGCTGAGTGGATGGGACAGAGATATGGATCATGTTATATCCCCGCTCCCTGTGTAACACACATAGTGGCACTTAGTGATGACCCTGGTCTGCTGGGAAGTCAACAGAGCCGGACAGCATGCTCCCTTTGGACCTGATTGCACAGAGATGTAAGTATGTAATTGTGACTTTATGTATGATTATATGCCTGTGTCTGAATGTCAGTGTATGCCTGTGTCTGTATGTCTCTGTATGCCTTTGTCTGTATGTCTCTGTGTGTGTGTGTATGTCCCTGTATGCAGTGGTGTATCCTGGTTTTGTGCTGCCCTAGGCATGACAAAACTCAGGCACTCCCCCCCCGCAAGTGCCACCCCACCCTTCACCCCTGCCCTGCCTTCTAAATACACACACATTCACTGACGTGTGATGTGACACTAGCTAACAAACATACACAATCACTAACAGACACATACATTCACTAACAGACACGCATACACTCTCACTAACAGACACACACATAGTAACACACTCCGTAACAGAAACACACTCACTAACAGACACACACTCACACACACACTAACAGACACACACACACCCACACACACAAACAGACACACACACTAACAGACACACACGAACAGACACACTAACAGACAAACACACACACACACAGACACACACACACACACTCACAGACTAACACATACTAACACACACACTAACATTAACACACTCACTT
>OW240916.1:293998415-294014226 GCA_933207985.1 Pelobates cultripes | reverse complement strand
AAAATACACGTTATTACACAGCACATGTACACACATCCGGACATTCACATATAAACAACACTTTATATCACTGTTTTATTGTAGCTTTTATTTTGGTGTTATTTGGTGGTGCCTGGAGGGGACTACTGGCTAGCCTCCTGCCTTCCGACTATGGCCCCTGTGCTGATAGCTGTATTTTACCCTGCAGAAAGGTTTATTTGTGTATTTCTGCCGGGGCGTTCAGGACTTTCAGTATGTGAGTAGTGCAACCCCAGATAGCTATGCCATGGAGCCTATTCGTGTAACTAAAGACTATGGAAAAGACTTTGGCTCCATGGCGATTGAACTGTATGTATGTGATCTGAGCGCCATTCAGTAATAATGTGCGCTCAGATCTAAGCTATCTGGGGATATGTTGCATGTATATGGTTTATGTAGTAATTGTAACATTGTGCAATTTTATGTCTTTTTGTAACCATGTGGTTAATGGAGTCTTGCCTCTGTCCTGGGAGATAATTTAATTACTTCCCAATTATCTCCAGGATAGAGAGGAGGGATTGTGATGTCACTGTGGGAGTGTTTTGTTTGTATTGTCTGTGATTGGCTAATATCCAATATGTGTCCCATTGTCCATCAGGTCCCCTAGGGGAGTGTCCACCTGGTGGACACTTGAATAAATACCGGGCAGGTAGCCCTCAATAAACCAGACCTACGTGCACCTTTCTTGAAGCCTTGGCTCATGCTTGGGGGTTGCTATAATCACTTACTCCTCAGAGTAAGCTCTTGTAAGAGCTTGATTTGTTTCTACTATGCTCTCTGGATTTAGGAGAGGTCTACCCACTGGAAGTTGGCCTTGGGTCCTGGGTGGGTGAAAGACGGTGAGATCCCGGCGCAGCTTCATCGCTGGAAGTGGGGGCTGCAGTGCTGATGTGTCAGTTGGAGTGCTTGGAGTCCTCAGCAAGCGCTAGGAGCATTGATTGGCGGAGTTACTCGGTCGGAGTGCCAGCGTTCCGTCACAATAGTGTATGAAGGAATGTATGTGTGTTTCACTGTTAGAGAGATAGCGTGTAAGAATGACTGATAGGCTATTTACTAAACTCTCACAAATTGATTCTACAAGGAAAAACTGAGACATAAATAATCAATTTGTGACTTTGGCTGAGTTGGAGACTCTGTTTTACCAATCAGTTTTAATACACAGAAATGTAGAGTTCAGAGAATAACCCTGAATGTGTTATTGGGGCCAAGTGGAAGGAGGGGTCGGGAGAGACCAGGAGAGATAGAGACAAAACAAAGAGGGTTTTGGAGAGCAGAATAACAGAAAAGGCAGGGATACCCAAAGTGTAGGCACACCAGTTATTCAGATGGAAATGGAATATGTGAATACCGCACATCTCAACAACAGTGAAAAAGTGAGAAGAATCCCCACACTAGCTGCTTGTTAAACAGGGACATAACTATGACTCACACAGCCCCGGGCAGTGGCGTACACACAAGCTGTGACGTTAGTAATCTGTATCACCGTCCAGTATTCCCTTTTTCCCAGTAGCAGAATAACAACAATAATCCACAGGGTAAAATAACGCCGGTATCGCCAAATAATCCACACATGAGCCAAAGATTAATGCTGGAACAAGACTGATTTAGTTGAAGCAACAGGCATTCAATTTATACAGTACAAACTCCTCCTTTGGGCCAGGCTACATAATTGAGTTTCAGCAACATACTAAACTCAGTTATCTGCTGGCCAGAAACATTAACAATTTTCCACATTTTTTAAAATATACTTTCTACATGTCACAGAAATATAACAATCACATCCCTGGGTAGCTGAGGATACTAGGAGTAACATATCCAAATTGCACGAAAATCCGTTCGGTAGTTTTCGTGTCGCATCGTGTGGAAGTTTGATTGGCTCTCCATGTGGTTGTATCCGAGTTAGAGTTCCATGAAATTGGTAGCAAGAGCCGGTCTCCGTTCGTGCGGAACTACACGAAAACTACCACAGTTATACAGCATCTGGTTCCATATGAATGCTCCCCTCATTCAGTTGATTGAAACTCTCGAACGCCAGTTTGATACTGTAAGTGGAAATCGGTCAGACGGGACTTCCATAGAGACAATCCACAAGTAAGTCCCGCTGACTGCGTTCGGGAGATCTAAGATGGCCGCCATCCTTTGTTCTCGCCACGTGTTCGTATGCCGAATGGCAGCCACCTAGAAGCACTCAATTACCTTGCAGTTTTCGTGGTTACTTGGTATTCTAAGTTCTGATTGCTACCCAGGGTGGTCTCCATTCGGTAGAACGAATAAATGTCCCAAACACAGGAATAACAATGAATACTTTACAGTCACTTAACTAGCAGGGAGAGGAATTAACTGAATGGGTACAGGTAAACATAAGGAAATCCTTTACACAACCCATGGGGCCCCGGTGCGAAAACTGATCCGTGGGTCCCCCCGCGCTTACTCTGCGTGGGCCGGGGCCGCAACACATGGGTGCCAGGTCCCTCTAGTTTTAACCCTGTAGCTGAAAACATAGCAGTTTCAGAGAAACTGCTATGTTTCATTGAGGATTAATCCAGCCTCTAGTGGCTGTCTCATTGACAGCCGCTAAAGGAGCTTCCGCGATTCTCACTGTGAAAATCACAGGGAGAAGACGCTGAACGTCCATAGGAAAGCACTGAGTAATGCTTTCCTATGGGCGGTTTGAATGCGCGCGGCTCTTGCCAGGCATGCGCATTCGGAGCTGAGAGGCGGATCGGGGCGGAGGCATCCCCAGCGCCAAGGAAGTCCGGCGCTGGAGAAAGGTAAGTGCTGAAGACACACACACACACTCTCACAAGCAGATGCATACACACTAGCTAACAGACACAAATTTACTGACAGACACACACTCAGTGACAGACATACATACAAACTCACTGACAGACACATACACACTCACTTACAAAACACACACTCACTAACAGACACCAAACGGACTCACTAACAGATGCACACAAACTAACACACTCAGTAACACACACACAGTAACACACTCGCTGACACACACAAACTAACACACTCGCTGACACACACAAACTAACACACACACTGACACAAAAACTAACACTAACACACACACACACTAACACTCACACACATACACACTAACACACACATACTAACACACACTAACATTCACACACACTAACACACACACACACACACTAACACTCACACACACACTAACACTCACACACACACACACTAACACACACACTCTAACATACACTAACACGCACACACTCTAACACACACACACTCACACACACACACTAACACACACAAACTCTAACACACTCTAACACACACACTAGCACACACACACACTCTAACACACTCTAACACACACTAACACTAACACACACACACTAACACTCACACACACACTCTAACACACACACTAACACACACACACACACTCTAACACACACTCTAACACACACACACACTCTAACACTAACACACACACTAACACACACACGTTTTTAAACATTTTTTATCCCCCAGCCTCCCTACCTTTGGGAGTGCTGAGGGGATTCCCTGGGGTCCAGTGGTGCTCCTGGGCAGCTGGTCACCCGGCGGGCGGGCAGGCTGGCGGGTGCGCAAGGGAGCTCTCTCCCCTGAGTGCTCCCTCTTCAGCTCCCTTGCGCACCGCGTATTGATGCCGGAGCCGGAATATGACGTCATCTTCTGGCTCCGGTATCAGTGCGGTGTGTGAGGGAGCTGGGCAGAGAGCGCTCAGGGGAGAGTGCTCCCTTGCGCACACGATGTGGCGGGCTCCTGGGTCCCCCAGGAGAAGAGGATTGCCACTCTGGAATCAAAGAATCAAAGAATCAAAGAAGGGATCCCCCTCTTACTGCTCCACCTAAGCAATAAAATTGTGGAGAGAGGCACTGAGGCTAGTGGTGTTGTGGAGAGAGGCACTAAGACTAGTGGTGTTGTAGAGAGAGTCACTGAGGATAGTGGTGTTGTGGAGAGAGGCACTGAGGCTATTGGTGTTGTGGAGACCGGCTTGGAGACTATGGTGAGGCCTAATAGAAAGCAGTTGTTGTTGGGTGATTCCATTATAAGAGGTGTGGAGATGGACAATGGTGGTCTTGTGAGGTGTCTTCCCGGAGCTACTGCTCACAGAGACAGGAGACGTATCTGTAATATTGTTAAGCAAGCAAAGCAGGAAGGGGAATTGGATGTACTTGTCCATCTAGGGACAAATGACTTGGCTTGCAATGAGGTTTCAGAGGTTAAGGAAGTTTTTAGTGTTTTTGCCAATGATATACGGCAGGTTGCTTCCACACTGTCATTCTCTGAAGTTCTGCCTGTGCATAACACTCAGAACGACAGGCGTATTAGGGACTTTAATTTGTGGCTTGGTGAATGGTGTCGGGAGCAAGGATTTGGCTTTATTTCATGGTAGCTCTGTTTGGAATGGAGATAAGCTGTACAAAAAAGATGGTTTGCATCTTTCTCAAAGGGAACAAATGTTCTCAGTGAGCAGTTCAGAGGTTTTGCTAGGATGTATTTAAACTAGGAGGGGGGGGCAAAAGGGTGATAAAACATCAATCCAATTGTCCCCCAAAACAAGGACAGAAGGTGCCTGTAGCAAGTGTGTTAAAAAATGATAAGCTTAGAGTCATGTCTACAAATGCTCGCAGTTTAGGGAATAAGATCCATGAACTTGTGGCAATAATGGCAACTGATAGTGTAGATTTAGTCGCTGTTACTGAGACATGGTACAATGAGAAAAATGACTGGGACATAGCAATACCAGGGTACTCTTTATATAGGAAAGATAGGGAAGGCAAGAAAGGGGGAGGGGTGGCCTTGTGAAGGATAGCATAAAATCTAGCCTAATAAAAGTTAGTGAGGCAAACATAGAGTCCGTTTGGGCGTTAAATTTGGTAATCACACAGTAACTCGTAGGTGTGATTTATAGGCCCCCAGGACAAATTGAAGAGTTAGATAATCTACTAGTTGAGGAAATAGCTAAAATGACAATGAAGGGGGAAGTTATCATCATGGGTGACTTTAATCTTCCTGATGTAAATTGGAAAACAAAATTAGCTACTTGTGCCAGGAGCACACATATTCTAAACTCCCTACTGGGATTGTCTCTAAAACAAGTTGTTGAGGAGCCAACTCGTAAAGAGGCCATACTAGATTTAGTGTTAACAAATGGAGATTTGGTATCAGATGTTACTGTAGGTGAAAGTTTAGGATCCAGTGATCATCAGTCAGTGTGGTTTAATATAAGAACAGTGACTGAGTCACACCACACAAAAACAAAAGTTTTAGACTTTAGAAAAACAGACTTTTCTAAAATTAGAATATGGGTAGAGGAGTCATTATCAGACTGGAGCAATTTAAATGGAGTCCAAGAGAAATGGGATTATTTAAAAGTTGCACTATTGAAGGCAACAGAAAATTGCATTAGGCTTGTCAGTAAAAGCAAAAAATTCAAGAAACCACTGTGGTACTCCGCAGATGTGGCCAAAATAGTTAAAAACAAAAGTTAGCATTTAGGAATTATAAAAAAAACCAGAGTGAGGGAGACAAAATGATCTATAAGATTAGGCAGAAAGAGGCTAAGCAAGTTATAAGAGCTTCCAAATCACACACAGAAGAGAAAATAGCACAGTCAGTAAAAAAGGGGGATAAAACATTTTTTAGATACATAAATGAGAAAAGAAAAGTAAAACAAGGATTAGTTAGATTAAAAACAAAAGAAGGAAGGTATGTAGAAGAGGATAAAGGTCAGGCTGACTGCCTCAATGAATATTTTTGTTCTGTATTTACAGAAGAAAATGAAGGAAAGGGACCTCAGTTGAGAAAAAGGATAAATGAGTCATTTATTACACGTGAGTTTACAGAGGAAGAGGTTCTATTTCAACTGTCAAAAGTAAAGACAAATAAGTCAATGGGACCTGATGGAATACACCCAAAGCTATTAAAAGAGCTTAGTGGTGTACTAACAAAACCATTAACAGATTTATTTAATCAATCATTGTTAACAGGAGTAGTCCCAGAAGATTGGAAGTTAGCGAATGTTGTGCCCATTTACAAGAAAGGTAATAGGGAGGAGTCGGGCAACTATAGGCCAGTAAGCCTTACTTCAGTAGTAGGGAAAGTGATGGAAACCATGTTAAAGGATAGGATTGATGAACATCTAAAAACACATGGATTTCAAGATCAGAGACAACATGGGTTTACTTCAGGGAGATCATGCCAAACTAATCTTATTGATTTTTTTGATTGGGTAACTAAAATTATAGATCAGGGTGGTGCAGTAGACATTGCTTACCTAGATTTCAGTAAGGCTTTTGACACTGTTGCACATAGAAGGCTTATCAATAAACTGCAATCTTTAAGTTTGGATTCCAATATTGTTGAATGGGTAAGGCAGTGGCTGAGTGACAGGCAACAGAGGGTTGTAGTTAATGGAATATATTCGAAGCTTGGACTTGTCACCAGTGGGGTACCTCAGGGATCTGTACTTGGACCCATTCTCTTTAATATTTTTATTAGTGATATTGCAGAAGGTCTTGATGGTAAGGTATGTCTTTTGCTGATGATACTAAGATATGTAACAGGGTTGATGTTCCAGGAGGGATAAGCCAAATGACAAATGATTTAGGTAAACTAGAAAAATGGTCAGAATTGTGGCAACTGACATTTAATGTGGATAAGTGCAAGATAATGCATCTTGGACGTAAAAACCCAAGGGCAGAGTACAGAATATTTGATAGAGTCCTAACCTCAACATATGAGGAAAGGGATTTAGGGGTGATTATTTCTGATGACTTAAAGGTAGGCAGACAATGTAATAGAGCAGCAGGAAATGCTAGCAGAATGCTTGGTTGTATAGGGAGAGGTATTAGCAGTAGAAAGAGGGAAGTGCTCATGCCATTGTACAGAACACTGGTGAGACCTCACTTGGAGTATTGTACACAGTACTGGAGACCGTATCTTCAGAAGGATATTGATACCTTAGAGAGGGTTCAGAGAAGGGCTACTAAACTGGTTCATGGATTGCGGGATAAAACTTACCAGGAAAGGTTAAAGGATCTTAACATGTATAGCTTGGAGGAAAGACGAGACAGGGGGGATATGATAGAAACATTTAAATATATAAAGGGAATCAACACAGTAAAGGAGGAGACTATATTTAAAAGAAGAAAAACTACCACAACAAGAGGACATAGTCTTAAATTAGAGGGACAAAGGTTTAAAAATAATATCAGGAAGTATTACTTTACTGAGAGGGTAGTGGATGCATGGAATAGCCTGCCAGCTGAAGTGGTAGAGGTTAACACAGTAAAGGAGTTTAAGCATGCATGGGATAGGCATAAGGCTATCCTAACTATAAGATAAGGCTAGGGACTAATGAAAGTTTTTAGAAAATTGGGCAGACTAGATGGGCCGAATGGTTCTTATCTGCCGTCACATTCTATGTTTCTATGTTTCTATACACCGGAGTATGAGGTATGTGGTGGCTGAGTGTGATTGTGTGTGGCTGGCTAAGTGTGATTGTATATGTGATTTGGCTGTGTGTGAGTTTGGATTTATTGGCCCTGCTTGGGGTCACTACACTAATTTCTGAATGCTGATGCTAACATGATTGCTTCACTGCCAGCACATTAACACCAGTACATCCCATACTCCTTCAGCAAGCTCCAGCTAACACAGTGACTGGAAGCAAGATGAGCCACTGTCAATCAATCTGGTGCCACTGACTGACAGGAAGGGGGGACCATATTTTTTAAAGAGTTTTAAATTAAAATCAGTACGGTTGCTAGCATTTCTGCATTAGTATACACTGATTTTATATACACTTTAATATAATACACATGTATTAATTATAAATGCATGTGTATATATACTGTGTGTACCGTGGGCTGCACCTTTTCTGTGGAACGCCCTTCCCTTCTCCGTTAGACTTTCACCCAGTCTCCACTCCTTCAAAAAATCTTTGAAAACACACTTCTTCAGGAAAGCATATCATTTAAACTGTTAGCAGGTTTTCATTTTCGTCCTTTTTAGAACACATACACTCACTGACCCAAACATGCACTCATTGGCACACACAGTGTTTAACCAGCAAGCACTTTCACTGACAGAAACACACACAAGCACACTGACAGACACATACTGACAGACACACTCTCGGACACACTCTCTCTGATTTAACGCACACTGACAGACACACACACTCACTGACACACACTGACAAACACACACATACTTACTGACAGGGCACACACTTACAGACACACGCTCACTGACAGACAAATACATATTCACTAAGTTTGAATACAAATACCTGGGCACAGAGTTGACTGGATAGGTGCCGAAACGTTGCTTACCTTCTGTACTCCTAAATTAAAGACTGTCTCTTTAAGAAACCAACAGGTGTGCCAAGACATTTGTATTCACCTTTACTGGATGTATTTATGAGTTCCGTCTCCCCACCTCCCCAGTTTGGAGGCACCCTGATGGGAGTATTCCCTAGGCATGTGCATGGGAAAAATTTTCGGTTCGGCATTCTGAAATTCGGAACTTCGGCAACTTCGGCACTTCGGCAATTCGGCACTTTGGCTATTCGGACATTTGGAAGTATCCAAATGTCCAAATTGACCGAAATTCATCCGAATTCATATTCGGCCCGAAACGAATTGCACATGTCTAGTATTCCCCATTGAACTGTGTAAGCGTCGCCTTCAAGGGAGCAGAAAGAAACTGCAGGAAGATTGAGGGGAGACACACTGGAAGCCAGGGAAAGTTCCAGTCAGTCCACAATGGTAGGGAGGCTGGGTGGATTTAAATTAAAATAAAAATAGCAATTAGAGTGTGTAAGAAAATGTGTGTGTCTGTCAATGTGTGTGTGTGTGTGTGTTTGTCAGTGTGTGTCTCAGTCAGAGATTGGGGGCCGAGCTTGCGTACGGGGAGATCTTCCATGCAGGGGCAAAGCTTGTATGCCAGAGAAGCTGCTGCACAGTGGCAGAAGTAACGTAGAGTGGGCCCTGGTTCAAAAACTATTTTGGGCCCCTGAAGACATATGTCAATCGGGTGGCCCTAATTGCATGGACCACTTGATGGGCCCCGGTGTAACCGCAACATCACCACTCCCTGTAGTTCCACCGCTGCGCCTTCCTTATTACAGGCAAGACACCTATTCAAGGAAACTGGAAAACCTTTTCAGGAGATGCAAGATCATTTTCCATGGTGTTTAGAAGGGTCTGTGATAAAGTATGTGTGTATATAGGAGTCTGTTTATGGTATACTGTGTGTAACTAGGGGCTGTAGTGTGAGCACGTGGTGCTCATGTATAGGAGCTTTTAAGATTGTATGTATGCTGAGAGGGCCTGTAAAGTATGTGTGCGTGCGTCTAGTTGCTGCAGTGTGAGTGTATGTGTATTGGGGTTGCATTGTGTGCTTATCAAGGATCTGTAGTGTGTATGTATGCATGTATAGATATATTTATATGAGATTCGGTGTGTAATTGGGTGAAGTATGTATTAACGTGTGTGTGGGGGTGAAGGTATGTGGGGAAGAAGTGTGTATGTGGGTAAAGGTGATGAGATGATGTGTGGGATGAAGTGTGTGAGTTAGAGAGTGGGATAGGGAAGGGCTTTACAATTTTTATTTAATATTTGTTTAAAAAAAAAAAAGAATATTCCCCTTTCCCTGATCTTAGGGGAGGGGAGGGGGAGTGGCACAATCAGATTCGTGGTGGTTGAGAAGGCTGCCTATCCATCCGGTACATGGGAGGTCATGAAATGAGAGGTATCTCTCTTGGAGCTCAAGCACTTACAGAGACTGACCCATACAAACCCACATACTGACCCCCCACACAGACACACACAGACTGACCCATACACACACACACACACACAGACTGCCTCTCCCCCACAAACCGACCCATACACACACAAAGACTGACCCATACACACACACACACACACAGACTGCCCTCCCCCACAAACTGACCCATACACACACAAAGACTGACCCATACACACACAGACTGACCTCCCCACACAGAATGATCCAGACACACACACACACACACACTGACACACACACATGCACACAGACTGACCCAGACGCACAGACTGACCCATACACACACACACACACAGACTGACCCCCCACACACAGACTAACCCATGCACACACAGACTGACCCCCCACACAAAGACTGACCCATACACACACAGACTGACCCCCCACACACACAGACTGACCCATGCACACACACACTGACCCCCTACACACAGGCTGACCCATACACACACACACAGACTGGCCCATACACAGAGACTGACCCCCCACACATATACACAAACTGACCCCCACACACAGAGACTGAACCCCCCACAACACACACAGACTGAATCACACACATTGACTCACACTTACCAGCAGTTGCTTGTATGACTCATTCCCCCCACACTCTCTGCAGAGCTGACTCTCCTCTGCGCTGCTCTCTGTGACCCATGAGGAAGTTCCTCCCAGCACAGTGCCCCTTTGGCTGAACAAAGTTCCACAGTCTGACAGCTGCTGCAGCATGTGAAGGGAGACTCACTTCTCCCAGCTTCAATTTCAATTGGGGGGCACAATGCCCCCCCAGTGACACCCCTGTGCACATTCTCTCACAAACCCACTAATTATTTTTATTTAAATCCACCCATCTACCTACCTTTGGGAGAGTTGGAGTGGACCCTGTCCCTGAGGTCCAGTGTGGGGATAGTATGTAATCTTCATGCTCGAGAGCAGTGCAGGAAGAGCACGAAGATTACAGCTCCCTCACTGCCTCCTACATTCTACCTGTGTACACTCATTGTGCAGAATAGGCACCTGCCTTTTCGAGTAAACAGGTACCTACTCAGCCTTATCGCAGAGCCAGGCACCTCCTGGGCTTCCCTAAGGTAGCCCTGACAGGAAGAACAGAGAGGGCCTGGTCGCACTCGCAACCTCAGTGACCTTCCAAGACCCTCAGGCAAAGTCATCATCATCTACACTATCATCAGCAGAAGCAGTTCATCCTAATTAGTCCTCTTTTAGTAAGGTTATTGGCTGCATATGAGGGTCAAGCACCTCATCCCTGTCCAAAAGGGATTTGTTATGGATGGGAGAGGACCACAGGTACATTCTCACTTGTTTTAGAACTGCAGCCTTCACCATGCTTTCACATTCATCCAATGAACCATGGTCCTACATTACATTTATTTGTTTATAAAATATTTTACCAGGAAGGATACATTGAGCTTTCTCTCATTTTTTACTACATGAAAATTGAACTACAATTTTTACAGTACTTCGGAACCAGTATAACTGACAGAGCATGAAATGACTTTCAGCTCAAGTAGAGATGAAGACGTACTTTTGGCCACATCTCTATGTGTATGTTAAAGGTGTATGGAGGTTATTGTATGGCAATAAAAGTTGGCTGGTAATTTTTTTCTCCATGCAAAAAACTAACAAACATTTAGTATTATTAAACACAAAAATAATTCAGCGCTAGTAATCACAAAATTAGTCAAGGTAGGCAGCAACCCAAATGAAGGAAAACCCCTCGGGTCCTTCGGTGGATAGATACAAAAAGATATGGAAGGGCTGCGCCAAATAAGGGTAGATAGTCCAGTAAAGTATTGCTAGGGTGCCAATAGATGGTCTGGGATACTTGATAGAGTTCCTCTGTGGATGCGTCTGGTGTAGACCGTTCCGTATATGTAAATACAAGAGAGGTAGAGGCGACTAATGGTATAGTATGAAAGTTCAGGGTGTGATAGGTAACAAAAAGTAAAGAACTCACATTCAAGAGAGCTATGGCCAGCTCTGGTGTGGATTGCGTACAGCGGTATAATCCCCGCTTATGGGATATGTAGGGAGGGGTCTCCGTCAACACCGTCTGGTAGTCCAGAACTCGAAAAAGAAAGACAGAAAGCAACAATAGTGCTCTCAATTTTGATGTGGTTCAATGTGCAGATAAGAAGAGGTAAAAAACTCACATTTGAGGGAGCTATGGCCAGCTCTGGTGTGGATAGCGTACAGCGGTATAATCCCCGCTTATAGGATATGTAGCGGCGATACGTCCGTCAGCACCGTCTGGTGATCCAAGGCTCCAATATAGAAGAATAAAAAGCAGCAATAGTGCTCTCTTGAATGTGAGTTCTTTACTTTTTGTTACCTATCACACCCTGAACTTTCATACTATACCATTAGTCACCTCTACCTCTCTTGTATTTACATATACGGAACGGTCTGTAACCGTGAGTGGTTCCCTTATTTTCCACTATAATGTCTTAAAGCATAGAACTTAGTAGGGCTAACCATACAGATATCTTAGCCATAATTTTATATAGTGCAAGAGATCCTCTATTTAACATATATAAATAATTGAGAATACAATATAAAATAAGGATTGTCTTGGAAGCAAGATTGTCTTTTTGGATATTTATTATATAAAAATATAAAATCCATTATAGCAGAGTTTATAAGATTAAATTACATGCTTGCAAATATCATTAATAGGTTAACATACCCTTCTGAACATGTCATCATGTCAGCCTCTCTGTCATTTTAAGATGGAGCAGCGTCTGTCTCCAAGTCTCTCCTCTGTGTCTTAACATTTAAAAGTACACCTATTTATACCTTAGGTGTCTCCATTTTAGGTTACTGTAGTTCAAATATGAAAAAGTAACACTTCTTTTACTTTATTCAATTTAGGACCTCCCTTAATTTGGCAAACATACAAGGCCATAACTAAAGGGTGTATACGTCATGGAAATTTTCCTGACTTAGTTCAAGATGGCATCTTAAAGTCTGAATAGGTTATCTGTTGTTTATACTAAGTCGTAAGTGTACAGTCGTGGGAGATTCCCGGATTTGGGGAAGTTCCATTAACTTGGGGTTACCACAGTATATTGTGTACTGCAAGAGTCGTAGCATAGCCTTGAAACTTGTTTATGCATTATTGTTATTGTAATTCGTCTGGGACAAAATGGCGCAAACATATTATGCACTGAGGTTATTGCTTAAAGAAACAGTTATGAAAAACAATATGTTCAATTTCTAACACCTTGTCAGTTTGCAATATCTCTTAAAGACAAAGTACACAGTTTAAGAAATACAACATTTCATTCTAAAACTTGTAATATTTGCATTTGCCCGTAACACCCTCTCCATTAAACTGTGGGCATTGTAGCGCATTTCTTCCTTAAATTAGTAAACCAAAGTTCTCCAACAGTCTTTAGGTTTTTGTGCTCCCAGCATCTTTGATCATTGTTGTAACAGTAAAATATCCGTAGTGTGATCTTTGCCTGTAAAGGTGGTTGATTAAAATGAGCAAAGCTTTTGTCTGGGAAAGAATTGAAAAGAACACCAAGTTCCAGAGTAATATATTCTTGGATAGATCCGGATACGAATTGTAATCCAAAGTTAAAAATAGTAATTGTATTTGTAATCCAAAGTCTTTAAAGACCTGTAGAAGTTTACATTCCTTAGATACATTGCTGGAGGTTGTGTTTGTAGAATACCCGGGTATTTGTTGTATAGTATAGGTTGTAGAGTCCAGCTTTCCAAATATTTGGCTAGAATTGGTTGAATCAGCATCATCTGTTATCACCGTGGTGATGATGTTGGGATTGGTTGTAGCCATGACATTTGTCTTTGTTTGTTTTTTATTTTGTTTTTTCCATGAAACATTTTACACCGTTTATGATGTGTATAGATTGGATACTCTCCGATATTCTTTTACGGAATAAATTAATTGACAGCATTTCCAAGACATTGTCTTGAGTGACATGGATCCCGTTATAGTAAATGTTATGTTGATACAGCATTCCAAGTGGATTCTCAAGAATGCCTCTTTTTGCTGTATTGGAATCTTTGTAACATCTCAGTGATAGACATCTCACTGACATCAGGTGCTGTTGTGCTAAAAATGTTAACAGGTAAAATCTGTGGAAAAATCTTTACATTTGTTATACTTTGTGTAATAATGATAGATGAAATAGTAACATAGTTGATCTTTCTAGTGTTTTGTATTAAAGATAAACACCCTTGTATATGATTTAGAAATATAAGGATAATTTGAAGCAGCATTTACCACCTTTGTTCACAATGGTATGTACAATTACATTCTCTTCTCTAACTGTTAAAAATACTCCTTTATTCAAAATCTCTCAATATATTTAAAATAGTTGCTAATTGGAAATATGAAGTTATTCATCTTTCTTTGTCCCATTAGGTAGAAGACAACTTATTCCCTAAGTTATAATTAGTAAATATAATAACTACAGTTATTAGTGGCTTAAAATACCAGAAACACCCAAAAATTGACTTGAAAAAATTTAATTATTTTTTTTAACCAAGATCTGACAGCCATTGTGGAAAGTTACGTTCGTGAGATTGGATGCTTAACAATGTGAATCTTAATTGTTTAAGTATATTTACCAGCGGCTGTTGGGTGTAACTTAAGATGATTTGGATTTTTATTATTATTTCTAAAAGTGAGTTAAAGCACTCAGATACAATTTTGAAGGTATTTATATTTTAACTCTACCTTTGTATAAGTGGTTTTATGTACCTTTAACCATCACAAACCAAATAATATTTTCTTGGTATTTGAAAAACTGATAAAATATGTGATTACGTTTATTTTAATATACATAGAGTGGTATGGATGTTGAATTTATATCTTTGACATCTTTTCACCAATTTGCAATAGGTGACCTAACTTATCAATTTCCAAAATAATCATGTGTATCACCTGGACGGGTTAATCCATAATACTCTCTTACTTTCCATTGACTGGCCTTAGCTCTGGCAGACTGAATATTTTTATCATTATAAATAAACTTTATGATAGTTGAAGTAAAGTTTCTGCCTGTCTTTCAGTTAAATTTTAACTGTTGAAGTATTTCACTTATATTAATTATACCACTCTGCAAACTTAAACGAATATAGAGTAGTTTCTGATTTAATAAAAACATTTTACATTTTCTTCTAAAGTTTAAACATTATTCATTATTGCAGTTGTTATTGTAATCATATGATCTTTAACTATCATGATTCAATTATTCATCTGGGTAATTAGCTGTTATGCTCTTATACTTTATGTCTAATATATTTGTTTGTAGGCCAGACTGCAGCTGCATATGGCATTTTAGCAATAATCTTCAATTGCGTTCCAGATATTCACAAAGTCTATCCACCTTTGTAATTAACACATAATGTGTTTATTTTATACCATTAATTATAGTATCTGTATTATATTACACATTGTCACTGACACATTTCTGATACAGGGGAAAAAATAGCATGATTGCTTTAGTAATTATAATTTTTCGGTCCATGCACCACATTCCTGGAAGTCCAGAATATAGCAAGAATGCTTTGTCGTTTGATTCTATGGAGCCATTTAATGTTTTGATTGGTATAGTTATACCAAAAGAGCAAGGAGTACATTGGTAGATCACATCTGCAACAGAACCATTACAGATTCCTTGTTGTATCAATGTCTCTGTGTTTATGTTTACAGGAGTTTCTTGCTTTGCAGGTATGTACATAATATGTAGAGTTTAAGAAAAGCTGCAAATCGTGCTTTAGTACAAGTGTCCCGTGATGTCAGGTTTCTGACAGGTTTTGCTGGCCTTTTATATTCCATTCTCTTGGCAGGGCATCTGCTCTTAGTAGGCCGGTCTTGTTATTATTTATTAATTGCATCAAGGTTTCTTTAGTTAATTGATGTGTTTCTTCCGAATTCAAATTCATATGCCACCAA
>OW240916.1:293973219-293986457 GCA_933207985.1 Pelobates cultripes | reverse complement strand
CTACCTACTCAGCAAGTCAAGGTTTGGTTAATGAAATTCCAAAAAAGTGATGGAACATTCCAACGCACAATAACAATATAGCACAATATATACTGCATCTGAATGTTATACTTCTCAACAGCGATAGCCCGTGGTGCCACAGTTCTTTGTCAGCCTCACGTCATATTCCACTTATTCTCAATCTAATCATAGATTCAGATTCATTCTGCCTCCTGCAATCCTGACACCAGACACTTGATCCATGGCTCGATTTATAGTAATGAGTCCTGGTGTCAATGTAAGCACACTCAGGCTGGATAATACAGGAATAACTCACCGGGTGTCTTGTGGTCCTAGCTTGCCTGATTATATCCTAATTCACTGTTTATCAATTTGACTTCTTTCTCATGGTCTCTGATCTCTGGCATTCCTTCATTTGGCTTGTGACTTCACTATTGTGATTATCAATCCTGTTTTATGTAACCATGAAATAAATTCATTTATGCTGGTGTTGGAGTCACGGTCCCTTATCCTTTTGTCTGTTTTATTAGTTTTTTTTTTTCTACTGACATTCTGGATACAACATGAAGTCTGGAATTGTCCTTTGTATCTCTACATTCCTCATTTCACAAACATCTACAGGGTGCAAGTGACTGCTGTAAGTAGGAGACAGGGAGGCTACTTTCCACCAGGCCAAAAAACTTGTTACCTGACCTCCTGTGCCTTTTGATGGGCAAACTGAATCTTCATTAAGACTAATCAAGTGTACAGTGAGCCAAAAGAATCCATCTTGACTCAACTCGATAGTATTGTGAACACATTATCAAACAATATTTTTCCTTCGATTAAGGATTTAATGAGTGGAATGTCTTCTCCACCACTTGTTCCAGTTTTGTTTCCCATATCATACCTCCCTGGGATGAGGTCAACGGAGTGGCCATGTAATTGCATCAATGTTTCCTCCCCATAGGAAAATCTCATACTTCCCAACTCTCGCATTCAGATAATCAGGATGCTGGTTGGAGGTGAGCAAAGGGCTTTCTGTAGGGCCCTAGTACCCTGAACATGTCTTATGATGCACTCAAACTATGCTTGTTGGGGTTAGGGAGACCTAGAAGCACTCAATTACCTTGAGGTTTTCGTGGTTACTTGGTGTTCTAAGTTCTGATTGCTACCCAGGGTGGTCTCCGTTCGGTAGAATGAAAATGTCCCGAACACAGAAATAACAATGAATACTTTACAGTCACTTAACTAGCAGGGAGAGGAAATAACCGAATGGGTACAGGTAAATACAAGGAAATCCTTTACACTTATGTACTTATAAGAGAAATTTTCCAGCATAGCTACTTGTTTGCTGCTAGGGTTTAATTACACTGAGTCATTATATCCTAGTAGTTTGCCTGCCACAATGTGACCAATTAAGAAATAAGAATTATGTCAAACACTCCAACCTTGCCTTATCTTCAACGCTCACCCCATTAACCTTCTATTTCATCTTTCTCTGAGCTTCAATTAAATATCTTCATTAGAATCAGTAGGCCAGGGGAAAAGCACGTTCTAGCTTGGCTATTGTGGCCTGGGTTTTGCTATTGTGGATTTAATTCCACACATTTTGAGTGTAGTGATTGAATAACCTGTTCTGAAAGAAATGTTGTGCAACAATGTTAAGGCTATATTCAATCATAATGTTCCTGGACCGGAAGCAACGCAGTTTGTGTTTCAGATTTTCCTTCTCTGCTGCTGTTCTGCCTAGAAACAAGCTTACATTGGTCGCGTGTATCTGTGCAGAGAATGAAACGTATGATGTGCTTTTATTTCCGTTGAGATTCAAGGTCACCCTTATCAGCTATCAAATGATCTTATGCAAAATACCAGCACATTCATCTGTAGCTATCTGCTGTTTGTCCACATTCCGTGACACTCTCTGATACCTCTTCATATAGTCATTCATTATTATTCTTCACCAACCACTGTTTTATATTTGTTTTTGTTTTTTTGTATGTTTTTATTTGTTGGTTTCAGGAAGAAGAGCTATTAAAAATTATGGCCTTTTTACTAAAGTTGGAATTGTAGAGCAATGACTAAAATGTTAGGTCAAAGTAAACTGTATGGAAAAATTCAACTTTGACCTAACATTTTCCATTTTCTCGTCATCTCCCCACAATTCCATATGTAGTCAATAATCCTGTTTGATTAGAAATTTTAAAAATATAATGATTTCCCTTTTTATCAACCCTAAGGGGAAAAGGCACAAAATAGGCTGAATTAAAAAGCAGATTGAAAAGAATCAAATGTACAACGTGTTAAACAACAAGTCGTACATTTTTTTCCGTTGGGGGTACATCAAAAAACAGCTTGCAAAAGCAGCAGTTCTCTTGTCTGCAACATTTGCAAACCCTCCCCAACCCAGACTCTCTGTTGCTGTGCAATCACAGACTTTTCAATGCATCTCCATGAAATGTCTTTGCCAGGCAGGTGCTCTGAGTAATTGCGGTCTCTTGCATTAAGCTCCAACGAGCTAAACAACCAGGAAGTAACAGGTTCTGTTGCGTGATTGACAGCTAGAAGGTTGTAAAAAGGCTCATTTATAAATCTAAAATTGGGAATTGGGGGCAACACCCAAAACATGCATTTCTCAGCAATGGTACTACTATAAGAGCCAAATTATATACAAAATGCAGATTAAGGAACAATAAAAAAATAAAATAAAAAAAGTTTTAAATTTTACATAACTGTTTAAAATCACCTATATCATCAAATATGGTGATTTGGTTACTCCATATGGCCATATCGTCTAAGTACCCCAATATCAATGTGTCCGATGCTAACTTTAACATAAGAGATTGATATGCTAACTGAAATACTTGCTGCTTAAACAGCTTGCTTTTAACCTTTGATCTGGCCTCATTAATATATTTTAAAAGAAAGAATTAAGAGTTCATTTAAAAGGACACTTTAGTTAACCCGACCAGTTAACCCCTGCTAATACCGTCCTTCAGCCACTCAGGAACCCTTACAACAAGGAGACACCCATTTCCCCCCAGTAACTGGATGACACACAGCTCTGGGAGTACAACACTGACAATGCTTTATTGGTACAGGCTTAATTTATACACAGACTCCATTCCATTCAGCACAAGTCCCTCAGTCTTAGGCTGAAGGGGGATGGTTTACAGATAAACATCTCCTGCTCTGGATGATACCAACAGAACAACATTTACAAACAATAGGACACATTACCTTCATGGGAGAACTTAGGGAAGAAAAAGGGGTACACATAAAATTTACATCCCTGGATAGCCCTCGGTTCCAACTATGATCCCTGCAAATAGCGGGGCTATCGGATGTACAGAGCCCGAGAAATCATTGTATAAAATCTAGGCTCGAGGCTCTGTACATCCCCGCAATAAGTTTCACGGAGATGCTTGGTTTAGTCCAGTGAATTCAAACTTTGCGCCTAAACCAAGCAACAGCCAATCAGGACAAAGGGCGCAAAACCAGTTTGAACAGCAGCCCTTCTCCTATTGTCCGGCACGGACTTCCAGATGGCTAGCGGGACTATGTAGCTGTGAAGCCGCCTCACAGTCCCAGGGATTCTCTGCTGGGCTCGCATCTCTCTCTCTCCGGTGGATATCTCCACGTAGGTAGCACCGGAGAGAGCGCTCTTTGGGCAGCCACTAGCCTGGATAGTGATTAGGTTCCTTTAGGAATAGGTCGGACGATCCCCCTTCCGAACAGCCAGTACCCCAAAAGTGTCCCAACCAACATCAGGAACCCGTTCGTGGAGTTCTGGTGCAAAGACCCTGCAAGGGAAGCGTCTTCTTTCGGGATACGAATGCTCCCCCTGGTTGACTTTCTTCTATACGAAATGGCGGCCACACAGGGGAGCACTCATTAGTTACTTTCCTTGTGGTTTCGCACGTATGTTATAGGTGCGAACGTTCTAATTGATTAGTGTGAACATTTTAATGGAGTTCGGGAGACGAACAGATTCCGTTCATATGAACACTCCCGAATGGGAAACACAGTACGAAAAAAAAGGGGAAACAAGGTGAAACACACAAATAAGCAGTGGGCACACATGGATATGGCACTCAGTGACGGCGTACCAACACAGATACCCATTCTTTATTTCATGTATTATATAGTTACACAGCTGAAAAGAGACTTGCATCCATCAAGTACAGCCTTCCTCACATATGTTTTTGCTGTTGATCCAAAAGAAGGCAAATTAAACTAGTCTGAAGCGCTTCCAATTATGCAACAAACGAGGAAAAAAATTCCTTATTGACCCCAAAATAGCAGTCAGATGTCTCATTGGATCAAGCAGCTATTACCCCACTAATTAGAAATTATTATATCCCTGTAGGTTATGTTTTTTGCAAGTATTTATCCAATTGCAGTTTAAACATCTGTATCGACTCTGATAAAACCACCTTTTCAGGCTGAGAATTCCATATCCTTATTGCTCCTTAAATCTCCTTTCTTCCAGCCTAAATGTGTGACCTTGTGTCCTATGTATAGCCCTGTTTATGAATAGATTTCCAGATAATGATTTGTACTGGCCCCGAATATATTTGTATAATGTTATCCTATCCCCTCTGAGGCACCATTTTTCCAAACTAAAGAGATTTACATTTTTTAACCTTTCTTTGTAACTAAAATGCTCCATTCCTTTTATCAATTTTGTAGCTCGTCTCTGCACTTTTTCTAGTGCCATGATATCCCTCTTTAGAACAGGCATCCAAAATTGCACAGAATATTCAAGGTGTGGTCTTACCAGCGATTTATAAAGAGGCAGAATTATATTTTCGTTCCGAGAATTTATGCCCCTATTTATACATGCCAAAACCTTACTGGCCTTAGCAACTGCAGATTGACATTGCATATTGCTGCCTAATTTGTTGTCTATAATAATTCCCAAATCCTTCTCATGTGGTTATCCCTAATTCACTACCATTTAGGGTGTAAGTTGCTTGTGCATTCTTGACCCCGAAGTGCATAACTTTGCATTTCTCTACATTAAATTTCATCTGCCATTTTAATGCCCAATCCCCCAATATATCCAAATCCCTTGGCAGCAAAGCAATATCCTGCTCACATTTTATTACTTTACAAAGTTTTGTGTCATCTGCAAACACTGAAACATGGCTTTCAATGCCTATTTCAAGATCATTTATAAATATGTTAAATAGAAGCGGTCCCAAAACAGAACCCTGAGGGACACCACTTACCACTTTTGTCCAGCCTGAAAATGTACCATTAATGACAACTCGTTGTACTCTATCTTTAAGCCAATGTTCTACATACATCAAAACATATATGCAAAAAAGAAAACAAAACAGTAAGCTATAATTAAAATAATTAAATAATTTATTTTTTTATTTTTTTTAAAGTTCCTGCATATGTGATAAATTCCCGGACTTGGCTTTGCAGTAACCTCTGCCGAGACCACCAAGATACCCCGTTAATAATAATACTCATTTAACCCTCTATAACAGGGGTGTCCAACCCGCGGCCCACGGGCTGCATGCGGCTCTGGACAGCTAGCAGTGCGGACTGGTTGCCGTCTGGGATACTGGGCGGTGGGGGAGGCAGGGAGCCCATTACATATTGTGCTCCTCCTGGACAGCTCCCTTGCCACCCATCCGTGAGCTGGCTGCCGGAATATAACTTTATATTGCCATCACTGCTGGCTGCGCGAGGGACCTCTGCAGGGAGAGCACAGAGGTCCCAAAACCAGCAGCAACCACTGGCCACCAGGGACAGAGGAATTATCCCAGCCTTCCCAGACTAAGATAGGGAGACTAGGTGGATGTCTTAAGTACTAAGTGTGTGTGTGTATGTGATTTTTGTTTATGTTTTGTCAGTGATTTTCTGTGAATAAGGGGTTTTGGGGATAAATTTGTGATTATGTGTGTGGGTCTGTAATTATGTGTGTGTGTGCAACTGCGATTGTGTGTTTGTTTGTATGTATGTGATTGTGTGTATAGGTCTGTGATTGATTGATTGATTGATTGACTGTATGTATGTATGTGTGTGTAATTGTATGTGATTTTATGTGTGTGTGAGTCTGTGATTGTGTGTGTATATATATCTGTGATTATATGTCTATAGGTGTGTGATTTTGTTTGATTGTGTGTGTCTGTTATTGTTTGTGTGTGTATGGTTTTTAATTGTGTGTATAGGAATGTGATTGCATGTGTGTGTGTGCGTTTGATTGTGTATGTGTGTATGTATGTGATTGTGTGTGGGTATATCTGTGATTGTGTGTATAGGTCTGTAAATGTATGTGTGTGTGTTCGGTTCTATGATTGATTGTTTTTGTATGTGTGTGATTGTATCTGTGTTTTGGTCTGTAATTGTGTGTGTATGTCTGTGTGTGTACATATGTGATTATGTGGTGCATGTATGTGACTGTGTTTTTAGGTCTGTGATTGTATGTGTGTGTGTTTGTGATTGTGTGTGTAGATTTGTGATTGTGTACATATGTCTGTGATTGTGTGTGTATCTGTGGTTATGTGTGCATGTGAGAAATCACAATGTATCCTTCCTGGTAAAATATTTTATAAATAAATAAATACAGGTGATCCTCGTTTTATGACCGACCTGTTTTACGACGGCTCACACTTACGACCGGGGTGGTAAGTGCGAGCCGTCATGGGAATTTGAGGGATACCCTGCTCTACTGCGCTTGTCTATGTTCGGGGAGATTTCCCCGAACATAGACGAACGCACCAGAGCAAGGAATCCCTTAACTCCTCACTTACGTACCGGGTCGTAAGAATTGAACCTGGTTGGTAAGTGAGGAGTACCTGTATGTATATACCTGTGTATGCATTTAGTAGATAGCTCCTAAATTTGGTATCCTTAAATATGCCAATCCCACATAAGGATAACAAATAAGGGAGTTATCTACTAAACAATTGACATATCAAAATTAAGAAAAGGGCTTTTAAAGTTATATTATTTATATACATAATCAATATTATATATTTGATGTGTGGCACAAGACAATTCCTCTGCACTCAATGCGGCCCAGGGAAGTCACCCATGCTCTATAATAAGAAGTGCTTTATGCGTACAGCAAGTGTTTGTGGGAGTTGAAGTTCAGTTACCAGCTTTCCATACGGTAAGTCATGAGTCATGACGAATGATTTAATTAGAGGAAAAGTAGAAACAGAGCTGGCAGAAAAACTAATTATTGTTTAAAATCCCACATCACATTTAATTCCTGGTGCAATAAAGGGGTATTCCTTTAATTCTTCCCCTTACAAAATACACCATTAACTAACAGCTAACCACATGTTGCACATAGCTTACATACCTGCCTCGAATGATCCTTTTTAAATTTATACAAAAACATGACTTTCTGTCATTGTTTTTGATTTTACAAATAATCTATTTGATTTATTAATGAGGGTTAAGTTCGATTGTTCTTGGAAGAGACTGAGATTGTTTTCATTGAATCTTGAAATCACGATTAAAGGAACACACATGTATTCCTGGCATTATAGTGCTGGAATATAGCATTGGGTCCCTGTCCCCTCTCTCTCTAGACATTAAAGGTGAATTCATTCACCTTTGCTCCTATGCCACGGTTGGCTCTGTCTCTGTGGCTGAGATCATCAATTTGGAAGATTTCAGCCAATCCAAAATGCCGTGCTGCACCAATTAGCATCTCCTCATAGAGATGCATTGAATCAAGGTTGCAGGGGCAGGCAATAGACACCATAACAACTACATTAAGCTGTGTGTGTGGTACTGGTGACTATAATGTCCCTATAAAAAGCAACACTTACCATAATCTGCAATTTGTGTCATGTGTTTGTCTACTAGGAAATTACTGACATTCCTTGGCCAATTCGTGTCTTACCATAAATTTCTGTAACCGCTTTACTTGTTTAAAGTAGGGATTCCGAGACAATGTAAGGAAAGTGTGTGCGCAAATAGAACTGTGTGCGCAATAGAACGGAACCCGGTCGGTAAGTGAGGAGTACCTGTAATGGGAACAAGTGTAAAATAATTAAACAAGCTCTGTCTAGCTCTGAAAATATATATTGTGTAATTAATTATAGTAAATACGCCAGCTCGGATACACAAAATCAACCAACTGGTGAGGAGTAGAAGGGAGGAAGAGACCGTTTTAATGGTTTATTTAAAAATTTATGTGATCCAGAATTAGATAAGGAGATTAGCAATATGATTCTGTAATCTACGCTGCCACCTAATGGAAAAAAATAAAATGGTGTGATGTTCATGAAAGCGGAATTAATTCATTTAACCCCTTAATGACCAAACTTCTGGAATAAAAGGGAATCATGACATGTCACACATGTCATGTGTCCTTAAGGGGTTAAAGCGGCACTGTCATGCCAAATTTACCTTTCTTTAATAGATTCATCTTCTCTCCGTCTGTCAGAGTCTGTTCTTCATTTCTTCCTGTCTGCTCTAGTTTTCTTTAAAACATAAGACAAAGTAGGGACTTTGTCCATCTCTGACCAGCAGAGGAGCAAAGTGTGGTTCATTTCCAGTGGTCAGAGCAATTTTCCCACAATTCTCACCTTTTCTCCGTGATCTTGCGATGCTTCCTGTCAGTATTCCCGAACGTCCTGTCACTTAGACAGAACGCTAGCGAAACTACCGAATTTCGTCCTAACATAATAAAAAACGTTTCTTCATTCAGGTTAGGATGCAATTCGGGATTTTGTTCCTATCGGAATTTCATTAGAACAAATGAAACTCCGATTCTATTCATGCCGAATCAGAGTTTCATTCATTAGCTCCCTAATTCCCACGATATTAGGGAGCTATCTACCAAAAGGCTGAAAGACCTAAATTGGTCTTTCAGCCACATTTACTAATACTAAGTAAAGATTACTTAGTATTGGTAAATTATGCCCCTACTCGCAATACCGCGAGTAGGGGCATGTCCATTAAACAGTGATCATGAAACTGTGTGCTTTTAAAACAAAATTCAAATAGTTAAATCAGTGTGCGCCACTCACAATTCACAAAAACATTGATTCCATTCACATTCAATTTTTATAAATTGAATATGAATCCTCTTATCATTGTAGTTTTGCCAGCAGCTCGTGTTAATTTGTATGAAGGAATAACAGAGCATAAACTCATGTGACATTGTATGCATCATACAACAAGCACACGCTTAGAAAGGGAGAAACAGCATTGTCCTAGCATGTCCTAGCACTTCCATGTCAGAGTGGCATGATGTATCGGAGCCTGGAAATCACTCAGGATCTTCCTGAAAAAAAGGTAGAATTTAGGTATCACTATATGATTTTTTTTTTTTTTTTTTTTTAGATACCCTCGATATATGTATTGCATTCAAAACAAATGCTGAAATCCACCATTTACACCAGATGTCCAGGTGTTGTATGAACATAGCTTGCACATACAGAGTTGTACAGCAGGTGGCAGTGTTGTTCCTCAAATATTTCCCAAACACATTTTACTATTATTTATTATAAAGCACTGAACAATGTGTTCATGAAACAAACAAATAAGTTCAACTCACTAGTTCAACTTACAGAAAGAGGTAAGTGACTGCTCTGCTCAAATGAGCATACAGTGAGGGGGGGAAGTATTTGAACCCCTGCTGATTTTGAATATTTGCCCACTGACAAAGAAATGATCAGTATATAATTTTAATGGTAGGTGTATTTTAACAGTGAGTGACAGAATAACAAAACAAAAACAAAAAATCCAGAAAAACGCATGTCAAAAAAAGTTATAAATTGATTTGCATGTCATTGAGTGAAATAAGTATTTGACCTCTTCGACTTAGTACTTGGTGGCAAAGCCCTTGTTGGCAATCACAGAGGTCAGAAGTTTCTTGTAGTTGGCCACCAGATTTGCACACATCTCAGGAGGGATTTTGTCCCACTCATCTTTGCTGATCCTCTCCAAGTCTTTAAAGGGACACTATAGTCGCCAAAACAACTTTAGCTTAATTAAGCAGTTTTGGTCTATATTTAAAACTTTAATCACAAACAGGAGGCTCCTGTAGGGTCCTGCAAACTATTAACAGTGCAAGAGATGAGAAATTCTAAATTATACAGGATTTGCAATAAAGGAAGTATAAACATTAGATAATTCTTTACAGGAAGTGTTTACGAAGGCTGTGCAAATCACATGCAGGGAGGTGTGACTTGGGTGTATAAACAAAGTGATTTAACTCCTAAATGGCAGAGAATTGAGCAGTGAAACTGCAGGGGCATGATCTATACACAAAAACTGTTGCATTAGCTAAAGATTTTTTGGTGACTATAGTGTCCTTTAAGGTTTTGAGGCTGATGTTTGGCAACTCAGACGTTCAGCTCCCTCCACAGATTTTCTATGGGATTAAGGTCTGGAGACTGGCTAGGCCACTCCAGGACCTTAATGTGCTTCTTCTTGGGCCACTCCTTTGTTGTCTTGGCAGTGTGTTTTGGGTCATTGTCATGCTGGAATACCCATCCACAACCCATTTTCAATGCCCTGGCTGAGGGAAGGAGGTTCTCACCCAAGATCTGACAGTACATGGACCCGTCCATCGTCTCTTTGATGTGGTGCTGTTGTCCTGTTCCCTTTGCAGAAAAACACCCCCAAAGTATAATATTTCCACCTCCATGTTGTGGGGATATTTATGGGATAATAATAGTAAACAGTGAGAATTGCCCACTAATTCAATTCTCAGATCCCAAAGATCGTTATCGTGTTAAGTGGAATGTATTTCAAATAAATAATATCACAATGTTATAAAAATAGATTTATTTTATAATAACAATTATTAATAATAATAATAATATGTAACATGCGTGACAATAATCAATGAATATCCAGTATAAAATGGTATGCAATACAAAGGAATGGCTATACATGTTTCAATGGCTAAACAGCATTTTCTGTCAAGACTTACACGATTTATGACTATCTTTCACAGAGAGAAAGCGAAGCTTTTCACAGCGAAGGGCCATAAAACCCTGGCTAACAGTTAGATCAACTGAATAACCCTTTCAATGCTGGCTAGATCCTCCTAGGTAATTAAGATCTATTCTTATGCAATTTTAAATAAAATAACATTTAAACCAGTTCATTAGTCATTTCCTGGAACCATCCAATAAGAGAATCTACCATGTTATATAAGCAGAGTTTAATTTGTCTAAAAGATATCTTATCTTATATTAGAGCAAATCAATACACCTGGATAAAAACAACGGTATGCTACCACGTGATAATATCACATCAATATATAATTATTCTTAATTCCACCTGCAGAATGGAATGTTTATAACTATATATTCTTTAGTTAACTAAGATTTCTTAATATGGAAATCTGACCGTGATTTATCCAGTCATATATCAGGCTATTAGTAAATTTAATTTAAATTAATTAAATAAAACCAGTATAATTACCAGTTGAGTAGGTATTTTCATCAAATTGGTAGTCTCAGGAACTTGTTTGGATGTCTCTCTGCATGGAGGTGTGTAGGAATTTCTGAGTGTCCTAGAGTGGATATCTGTCATAGGCCTCTCTGCATTGCTTCCGACTGCTCACTTCTTTGCTTTCTTTGCATACCCTTGCCTCCCTCCTCTACCTTCTTCTTTCTCCTTTGCATACTTTTAAAGGGAAAATTCACTAGTTGCTAAACAAATAGCAATACTGGGGGTGTGGTTATCTTCCAGATCACAATTTAGTTACTTGGTCTATAGAGGGCAGTCTTGTCCCACTAAACATACCTATCCAGGAAAGAGTTGTCATAATTTAAGTTTTCTGTCAGATCAAACAGTTTCTTTAAGTTTTGTCCATAGAAACATAGAAACATAGAATGTAACGGCAGATAAGAACCATTCGGCCCATCTAGTCTGCCCAATTTTCTAAATACTTTCATTAGTCCCTAGCCTTATCTTATAGTTAGGATAGCCTTATGCCTATCCCACGCATGCTTAAACTCCTTTACTGTGTTAACCTCTACCACTTCAGCTGGAAGGCTATTCCATGCATCCACTACCCTCTCAGTAAAGTAATACTTCCTGATATTATTTTTAAACCTTTGTCCCTCTAATTTAAGACTATGTCCTCTTGTTGTGGTAGTTTTTCTTCTTTTTAAATATAGTCTCCTCCTTTACTGTGTTGATTCCCTTTATGTATTTAAATGTTTCTATCATATCCCCCCTGTCTCGTCTTTCCTCCAAGCTATACATGTTAAGATCCTTTAACTTTTCCTGGTAAGTTTTATCCCGTAATCCATGAACCAGTTTAGTAGCCCTTCTCTGAACCCTCTCTAAGGTATCAATATCCTTCTGAAGATACGGTCTCCAGTACTGTGTACAATACTCCAAGTGAGGTCTCACCAGTGTTCTGTACAATGGCATGAGCACTTCCCTCTTTCTACTGCTAATACCTCTCCTATACAACCAAGCATTCTGCTAGTATTTCCTGCTGCTCTATTACATTGTCTGCCTACCTTTAAGTCATCAGAAATAATCACCCCTAAATCCCTTTCCTCAGATGTTGAGGTTAGGACTCTATCAAATATTCTATACTCTGCCCTTGGGTTTTTACGTCCAAGATGCATTATCTTACACTTATCCACATTATATTTCAGTTGCCACAACTCTGACCATTTTTCTAGTTTACCTAAATCATTTGGCTTAACCCTCCTGGAACATCAACCCTGTAACATATCTTAGTATCATCAGCAAAAAGACATACATTACCATCAAGACCTTCTGCAATATCACTAATAAAAATATTAAAGAGAATGGGTCCAAGTACAGATCCCTGAGGTACCCCACTGGTGACAATTCCAAGCTTCGAATATATTCCATTAACTACAACCCTCTGTTGCCTGTTACTCAGCCACTGCCTTACCCATTCAACAATATTTGAATCCTAACTTAAAGATTGCAGTTTATTGATAAGCCTTCTATGTGCAACAGTGTCAAAAGCCTTACTGAAATCTAGGTAAGCAATGTCTACTGCACCACCCTGATCTATAATTTTAGTTACCCAATCAAAAAAATCAATAAGATTAGTTTGGCATGATCTCTCTGAAGTAAACCCATGTTGTCTCTGATCTTGAAATCCATGTGTTTTTAGATGTTCATCAATCCTATCCTTTAACATGGTTTCCATCACTTTCCCCACTACTGAAGTAAGGCTTACTGGCCTATAGTTGCCCGACTCCTCCCTATTACCTTCCTTGTAAATGGGCACAACATTCGCTAACTTCCAATCTTCTGGGACTACTCCT
>OW240916.1:293955354-293973119 GCA_933207985.1 Pelobates cultripes | reverse complement strand
TCAGGTCCCCTAGGGGAGTGTCCACCTGGTGGACACTTGAATAAATACCGGGCAGGTAGCCCTCAATAAACCAGACCTACGTGCACCTTTCTTGAAGCCTTGGCTCATGCTTGGGGGTTGCTATAATCACTTACTCCTCAGAGTAAGCTCTTGTAAGAGCTTGATTTGTTTCTTCTATGCTCTCTGGATTTAGGAGAGGTCTACCCACTGGAAGTTGGCCTTGGGTCCTGGGTGGGTGAAAGACGGTGAGATCCCGGCACAGCTTCATCGCTGGAAGTGGGGGCTGCAGTGCTGATGTGTCAGTTGGAGTGCTTGGAGTCCTCAGCAGACAAAGAGGGTTTTGGAGAGCAGAATAACAGAAAAGGCAGGGATACCCAAAGTGTAGGCACACCAGTTATTCAGATGGAAATGGAATATGTGAATACCGCACATCTCAACAACAGTGAAAAAGTGAGAAGAATCCCCACACTAGCTGCTTGTTAAACAGGGACATAACTACGACTCACACAGCCCCGGGCAGTGGCGTACACACAACCTGTGACGGTAGTAATCTGTATCACCGTCCAGTATTCCCTTTTTCCCAATAGCAGAATAACAACAATAATCCACAGGATAAAATAATGCTGTTATCACCAAATAATCCACACATGAGCCAAAGATTAATGCTGGAACAAGACTGATTTACTGGAAGCAACAGGCATTCAATTTAACAGTACAAACTCCTCCTCTGGGCCAGGCTACATAATTGAGTTTCAGCAACATACTAAACTTATCTGCTGGCCAGAAACATAAAAAAAATTCCAATTTTTTTAAAATATACTTTCTACATGTCACAGAAATATAACAATCACATCCCTGGGTAGCTAAGGATACTAGGAGTAACATATCCAAATTGCACGAAAATCCGTTCGGTAGTTTTCGTGTCGCATCGTGTGGAAGTTTGATTGGCTCGCCATGTGGTTGTATCCAAGTTAGAGTTCCATGAAATTGGTAGCAAGAGCCGGTCTCCGTTCGTGCGGAACTACACGAAAACTACCACAGTTATACAGCATCTGGTTCCATATGAATGCTCCCCTCATTCGGTTGATTGAAACTCTCGAACGCCAGTTTGATACTGTAAGTGGAAATCGGTCAGACGGGACTTCCATAGAGACAATCCATGAGTAAGTCCCGCTGACTGCGTTTGGGAGATCTAAGATGGCCGCCATCCTTTGTTCTCGCCACGTGTTCGTATGCCGAATGGCGGCCACCTAGAAGCACTCAATTACCTTGCGGTTTTCGTGGTTACTTGGTGTTCTAAGTCCTGATTGCTACCCAGGGTGGTCTCCATTCGGTAGAACGAATAAATGTCCCAAACACAGGAATAACAATGAATACTTTACAGTCACTTAACTAGCAGGGAGAGGAATTAACCGAATGGGTACAGGTAAACATAAGGAAATCCTTTACACAACCCATGGGGCCCCGGTGCAAAAACTGATCCTTTGGTCCCCCCTGCGCTTACTCGGCCGCAACACATGGGTGCCAGGTCCCTCTAGTTTTAACCCTGTAGCTGAAAACATAGCAGTTTCACAGAAGAGGATTAATCCAGCCACTAGAGGAGGATTAATCCAGCCTCTAGTGGCTGTCTCATTGACAGCCGCTAAAGGAGCTTCCGCGATTCTCACTGTGAGTAATGCTTTCCTATGGGCGGTTTGAATGCGCGCGGCTCTTGCCAGGCATGCGCATTCGGAGCTGAGAGGCAGATCGGGGCGGAGGGATCCCCAGCGCCAAGGAAGTCCGGCGCGGGAGAAAGGTAAGTGCTGAAGACACACACACACTCTCACAACCAGATGCATACACAATAGCTAACAGACACACACATTTACTGAAAGACACACACTCAGTGACAGACATACATACAAACTCACTGACAGACAGACACATACACACTCACTTACAAAACACACACTCACTAGCAGACACCAAACAGACTCACTAACAGACGCACACAAACTAACACACTCAGTAACACACACACAGTAACACACTCGCTGACACACACAAACTAACACACACACTGACACAAAAACTAACACTAACACACACACACTCTAACACTAACACACACACACTAACACTCACACACACACTAACACTCTCACACACACACACTAACACACACACTCTAACATACACTAACACACACACACACACACACTCTAACACACACACACTAACACACACACATTCTAACACACACACACTAACACACACACTCTAACACACACACTCTAACACACACGCTAACACACACGCTAACACACACACACACACTAACACACACACACTCTAACACACTCTAACACACACACTAACACACACACACTAACACTCTCACACACACACACACCACACACCTAACACACTAACACACACTAACACACACACACACACTCTAACACACATACACTCTAACACACACACACTAGCACTAACACACACACACACACTAACACTCACACTAACACTAACACACACTAACACACACACTATAACACTAACACACACACTCTACCACACACACTCTAACACACACACACTAACACACACAAACTCTAACACACTCTAACACACACACTAGCACACACACACACTCTAACACACTAACACACAACCACACACTAACACTAACACACACTAACACACACACACACACACTCTAACACACACTAACACACACGCACTAACACTCACACACACACACTAACACACACACACACACACACTAACACACACACACTAACACACACACTCTAACACACACTCTAACACACACACACACTCTAACACACACACACTCTAACACAATCTAACACTAACACACACTCTAACACTAACACACACACACACACCCTAACACACACACTCTAACACTAACACACACTCTAACACTAACACACACACGTTTTTAAAAATTTTTTATCCCCAAGCCTCCCTACCTTTGGGAGTGCTGAGGGGATTCCCTGGGGTCCAGTGGTGCTCCTGGGCAGCTGGTCACCCGGCGGGCGGGCAGGCTGGCGGGTGCGCAAGGGAGCTCTCTCCCCTGAGTGCTCCCTCTTCAGCTCCCTTGCGCACCGCGTATTGATGCCGGAGCCGGAATATGACGTCATCTTCCGGCTCCGGTATCAGTGCGGTGCGCGAGGGAGCTGGGCAGAGAGCGCTCAGGGGAGAGTGCTCCCTTGTGCACCCAATGTGGCGGGCTCCTGGGCTCCCCAGGAGAAGAGGCTTGCCACTCTGGAATCAAAGAATCAAAGAAGGGATCCCCCTCTTACTGCTCCACCTAAGCAATACACCGGAGTATGAGGTATGTGGTGGCTGAGTGTGATTGTGTGTGGCTTGCTGAGTGTGATTGTATATGTGATTTGGCTGTGTGTGAGTTTGGATATATTGGCCCTGCTTGGGGTCACTACACTAATTTCTGAATGCCGATGCTAACATGATTGCTTCACTGCCAGCACATTAACACCAGTACATCCCGTACTCCTTCAGCAAGCTCCAGCTAACACAGAGCCACTGTCAATCAATCTGTGCCACTGACTGACAGGAAAGGGGGACCATATTTTTTAAAGAGTTTTAAATTAAAATCAGTACGGTTGCTAGCATTTCTGCATTAGTATACACTGATTTTATATACACTTTAATATAATACACATTTATTAATTATAAATGCATGTGTATATATACTGTGTGTACTGTGGACTGCACCTTTTCTGTGGAACGCCCTTCCCTTCTCCCAGTCTCCACTCCTTCAAAAAATCTTTGAAAACACACTTCTTCAGGAAAGCATATCATTTAAACTGTTAGCAGGTTTTCATTTTCGTCCTTTTTAGAACACATACACTCACTGACCCAAACATGCACTCATTGGCACACACAGTGTTTAACCAGCAAGCACACACAGACTGACCCCCCCACACACACAGACTGACCCATGCACACACACACTGACCCCCTACACACAGGCTGACCCATACACACACACAGACTGACCCATACACAGAGACTGACCCCCCACACATATACACAAACTGACCCCCACACACAGAGACTGAACCCCCCACAACACACACAGACTGAATCACACACATTGACTCACACATACCAGCAGTTGCTTGTATGACTCATTCCCCCCACACTCTGTGCAGAGCTGACTCTCCTCTGCGCTGCTCTCTGTGACCCATGAGGAAGTTCCTCCCAGCACAGTGCCCCTTTGGCCGAACAAAGTTCCACAGTCTGACAGCTGCTGCAGCATGTGAAGGGAGACTCACTTCTTCCAGCTTCAATTTCAATTGGGGGGCACAACGGGGGGCACTGCATGATGGCCCCCTCTGCCCCCCCAGTGACACCCCTGTGCACATTCTCTCACAAACTCACAAATTATTTTTATTTAAATCCACCCATCTACCTACCTTTGGGAGAGTTGGAGTGGACCCTGTCCCTGAGGTCCAGTGTGGGGACAGTATGTAATCTTCATGCTCGAGAGCAGTGCAGGAAGAGCACGAAGATTACAGCTCCCTCACTGCCTCCTACATTCTACCTGTGTACACTCATTGTGCAGAATAGGCACCTGCCTTTTCGAGTAAACAGGTGCCTACTCAGCCTTACCGCAGAGCCAGCCACCTCCTGGGCTTCCCTAAGGTAGCCCTGACAGAAAGAACAGAGAGGGCCTGGTCGCACTCGCAACCTCAGTGACCTTCCAAGACCCTCAGGTAAAGTCATCATCATCTACACTATCATCAGCAGAAGCAGTTCATCCTAATTAGTCCTCTTTTAGTAAGGTTATTGGCTGCATATGAGGGTCAAGCACCTCATCCCTGTCCAAAAGGGATTCGTTATGGATGGGAGAGGACCACAGGTACATTCTCACTTGTTTTAGAACTGCAGCCTTCACCATGCTTTCACATTCATCCAATGAACCATGGTCCTACATTACATTTATTTGTTTATAAAATATTTTACCAGGAAGGATACATTGAGGTTTCTCTCATTTTTTACTACATGAACATTGAACTACAATTTTTACAGTACTTCGGAACCAGTATAACTGACAGAGCATGAAATGACTTTCAGCTCAAGAAGAGATGAAGACGTACTTTTGGCCACATCTCTATGTGTATGTTAAAGGTGTATGGAGGTTATTGTATGGCAATAAAAGTTGGCTGGTAATTTTTTTCTGCAAAAAACTAACAAACATTTAGTATTATTACTTGGAAGCGAAAAATGCTTTATTATTTTGGCTGTTTTATCACACCATGTACCAATTACAATCAGGTCTACAGTGAGAAACATTCAACATAACAGCTAGTAAGACAATGTGAAGTCTATATACGAATACTTTTTTTGGCAAATATGTGTGTTAGCCTTTGCCCTTAGTTGCATCATTACAGTTCTAAATATGTTTTGGAACAGGAAACCGATTTATCATGATCACAACAAAGAGCTACATTTTCTTCTAAAGAGCTTTCATCTTTAACCTTTTTTTGGAAAAACAAATTCTCTCATTGGAATCAAAGCATGAAAAAAAATGAAGAAGCAAAAAAAACAACAAAAAAAACCCCCAGATTATTTAGATGTAATCAATAACCACCATATAAATTCTCAAAAATGCTTGTGAGGCTATTTTCTATTGTATCTCACACAGAAAATAAAATGCTTTCATCACATCATACATTGTTTCCCTTTACCATGATAGCGTAATAACACATCAAGGTCAAGACGTGAACTGTTTCTGCTCTTTAGTGTTAAGTGTGTTTACAGTATTCTCTTCCAGCCAGGAAGGTCCAAGGTCTGACCACTTCGCTTTAATTCAGATATACCCAAGAGACGACCAGCCTGAAGGATTGAAATGGGCAATCCTGACGATTTTATTATTTTCTTAAAGAGAACATATTTTTATTTTTTAGACATTTTCACATAGCAGGAATAATGAAATTTGACCTTCGATGTAAGTTTAGATTTAATATTTTTGGAAACTCGTATGACACCTAAATTGTTCTCTTTGTACCCATTGCCTCCTCTTCTGGTGTGAGAAAGGCTCTTTTGAGCAAAAGCTTTGGTTTTCATTGTCCAATAAATCTGCCTTGGGCCTTTCATATGTGCCCAGTCATTTGTTTTATTCTTATCCTCTGGCTTCGGAACTAAAAAGGAAGATCTGATTTTGTGTTGTAGGCTTAGAGCATTTGCTGCCATTCTCAGACTATCACCCCTTTGTTTAGAATTGTACATACTTTTATTTGCAATGAGCGACCAGTGATAGACTGAGAGTGTCACTTAATGCTCTCAATCAATAACTGGCATCCAAGACAAAATCTTCTTTACATGCCGGAGCCAGAGGAGGAGACAAAGGGGCAGAGCAGACGGGTACCAGAATAGCAATACAGAGTGTGAACCATTCCAAAATGGTTTAACCTCATAAATTAATATGGCACCAGGGACCTCCAACCCACATAATGACTTCATTGGGATACAATTGTTTTGGGGGCTGGATTGTTTTTTAAATACACCCAATGTTTGCATGTCTTATTTTTTCTTCCCCACAGCATATGCAGACAGTACTTCCTAGCAAAAACAAGGTACAACGGATACAAATGAGCATGTGTATGTGATAAGACTGACAGGCTCACAGATAGACGGACAGACAGAGAGCCAGGGCCAGATTAAGAGCCCAGTGGGCCTGGTGCTAACAATTATGACGGGCCTAATTACAGAATCATATCGACCAAAAACAGTAAAACACTCCCAAACATCATGTATCTGATGGAGATGGTGCTGGAGAGAAAGAAAACAGCAGCTATAAGAAAACACATACCCTATGCTAATCTCCCTCTAATTTATGTTTTCATCTTTCAAGTAAATCCATAACCCCAGCAGTGTCCAGTCAAGTAGGAAGTCAATGGGCATTGTAAAAGGGTGTGCCACTGACACAAATCACATAACCTGCCAAAAGGGGCGAACATGCCCAAAAAGAGGACATGTCTGCTCAAAGAATTAGAAGACCAGCCTGGCATGAATGCATGTCAGGCTGCCTGCCAATCATGCAGCTGGCCAACTAAGGGCATACTATGCAGACAGAACCCTGACCTTGGCATAAATGCATCTAATGATGCACTCACTTAACGCTTTCTAAGGACTGTCCCCTAGCACTCGCTGGTCCACTTGTCTCCTTGCCTTCTTACTAGCAGGCAGAAGCTCCTGGTATATGGTCCGGGACAGAGAAAAGCTGTATGTAGTGAGTGTAGAAGAAAGGGAACATGCCACAGTGTTAGAGAGACCAAAGTCAGCATTACCACAAGCATGAATTCATGACCCTATAGTGTTAACACCACCATCTAGCCCCCCTGGGCCCCTCATGCCTCCATAAATATAGCAAAATCCTACTATATTCAAGCCTGAAGCTGTAACTCTGCATGCTGTTAGACTCATAAAAACAAGCAGTCTGCGGACATCATTAGAAGTGGTGGCCTGATCCAATCACAGTGCTTCCCCATAGGATTGGCTGAGACTGACAAAGAAAGACAGACTGACATATAAATTCATATATATATATAAAAACTATGATCTTCCCTTGTTTCCCACTGCTGAGTACTCATATTGACGCTCAATAAACACTAATACACTTATATAACCACTATTGCAAGGTATCGGGTGTCTCAATGAACATCCCATACAAAGATATAAAACCACGATTCTTATTATATGTAACGTTTATTAGATTTAAGCCAAGTCAATGTGTATTTGTGACCATGAAGTCTTTTTTACTAACAGACCCAAAAACAAGTAATCAATTAGTATAAAAAAAAAATCTAACATCTACTACACCCCCAGGCTGCATGGTGATATGCAAAATTCGAATGTATTGCTGCAACCCACGCATTTTTTTAACACGTACACAATAATAGCTTTCCTAGAAAGAATTAACCTTTTATCCATAAAAGCCGAAAATTAAAGATTGATGGATGTTAAAAGCATTCTAGTAAGACATTTGAGAATATTTGAGTCTCAATTGTCTCCCGTATCCATATCATACATACTTAATCCCACCGTAAAGAATCGAATAAGGTAACCGGCTAATGCAGCAACGACCATCCATCTAGAGAGTATACCTTACATCAATTATTGACGAAAAATGAAGTGTCAAGAAAATGAATGTACGTAGGCCTAAAGGCTGCCTAGACAGGCTGGGAACAGACACTTACAGATAATTCCTTCACTTTCCCCAAGAGAACCAAGAGATCTACAGTATTAAATGTTTTAAACTACAGAAACAGATAAGGAATGATATTTATATTATTATTTTTGTTTGTTTTTTTTTTGTTCTGTTTTGTGTTATTTAAAGAATTACTGTTCATAATATAATCTGTAATTCCTAACACTAGAGTGTCCTTCGGACCATGTGGTCAGCCCCTGCCCCTTCCCCGGATCAGGATCCCCCTCTGCCGAAGTCAGCATGATCTTGAAAACTAATGCACATATGCATCATTAGTTTTCCCTATAGGAAAACATTAACTCAGTGCTTTCTTGTACAAAGCATGAGGACGTCCAGTGTTGTGTCACATAGTCAAACTCCAAACTCCATGAAACTGCAGGAAGGGCCTCTTGTGGCTGTCTGGTAGACAGTCACTAGAGGAAGTCTAGTAAAACATTGCAGTTTCTCTAAAACCTCACATTGCAGGGTTAAGGGAACATGGACACTGCACCAAGACCACTTCAATGAGATGAAGTGATCTGGGTACCTATAGATCCAGCCATACTGGGACACTGAGATTCTCTTTATGTGTATTTTTAATGAGTCAGGAATATTTTTATTGCATCATCTTTCTTCTATAAGTCTTCCATTGGCATATATATCCCCAATATTTCAAAATCGCTAATGACCCCCAATTCATCCTCCTTAGTTGATCGCAGCAATGACATTTTTTTACAAAGCATTCTTCCATTGCCATATTCCCCCAAGGCAAATGGCATGTTTCCACATGCATGATGTGTTTCTACTACTTCACAAAATACATTAAAGGGACACTATAGTCACCAAAACAACTTTAGCTTAATGAAGAAGTTTAGGTGTATAGATCATGTCCCTGCAGTCTTACTGCTCAATTCTCTGCTATTTAGGAGTTAAATCACTTTGTTTATGAACCCTAGTCACACCTCCCAGCATGTGACATGCACAGCCTTCCTAAACACTTCCTGTAAAGAGACATCTAAAGTTTACCCTTCCTTTATTGCAAGTTCTGTTTAATTTAGATTTTCTTATCTCCTGCTATGTTAATAGCTTGCTAGACCCTGCAAGAGCCTCTTGTATGTGATTAAAGTTCAATTTACAGAGAAAGAGATACAATTGTTTAAGTTAAATTACATCTGATTGAAAGTGAAACCAGTTTTTTTTCCAATGCAGGCTGTGTCAGTCAGAGTCAGGGGAGGTGTGGCAAGGGCTGCATAAACAGAAACAAAGTACAAAGCAATTCAACCCCTTAAGACCGCAGCCAATTGTACAAGTTGTGATCAAAACAAAAAAGTAAACAAAAAGTGGCATTTGCGCTATATGTCTGTCCAACCGTAATTCACCTCTTTCATATTAAATGCACCCACACCCACACCCACACTTGGGGGTAATATATCATTTTATTCAGGGGAAACAGGGCTTTCAATTAACATCAAATATTTAGGTATTGAACATAATTTAATATGAATAAATTATTTTTAAAAATGGGAGAAAAGATTTTTTTACAAATTTTCTTAGTTCTACGTGACATTTTAACTGTGAATGTCAAAATACTGTTTGCTTTTACGGCAATAAAATACACATATTTGTATTCAGCAATGTCTCACGTGTAAAATAGTACCCTCTATGTACAGGTTTTATGGTGTTTTGGGAAGTAACAGGGTCAAATATAGCGTGTTACATTTTTCATTTTTTTCACATTGAAATTCGCTAGATTGGTTACGTTGCCTTTCAGACCATATGGTAGCCCAGGAATAAGAATTACCCCCATGATGGCATACCATTTGCAAAAGTAGACAACCCAAGGTATTGCAAATAGGGTATGTCCAGTCTTTTTTGGTAGCCACTTGGTCACAAACACTGGCCAAAGTTAGTGTTAATATTTGAAAATGCAAAAAACTAATTTGAATGGCAATTTTGGCCAGTGTTTGTGACTAAGTGGCTACTAAAAAAGACTCAACATACCCCATTTGCAATACCCTGGGTTGTCTACTATTGCAAATGGTATGCCATCATGGGGGTAATTTTCATTCCTCGGCTACCATATGGTCTCAAGGCAACATAACCAACCTGGCAAACTTTAATGTGAAAAAACTGAAATGCAAACCTTATATTTGACTCTATAAATTTTGAAAACACCATAAACCCTGTAAATGAGGGGTACTATTATACTCGGGAGACTTCACTGAACACAAATATTAGTGTTTCAAAACAGTAAAACGTATCACAACAATTATATCGTCAGTGTAAGTGCCATTTGTGTGAAAAATACAAAAAATGGCACTGTCACTGGCGATATCATCATTGTAATACATTTTACTGTTTTGAAACACTAATATTTGTGTCCAGCGAAGTCTTCCATGTACAGGTTTTATGGTGTTTTGGAAAGTTACAGGGTTAAATATAGTGCTAGCAAATTAAATTCCCTGAACTTTCGGCCTGGGTTGTCAGGCAGGTCATGCAAATTGCAATTAATAAAATGACCTAATTATGTAAAATTATTACATAAACATATACGTAGAATTATTATGTATATATGTGTATATATATATATATATATATATATATGTATATAATTTTTAAAAATAATTTTTATTTATATATAGGTATATATATATAGTGATATATACGTATATACTTGTGCTGTCTCTTTTATTTTTTATTTTTCATTAAACTTTGGATGTTTTAATCTTTTCATGAATCCGTGAGTGCTGGTCACCTGTTGCTATGTGGATACTTGTGTATATAGATATATATATTATTTCGTTCTACATGTATTTTGATATCAATATATATATATATATATATATATATATATTACATTTAAAATACAGTTAGAACGAAATTACACATGTATATATATATTTTATTTATTTATTTTATTTTATTTTTTATTTTATTTTTACGTATTTACATATTTATTTATTTTTATTATATATAAATATATATAATGAAAATTTTATATATATTTAATCAATATCATTGTACTTGTATTTTGATATTTATATATATTTATATATATATAATTATGTATATATTAATATTAAAATACACTTAGACTATGTATGTGTGTATATGTGTGTATATATACTTAGATCATACATATAATAAATATATATATATATGATCTAAGTATATATTATTTATTTTTGCACTTAACTTATTTTATTCGATTTTCAGACAGCAGGGGCGTACCTGTCATTACATGCACTCCCCCTGCTGGCATTGCCTTGGACAGCTATGCCGTCCATGTGATCGCGAGGTCCTTGCAAGGACCTCGTGATCACATGGCCCAGGGGGGCTGAAGAGGAAGGAGGGGGACTCCCTGGGCTCCCTTAAAGTGACCCTTAAAAAAATTTGTTTGTTTTTTTTGTTTAAAGTAAGTAGAAATAATGAAATCATTAATTTGACTTGCTGTGCAAACTACCAGCGTGCAAAATGTTAAAAATATTTTAAAAAACAAAACAAAAAACAATGAAGAATCCTTTAACAACCTTTGCGTGGGATGTGAGTTGCTAATAAATTAGTGGGGCTCCAAGCACCATTTAATATCAGAAGAGTGTTAATGTCCCCTTCAGAGCCATGGGTATTCAAGGGCAAAAAAACATGAGGAAGACAAAGGGAGCAAGACATCCAGAAAATGAAGTGACTCAAATCACATCGGGTCTGAATTCTGAATGGGCCTCTGAATTATCCATAGTAAAAATTATTTGCGATGGGTCATTATTCCCCCATTTTACTACTTTGTTGCACATTTGCAGTTTATGAAATAATTCTGACAGTGGTTCAGACAAACCTATTTGTGATAATGACCTTCATCTGACAGCGGTGATTGGTACACTAGTTGTATAATAGACAGTAATGATTGAGTGGTATATTTTAAAGGATGGTGCATGTTTTAAAAATCTGAGTGCACTTTTTATAGTGCCTTCAGATGGTTGTCTTTTTTGGATTGAGAAGACACAGAGACACTAATTCTTGTAGTGCTTTTAAACATAATTGATGTCCTGGGAGTTCCTATTGCATTTAATATGATCCTCAGTCCTGTGCTACAATGTGCTACAATGTGCTACATATGCAGAAACAGAGAATGCATATCATTACAGTGAAATTGAATTATGAAAAAAAAAAACATCTAAGGGTTCTGGAATCATAAACCATAATACCGTCAGTCTCAGTGGTATTATTTTGCCTCCACTATACAACACTCCCTATTGTCATATTCCACATCCATATATTTTAACTGAAAATTTATAAGAAAAAAAACAAAAAAAACAATTGAATGTCTTACTATCTTTAGTGTCTTGCATAACCCCCGTGTCTCTTGCTGTAAACCCTTGTGAATCTTAATGCCCCCTCACCCCTGTTGTGGCTCCTGCTGTCCGATCGTTTTGTGGCTTACATGTTCAATAAAGGAAATAAATTGATATATTTCAACAGTGAAAATAAAGTTATGGTACTTTTTAAAATGGGCTCTCGGTTTATTTAGGCACTCACATGCAAAGACAATGTTTCAGTCCAACACATCAACCACATTTCCTCAGAGTGAAATCATTGGATAATTCACACGAAGAGGTGTGCTCACATTGCGTAATGTCATGTGACTTACAGTGATTGTAACATATGCAGGGTTTTTCTCCACACTGTGAATTACCGAGACATGGACATTTTAAGCATGAATATCTAGGCTGGAAAAACTCAGGATTTAATGTAATATTGTCCAATAAGCTTTCCAAATAATTTTAAAACTTTTAAAATGATTTAATATTATGGAACTGTGGCAGGCCACCTCCACTGAGTACCATGACCACTGAATATTCATATGTTTTGCCGTTGTATTTTGTGTTCCCAATGCTTATTCCCAAGGGTTTTCTCTTGTATTCTGTGTTTCCCCATGTAATTGTGATGTATTTGTGTGTTTTACCTGCTCCCCGTTCGGGAGATCGAATATGAATGGAACCTGTTCGTCTCCCGAACGGGCACCACCCTGATACCTCATTTAGAACGTTCACACCTCGTAACTAGGTGTCAAAACCGCAAACCGCAAGGGATACAAGTGGTGCGTACTTGTGTGGCTGCCGGTTCGTATAGCCGAACGCCTACCAGGGGAATCACTCATTTTCCGAACGGCCTGCTCGCATTGTTCTCAGGTCCCTGTGTTGGGGAATCGCCCTACTTGCCCCTAACGGAGCTATAAATTACTGTTTACCCCCCTGCACGGGAGCTACGAGGCTAGGCTTGTAGCTGCCAAATAGAGCGCCAAGAGAGCGGGAGGTGGCTATCTGTAACCCAACCCCCTCCTGTCTGGTATTGTGTTGAACTGAATGGAGACCCCCTGTGCATAAAAGCTGTGTGTTCCAAATAAAGATGGTCAGAGTTTGTACCTCCAGAACTGTGTCTTGTATGGTTACTGGAGGAAAGGAAGATTTAACTCCTTTGTCTGCAGTTCCAGCTTGCAGGGGATGCAGCGGGGAAAGTCCATGTAAGGACTAATAGAGCTAGTTTCCCCATCCATTTCCCCTGGTCCAGCTGGGAAGCAACCCCTCTGGCGGAGGTACCCAGCCGGAGTAAAGGGAGCTCCGCTACAGGAACTATTTTACATTTGTAATATTTAGATTTTATTACATTGATAGATTTTTTTTTTATTTATTATACATATATATTTTTTTATTTCTGTTGAAAAACATAACACTAAAAGTTTATCCAAACATATTATTTGGTTTGGAAAACTTATCCAAAAATATTGAATTGAGGCTTCAGTTACTTTACATGCAATCCTCTTCCCAATTTTCTGCAACTGTTACATGCTCTCTTTTTCATTTGGTAGCAATACAATCTCTATTGTGTTGCTTTGTTTTTTTTTTAAATTTTAATATTGCAAATTGTTAAAACAAATAATCATCGTTTTATTTCATATTGCGTTAATCAGCAGTAGGAACTTGACCTCATCCCAGCTTATAAAATCACAAGTATCTGAAAATGATTCAAGCTTTTTATTATTCCTTTTGAGTAAATCATACATTATTCATAAACTTCCAGCTCCTATTGACCTCCCCTTCCTGAGTTCACAAATGATGGTTATCTCTGTCTATCCTCTATGATCTGTCAATCTTCAATCACTCCTTAAAGTGTCCATGATCTAGGCTCATTATATAGAGAACCAGCTATTAATGTGCTGAATAGACCTTACTGCAGTTAAATCTTAGTTATTGTTCCCATTATGATAACCAGATTGCATTCTCCTAGAGGACAATAGAAAATACACTCTACAACCAAAAAACAGACCACCACCCAGCATAAAATGGTACATTTGTTGCATTTAACCAAATACAATTCTGTACTAAGTCTACAAAAAAGACATTATCCTTAAATCCATTGACATAAACATAAAATAATTGATATAGTGTTTTTCACCAGTGCTGAAACCGGAAGATTTTAATGGTAGCTTAGAGTTGGCCACCCGCTGATATCTGGCATGATCTTAAACACTTTAACTACTTCAGGCAGACTATTTGACAACATTTCATATTATTATGGAATTACAAAAGGAACACTTGATCCTTTGAACCTGAAGCTATCTCCTTAAGGATCACAAACTGGAGGCAACAATGTATTTTAGAGGGAGGCTTCAAGTGGAGGCATAAGGGATGATACATTTCAAAAGGCCGGTAGATATATTGCTTGTGACAGCAAAGCATTGGGACAGATTAGCCCTACATTATATTACATCAATGTCAATGTTGTTCTTTGAGGTTTATCCACTAAACAAAGAAGTGTAAGAGTTGACAAGGGGTATTGCACATTTTAGACAAATATAGCAGAACTAGAAAAAAAACTATTTAGCCTTAAAATGTAGAATTTCATTGTGAAAATCCATTGGTAAGTGGATGACTCCATTCCAGGACTCTGTAGATCTCCTGCTTATAACCTCGTGGACAGAATAATAGAACATTAGGACATATGATATTTTCAGGATGTCTTTGAGGTCCATTCTTTTTTCACACATTCTATATCTTCAAAGAAAACTGCCAGTATTTCTACTATTGTTGGAAATAACAAATTACATTAACAGTAATATAACCTCTATCACTCTGTGTGTCTTATTTTGTAATACGTTCACATTAGTAAGTATCTTGCAGTGAATATTCTGGCTTACCCTTGATCTGTTAGTACTGTTTGTTCAGAAGCACAGCCGGTCTGTCTGATGGCCGTGCCAGTAACGGAGAGCTAGTTCGTGTACGTGAATTCTAACACCATGCGCTGGGCATTTAAAAAAAGGTACACAGAGTGTGTTTCTGAAGCAATCTGTAAACACATTTGGAAATATATAGATATTTGTGTAAGCTTTGATCATATCTATTTCTGTCAAATCCAAGGAAAATAAAAATAGTTTCCATTTCGTGACATGACTCTATGTTGTATTTAAGAACTATAACATTGTACAAACAAATAAGACAAAACACGTAGAGTAGTATTGTATGAACACCATTGTGTGGTTGCCATTATTGCACTCAATCACGTATAATGGATTGCCAGCAGGTCTCCAACAAATTTAGAAAAAAATAGGAAAAGGAAAATTAAAAACTTAAAAGAAACTTGCACATTTAATAATAAATCATGATTACAAAATACACAATATAATCATACATATTATCAACGTAGATATGATCTCTGCTAGCCCAGTCTCATGTATGATTTATTTACCAGTGAAACTGCATTGACCTGGCTACCTGTCACAGTGCCAGTGAGGCACGATCACGTGGCCTCACCTGATTGGCGCGGTCACCCTAGTAGAAGCCCTTCTATTACACTTAGCTCAGGGCAGATTCCTGTCCTGTCTGCTCTCCATGCAGCTCCCCACCAATATGGTGTTTGAATGGACACCAGGCACTGCAAAATTGTGTAATTATATAGCACCACCCCAGAGCATGACAAAAGTGACGCAATGAAGCATGCATCATCGCGTCATCGACGCACATACACGTTTTGGAATTTAAAGGTAAATTCTGACCAATCTTTGCCTACCTCTGGCTATTTAATCTCAAATTGTTTTTTTATCAATGACCTTTCATGGTTTCCATTTGATTGGTTAATCCAAGAGCACGTTATTTCTTGATTATCTTTGGCTTATCTGACCTTGACTTCCCCTTGACCATTCTACTATCTATTGTCTTTCACATTTGGTAATACTCTCATTTATTCTACATTCTGTTATCCTGACCTCGGCTCATCTTGTACTACTCTGTTTTGGTTCAGTCCGGCTACTCTAAGACTCGGTAATATGCCTTTCTCCAGTTAGATTTACATTTGTTTACCGTAAATTCTGCGTTTTGTGTCATAGTGATCCTTGACATTACACTAACATTGTAAAATGTGCAATAAATATTTAAAAAGCTAATTTGTCAAGTAAAAAAAAATTACATTTATATGTAAATCATTTTTAAACAGTAAAAAAATCTATCAGATATTCAGCCTAAATGAATGTCTGAGTTTGCTGTATCTCTCGAAACAGAGGATGTACGAGAGAGAAGGTCAGATTGAGATGTAGAGGGCTGCAAAACATTTATTTTGGGTCTCAGGGGCCCTGGAGTGGCATTGCTTTTTGTTTAATTCATATGTTTTTATTCTAACCCTGTGTCTGTTCTAGCAATTTCCCTATGCATTGATGATCAGGTCTTCAATTCAATATTCATGAGTATAGAATTGGCATGACTTTTCCATATATTTGTCTTCCATAATGAATTAAGTAGCAGTTAATTTATATTTGCCTGCTGGTTAATATCCAAGAACCAATAATTTGCGTAGAATCCTGCTAGACTGTCTTATGATTATGCCAGCTAATGGATGAGGATATATTCCCTACTAAACATTTTTTAGGTACTGCCATAGATAGAAACATAGAAACATAGAATGTGGTGGCAGGGGGGGCGTGGCTCGATCGCCGATGGAGTAAGCCGCACGCAGGGCCGGTGCAAGGATTTTTGCCGCCCTAGGCAAAAGAAAGATTTGCCGCTCCCAAAATTCAATGTCCTGGGAGAACGGGAAGCAGCTCCATTTTTTGGGGCCTCTTACATAGCTCAAGGTCTGGGCCCCAGGGCCTGACGGTGAGTATGCCCATAAAGCCCACCCATAAGTCCACCTACATGAGTCCGCTCACAGGGAGTAGAGTGTGTAGGGAATGTGTTATGTGTTACTGTAGAGGATCTAATGTGTGTGCTTATGGAATGTAGTGTATAGGGATACCAGTTTGTGATACCAGTTTGTGTAGGTGATGCAGTGTGTTTGTGTGTAAGGGATAGAAAGCAGTGAGTGTTTGTGTATAAGGGATGTATTGTGTGTTTGTCTGTAAGGGGTGCGTTGAGTGTGTGTAAGAGATGCATTGTGTTTCTGTGTGTGTGTAAGAGAAGCAGTGTGTGTTTGCATATGTGTGTAAGGGATGCATTGTGTGTTTCTGTGTATGTGTGCAAAGGATGCATTGTCTTTGTGTCTAAGGGTTGCATTG
>OW240916.1:293764464-293955254 GCA_933207985.1 Pelobates cultripes | reverse complement strand
GGCCACCCGGTGGCACCTGCAGTCCCCCCCCAATCCAGCCCTGCCGCCGGGCCCCCTGAAGGCGGCCCTGGCGGCGGGCCCCCCTCACGGCCGGGCCCTCGGACCGTGTCCGAAGTGCCCGACCGGTCAGTCCGCCCCTGGATCTAAGTATATATTATTTATTTTTGCACTTAACTTATTTTATTCGATTTTCAGACAGCAGGGGCGTACCTGTCATTACATGCACTCCCCCTGCTGGCATTGCCTTGGACAGCTATGCCGTCCATGTGATCGCGAGGTCCTTGCAAGGACCTCGCGATCACATGGCCCAGGGGGGCTGAAGAGGAAGGAGGGGGACTCCCTGGGCTCCCTTAAAGTGACCCTTAAAAAAATTTTTTTTTTTTTTTTTTTTAAAGTAAGTAGAAATAATGAAATCATTAATTTGACTTGCTGTGCAAACTACCAGCGTGCAAAATGTTAAAAATATTTTAAAAAACAAAACAAAAAACAATGAAGAATCCTTTAACAACCTTTGCGTGGGATGTGAGTTGCTAATAAATTAGTGGGGCTCCAAGCACCATTTAATATCAGAAGAGTGTTAATGTCCCCTTCAGAGCCATGGGTATTCAAGGGCAAAAAAACATGAGGAAGACAAAGGGAGCAAGACATCCAGAAAATGAAGTGACTCAAATCACATCGGGTCTGAATTCTGAATGGGCCTCTGAATTATCCATAGTAAAAATTATTTGCGATGGGTCATTATTCCCCCATTTTACTACTTTGTTGCACATTTGCAGTTTATGAAATAATTCTGACAGTGGTTCAGACAAACCTATTTGTGATAATGACCTTCATCTGACAGCGGTGATTGGTACACTAGTTGTATAATAGACAGTAATGATTGAGTGGTATATTTTAAAGGATGGTGCATGTTTTAAAAATCTGAGTGCACTTTTTATAGTGCCTTCAGATGGTTGTCTTTTTTGGATTGAGAAGACACAGAGACACTAATTCTTGTAGTGCTTTTAAACATAATTGATGTCCTGGGAGTTCCTATTGCATTTAATATGATCCTCAGTCCTGTGCTACAATGTGCTACATATGCAGAAACAGAGAATGCATATCATTACAGTGAAATTGAATTATGAAAAAAAAAAACATCTAAGGGTTCTGGAATCATAAACCATAATACCGTCAGTCTCAGTGGTATTATTTTGCCTCCACTATACAACACTCCCTATTGTCATATTCCACATCCATATATTTTAACTGAAAATTTATAAGAAAAAAAACAAAAAAAACAATTGAATGTCTTACTATCTTTAGTGTCTTGCATAACCCCTGTGTCTCTTGCTGTAAACCCTTGTGAATCTTAATGCCCCCTCACCCCTGTTGTGGCTCCTGCTGTCCGATCGTTTTGTGGCTTACATGTTCAATAAAGGAAATAAATTGATATATTTCAACAGTGAAAATAAAGTTATGGTACTTTTTAAAATGGGCTCTCGGTTTATTTAGGCACTCACATGCAAAGACAATGTTTCAGTCCAACACATCAACCACATTTCCTCAGAGTGAAATCATTGGATAATTCACACGAAGAGGTGTGCTCACATTGCGTAATGTCATGTGACTTACAGTGATTGTAACATATGCAGGGTTTTTCTCCACACTGTGAATTACCGAGACATGGACATTTTAAGCATGAATATCTAGGCTGGAAAAACTCAGGATTTAATGTAATATTGTCCAATAAGCTTTCCAAATAATTTTAAAATTTTTAAAATGATTTAATATTATGGAACTGTGGCAGGCCACCTCCACTGAGTACCATGACCACTGAATATTCATATGTTTTGCCGTTGTATTTTGTGTTCCCAATGCTTATTCCCAAGGGTTTTCTCTTGTATTCTGTGTTTCCCCATGTAATTGTGATGTATTTGTGTGTTTTACCTGCTCCCCGTTCGGGAGATCGAATATGAATGGAACCTGTTCGTCTCCCGAACGGGCACCACCCTGATACCTCATTTAGAACGTTCACACCTCGTAACTAGGTGTCAAAACCGCAAACCGCAAGGGATACAAGTGGTGCGTACTTGTGTGGCTGCCGGTTCGTATAGCCGAACGCCTACCAGGGGAATCACTCATTTTCCGAACGGCCTGCTCGCATTGTTCTCAGGTCCCTGTGTTGGGGAATCGCCCTACTTGCCCCTAACGGAGCTATAAATTACTGTTTACCCCCCTGCACGGGAGCTACGAGGCTAGGCTTGTAGCTGCCAAATAGAGCGCCAAGAGAGCGGGAGGTGGCTATCTGTAACCCAACCCCCTCCTGTCTGGTATTGTGTTGAACTGAATGGAGACCCCCTGTGCATAAAAGCTGTGTGTTCCAAATAAAGATGGTCAGAGTTTGTACCTCCAGAACTGTGTCTTGTATGGTTACTGGAGGAAAGGAAGATTTAACTCCTTTGTCTGCAGTTCCAGCTTGCAGGGGATGCAGCGGGGAAAGTCCATGTAAGGACTAATAGAGCTAGTTTCCCCATCCATTTCCCCTGGTCCAGCTGGGAAGCAACCCCTCTGGCGGAGGTACCCAGCCGGAGTAAAGGGAGCTCCGCTACAGGAACTATTTTACATTTGTAATATTTAGATTTTATTACATTGATAGATTTTTTTTTTATTTATTATACATATATATTTTTTTATTTCTGTTGAAAAACATAACACTAAAAGTTTATCCAAACATATTATTTGGTTTGGAAAACTTATCCAAAAATATTGAATTGAGGCTTCAGTTACTTTACATGCAATCCTCTTCCCAATTTTCTGCAACTGTTACATGCTCTCTTTTTCATTTGGTAGCAATACAATCTCTATTGTGTTGCTTTGTTTTTTTTTTAAATTTTAATATTGCAAATTGTTAAAACAAATAATCATCGTTTTATTTCATATTGCGTTAATCAGCAGTAGGAACTTGACCTCATCCCAGCTTATAAAATCACAAGTATCTGAAAATGATTCAAGCTTTTTATTATTCCTTTTGAGTAAATCATACATTATTCATAAACTTCCAGCTCCTATTGACCTCCCCTTCCTGAGTTCACAAATGATGGTTATCTCTGTCTATCCTCTATGATCTGTCAATCTTCAATCACTCCTTAAAGTGTCCATGATCTAGGCTCATTATATAGAGAACCAGCTATTAATGTGCTGAATAGACCTTACTGCAGTTAAATCTTAGTTATTGTTCCCATTATGATAACCAGATTGCATTCTCCTAGAGGACAATAGAAAATACACTCTACAACCAAAAAACAGACCACCACCCAGCATAAAATGGTACATTTGTTGCATTTAACCAAATACAATTCTGTACTAAGTCTACAAAAAAGACATTATCCTTAAATCCATTGACATAAACATAAAATAATTGATATAGTGTTTTTCACCAGTGCTGAAACCGGAAGATTTTAATGGTAGCTTAGAGTTGGCCACCCGCTGATATCTGGCATGATCTTAAACACTTTAACTACTTCAGGCAGACTATTTGACAACATTTCATATTATTATGGAATTACAAAAGGAACACTTGATCCTTTGAACCTGAAGCTATCTCCTTAAGGATCACAAACTGGAGGCAACAATGTATTTTAGAGGGAGGCTTCAAGTGGAGGCATAAGGGATGATACATTTCAAAAGGCCGGTAGATATATTGCTTGTGACAGCAAAGCATTGGGACAGATTAGCCCTACATTATATTACATCAATGTCAATGTTGTTCTTTGAGGTTTATCCACTAAACAAAGAAGTGTAAGAGTTGACAAGGGGTATTGCACATTTTAGACAAATATAGCAGAACTAGAAAAAAAACTATTTAGCCTTAAAATGTAGAATTTCATTGTGAAAATCCATTGGTAAGTGGATGACTCCATTCCAGGACTCTGTAGATCTCCTGCTTATAACCTCGTGGACAGAATAATAGAACATTAGGACATATGATATTTTCAGGATGTCTTTGAGGTCCATTCTTTTTTCACACATTCTATATCTTCAAAGAAAACTGCCAGTATTTCTACTATTGTTGGAAATAACAAATTACATTAACAGTAATATAACCTCTATCACTCTGTGTGTCTTATTTTGTAATACGTTCACATTAGTAAGTATCTTGCAGTGAATATTCTGGCTTACCCTTGATCTGTTAGTACTGTTTGTTCAGAAGCACAGCCGGTCTGTCTGGTGGCCGTGCCAGTAACGGAGAGCTAGTTCGTGTACGTGAATTCTAACACCATGCGCTGGGCATTTAAAAAAAGGTACACAGAGTGTGTTTCTGAAGCAATCTGTAAACACATTTGGAAATATATAGATATTTGTGTAAGCTTTGATCATATCTATTTCTGTCAAATCCAAGGAAAATAAAAATAGTTTCCATTTCGTGACATGACTCTATGTTGTATTTAAGAACTATAACATTGTACAAACAAATAAGACAAAACACGTAGAGTAGTATTGTATGAACACCATTGTGTGGTTGCCATTATTGCACTCAATCACGTATAATGGATTGCCAGCAGGTCTCCAACAAATTTAGAAAAAAATAGGAAAAGGATAATTAAAAACTTAAAAGAAACTTGCACATTTAATAATAAATCATGATTACAAAATACACAATATAATCATGCATATTATCAACGTAGATATGATCTCTGCTAGCCTAGTCTCATGTATGATTTATTTACCAGTGAAACTGCATTGACCTGGCTACCTGTCACAGTGCCAGTGAGGCACGATCACGTGGCCTCACCTGATTGGCGCGGTCACCCTAGTAGAAGCCCTTCTATTACACTTAGCTCAGGGCAGATTCCTGTCCTGTCTGCTCTCCATGCAGCTCCCCACCAATATGGTGTTTGAATGGACACCAGGCACTGCAAAATTGTGTAATTATATAGCACCACCCCAGAGCATGACAAAAGTGACGCAATGAAGCATGCATCATCGCGTCATCGACGCACATACACGTTTTGGAATTTAAAGGTAAATTCTGACCAATCTTTGCCTACCTCTGGCTATTTAATCTCAAATTGTTTTTTTATCAATGACCTTTCATGGTTTCCATTTGATTGGTTAATCCAAGAGCACGTTATTTCTTGATTATCTTTGGCTTATCTGACCTTGACTTCCCCTTGACCATTCTACTATCTATTGTCTTTCACATTTGGTAATACTCTCATTTATTCTACATTCTGTTATCCTGACCTCGGCTTATCTTGTACTACTCTGTTTTGGTTCAGTCCGGCTACTCTAAGACTCGGTAATATGCCTTTCTCCAGTTAGATTTACATTTGTTTACCGTAAGTTCTGCGTTTTGTGTCATAGTGATCCTTGACATTACACTAACATTGTAAAATGTGCAATAAATATTTAAAAAGCTAATTTGTCAAGTAAAAAAAAATTACATTTATATGTAAATCATTTTTAAACAGTAAAAAAATCTATCAGATATTCAGCCTAAATGAATGTCTGAGGTTGCTGTATCTCTCGAAACAGAGGATGTACGAGAGAGAAGGTCAGATTGAGATGCAGAGGGCTGCAAAACATTTATTTTGGGTCTCAGGGGCCCTGGAGTGGCATTGCTTTTTGTTTAATTCATATGTTTTTATTCTAACCCTGTGTCTGTTCTAGCAATTTCCCTATGCATTGATGATCAGGTCTTCAATTCAATATTCATGAGTATAGAATTGGCATGACTTTTCCATATATTTGTCTTCCATAATGAATTAAGTAGCAGTTCATTTATATTTGCCTGCTGGTTAATATCCAAGAACCAATAATTTGCATAGAATCCTGCTAGACTGTCTTATGATTATGCCAGCTAATGGATGAGGATATATTCCCTAATAAACATTTTTTAGGTACTGCCATAGATAGAAACATAGAAACATAGAATGTGGTGGCAGATAAAAACCATTCGGCCCATCTAGTCTGCCCAATTTTCTAAATACTTTCATTAGTCCCTGACCTTCTCTTATAGTTAGGATAGCCTTATGCCTATCCCACGCATGCTTAAACTCCCTCACTGTGTTAACCTCTACCACTTCAGCTGGAAAGCTATTCCATGCATCCACTACCCTCTCAGTAAAGTAATACTTCCGGATATTATTTTTAAACCTTTGTCCCTCTAATTTAAGACTATGTCCTCTTGTTGTGGTAGTTTTTTCTTCTTTTAAATATGGTCTCCTCCTTTACTGTGTTGATTCCCTTTATGTATTTAAATGTTTCTATCATATCCCCCCTGTCTCGTCTTTCCTTCAAGCTATACATGTTAAGATCCTTTAACCTTTCCTGGTAAGTTTAACCTTTCCTTACCTCTTAGAGGTAATTCATGTTAAACCCAACCAATTCTCTTCAGCCCGTTTCCCCCCTTTGCTTCTATTGTCATTTTATGGTCTGATCACAAGGTTAGATTTATCAAAGTATTCTCTGATTGTTCCGATCATGAACTGAAATGTGGTAACAAGTTGTAAAAATTGATACACTACAAATGAGGCTGCCCAGCTGATTCCATTGTTTCCACGGTGACAGCCAAACGTTTAGAACTCCTCGCCATTTTTCAAATCCCAAGTTGTCCCAACGTTGTCATATATCTCCTGATCGGAGTTACCGTAACAAGTTGCCCAAACTTTGTCATATATCTCCTGATTGGAGTAACCATGAGAAGTTGTCCCAACTCGGTCATATATCTCCTGATTGGAGTAACCTTGAGAAGTTGTCCCAACTCGGTCATATATCTCCTGATTGGAGTAACCGTGAGAAGCTGTCCCAACTGTGTCATATATCTCCTGATTGGAGTAACCGTGAGAAGCTGTCCCAACTGTGTCATATATCTTCTGATTGGAGTAACCGTGAGAAGCTGTCCCAACTGTGTCATATATCTCCTGATTGGAGGAACCGTGAGAAGTTGTCCCAACTTTGTCATATATCTCCTGATTGGAGTAACCATGAGAAGTTGTCCCAACTTTGTCATAATTCTCCTGATTGGAGTAACCATGAGACGTTGTCCCTAAAGGCGCTGTGATATGATGTCACATGCATTGCAATAGTCTCTTTCTAGGTAGACTACATCAAGCAATGAAAATTTGTTTGGGACAGTAGTACAACCACAAGGTGTCTAACCTCACAAATGTTTTGTCATTTCACTTACACAAAGTTATATTGTGTTTATACAATGTATTTCGACATGGTACTATATGGTATATCAGTACTGTTTATAGAAACAAGCTCATAAAACTAAATAAAAGCTGGTCAAATTGTTCGGTGCTTGTTTTATTTGCAGAAATTGGCATACGTTGCTAGAAATCAAATAGATTTTAGTTTTTTTCCGTCGACCATGTGTTTTCAGTTTTCCAGTTGTGTTGGGTATTGCCCAATGTATTCGTTTTGGTCAGTATTTGTGCAGATTTGTTTATTCTTGATGTCTCTTTTGAAATCCTATCTCAGTAAATAAATTGGCAAATAGTCAGCCATGCTTTGTCTGAGAAAACCGCCCGCACTTTCCTCCTGGCACTGAGCGTACTTTGTCAATTTTGTTAAGACAATAGAATTCTTTCTCCAGCACAATGCATTTTTTTTTTTTACACACTACCCGTCTTCCCAATGTTTACAGATCTCCGAAATTGCTTCCTATGACCCTAGGGTTAAATTTTGTAATTAAAGGCAGTAGGCATTACTTTCAAGCCTTAAATATTAACCCCCTAAGCACCTTCTGCTCATAAAACATCACAAGTATTTAACACAGAATATTTTTGTACAGATTGCTGTTCATAAAAATATTAAAAAAACATATATTTACCCAATTTATTTTATTTTTTTTACTTATTGTTTTGTTCTTTATAAAAATATTTGAGAGATGAAAATCTTTAGGCAGTATACAGTGTCATTTATCTTGCAATATTTCAGACAGGGTCTGATATGTAAGTATAAAAGCAAAAATGCAATTTTCTCACATAAAGTAGGTGTGTCAAAAGTATATAAATAAACATTTTCAAAAAGTTTGCCTATAGTTATTTGTACAGACCCTGAAGACATTACTACTAGTGCAACTTATTGAAATGGCAACAGAATCTAAAAGGAATGTCTGCATTTGAGCATAATGCTTACTTACAGTAAATACAGTTAAATAGACACTATAATCACCAGAACAACTACAACTTATTGTATTTGTTTTGGTGAATATAATCATTCCCTTCCACTTTTTTGCAAGAAACACTGTCTTTTCAGAGAAAATGCAGTGTTTACATTACAGCCTAGTGATACCTCCAGTGGGCACTCCTTCGATGGCTGCTAGATGTGCTTCCTGGGGCAGTGCTGCACAGTGTGACTGCCATTCAGTGTCTCCACCCTCTGCATGCAGACACAGAACTTTCCTCCTAGAGATTAATTGATTCAATTCATCTCTATGAGTGGATGCTGATTGGCCAGGGCTGTGCTTTGCTTTTGCTGGCTCTGCCCCTGATCTGCCACATTGACACTCTCAGCCAATCCAATGCTTCAATATGTGAAAGCATTGTGATTGGCTCAGATTATAACTTCTGATGATATCAGCCAAGTAGGCAGATCAGGGGTACAGCCAGCAGCAGACTGCGATAAAGGTAAGATTTTGCTATATTTGGGGGGGGGGGGCTAGATAGTGTTTTTAACACTATAGGGTTAGGAATACATGTTTGTGTTCCTGACCCTATAGTGTTCCTTTAAGTCATATATTTCGAAAATAAAGGTATTTAAAACAATTATTGCTACCATTATCAATCTCTGTAATGCAAATAGGTATATGATAGATGTACCAAGAAAAGTGAACCCAGTGGAACACACCACCAAAAAGACTTAGATGTAATAGATGTAATTCACTCCTCCCTTCCCTGACCGTAGTAATGATATGATTTTTGAAGCTTGCTTTATTGTTTAGAAGGAGGAGAGGGGCTATCATTTGCAGAAATTAAATGGGTGGAATGGGTTCTTGGCGGAGAAATTAAGTTTTCTACTGGTTATCATTCATGAAGTATAAATAAAGGTAAGTGAGACTTTTTAAACTAAATTTTGTTTTGCAAAGCAAATTAAATTAAAATCAAATATACTTATTTCTGGTAGTGAGTTAATAATATATCATATTTTTACACACATTCATTCTATAAGAATGGCATAACTTTACTTTTTAAAACACACATTGTTCTGTATTCTTGGGCACAAATTGGAGGATTTGTAACAGTCTCTTGTAAACACTAAAAATGTTTTTTTGTCATATTTTTACAAACCCACTATATATAAATTCATATAAATGAACTTTTTACTAGAGATGAAAATGGGGCAAATTTCAGATATAGTTATTTTAACATGTTTCTATTTTTTTCTGGTATCTGAATCACGTTACAAATTCCTTGAAAAATAATAATGTGGCATTTACACGACGTCTTCTAAATCCAAATAAATACACATTAATTATATATGGATACACATGTATGGAATGCATTAGACACTTGAGTGCAGATTTTAGATCGACTAAAACCACAGCAGAGCCACACAGCAGTAAATCAGGCTGAAACGTAGGGAAATATCAGAGAAAACAAACCATCCTGGGTTTTCATAATCAGATCCAGATATGATTTGTGGCCTAGCTCCAGTGGTCTCGTCTTGTGTTGCCGTCATTATCAAAAAAAACTGCTGATGATCAGATTAGTGGGACTTTAATATTCAATGCTACCTACTCAGCAAGTCAAGGTTTGGTTAATGAAATTCCAAAAAAGTGATGGAACATTCCAACGCACAATAACAATATAGCACCATACTACATCTGAATGTTATACTTCTCAACAGCGATAGCCAGTGATGTCACAGTGCCAAGTTCTTTGTCAGCCTCACGTCATATTCCACTTATTCTCAATCTAAGATTAGCATTAGATTTATTCTTCCTCCTGCAATCCAGACACCAGACACTTGATCCATGGCTCGATTTATAGTAATGAGTCCTGGTGTCAATGTAAGCACACTCAGGCTGGATAATACAAGAATAACTCACCAGGTGTCTTGTGGTCCTAGCTTGCCTGATTATATCCTAATTCACTGGTTATCAATTTGACTTATTTATCATGGTCTCTTATCTCTGGCATTCCTTCACTTGGCTTGTGACTTCACTATTGTGATTATCAATCTTTTTTTATGTAACCATGAAATAAATTCATTTATGCTGGTGTTGGAGTCACGGTCCCTTATCCTTTTGTCTGTTTTATTAGTTTTTTTTTTCTACTGACATTCTGGATACAACATGAAGTCTGGAATTGTCCTTTGTATCTCTACATTCCTCATTTCACAAACATCTACAGGGTGCAAGTGACTGCTGTAAGTAGGAGACAGGAAGGCTACTTTTCACCAGGCAAAAAAACTTGTTGCTTGAGCTCCTGTGCCTTTTGATGGGCAAACTGAATCTTCATTAAGGCTAATCAAGTGTACAGTGAGCCAAAAGAATCCATCTTGACTCAACTCGATAGTATTGTGAACACATTATCAAACAATATTTTTCCTTCGATTAAGGATTTAATGAGTGGAATGTCTTCTCCACCACTTGTTCCAGTTTTGTTTCCCATATCATACCTCCCAACTCTGGCATCAGTGGGATGAGGTAAACGGAGTGGCCATGTAATTGCATCAATGTTTCCTCCCCATAGGAAAATCTCATACTTCCCAACTCTCGCATTCAGATAATCAGGATGCTGGTTGGAGGTGAGCAAAGGGCTTTCTGTAGGGCCCTAGTACCCTGAACATGTCTTATGATGCACTCAAACTATGCTTGTTGGGGTTAGGGAGACCTAGAAGCACTCAATTACCTTGAGGTTTTCGTGGTTACTTGGTGTTCTAAATTCTGATTGCTACCCAGGGTGGTCTCCGTTCGGTAGAATGAAAATGTCCCGAACACAGAAATAACAATGAATACTTTACAGTCACTTAACTAGCAGGGAGAGGAAATAACTGAATGGGTACAGGTAAATACAAGGAAATCCTTTACATTTATGTACTTATAAGAGAAATTTTCCAGCATAGCTACTTGTTTGCTGCTAGGGTTTAATTACACTGAGTCATTATATCCTAGTAGTTTGCCTGCCACAATGTGACCAATTAAGAAATAAGAATTATGTCAAACACTCCAACCTTGCCTTATCTTCAACGCTCACCCCATTAACCTTCTATTTCATCTTTCTCTGAGCTTCAATTAAATATCTTCATTAGAATCAGTAGGCCAGGTGAAAAGCACGTTCTAGCTTGGCTATTGTGGCCTGGGTTTTGCTATTGTAGATTTAATTCCACACATTTTGAGTGTAGTGATTGAATAACCTGTTCTGAAAGAAATGTTGTGCAACAATGTTAAGGCTATATTCAATCATAATGTTCCTGGACCGGAAGCAACGCAGTTTGTGTTTCAGATTTTCCTTCTCTGCTGCTGTTCTGCCTAGAAACAAGCTTACATTGGTCGCGTGTATCTGTGCAGAGAATGAAACGTATGATGTGCTTTTATTTCCGTTGAGATTCAAGGTCACCCTTATCAGCTATCAAATGATCTTATGCAAAATACCAGCACATTCATCTGTAGCTATCTGCTGTTTGTCCACATTCCGTGACACTCTCTGATACCTCTTCATATAGTCATTCATTATTATTCTTCACCAACCACTGTTTTATATTTGTTTTTGTTTTTTTGTATGTTTTTATTTGTTGGTTTCAGGAAGAAGAGCTATTAAAAATTATGGCCTTTTTACTAAAGTTGGAATTGTAGAGCAATGACTAAAATGTTAGGTCAAAGTAAACTGTATGGAAAAATTCAACTTTGACCTAACATTTTCCATTTTCTCGTCATCTCCCCACAATTCCATATGTAGTCAATAATCCTGTTTGATTAGAAATTTTAAAAATATAATGATTTCCCTTTTTATCAACCCTAAGGGGAAAAGTCACAAAATAGGCTGAATTAAAAAGCAGAGTGAAAAGAATCAAATGTACAACGTGTTAAACAACAAGTCGTACATTTTTTTCCGTTGGGGGTACATCAAAAAACAGCTTGCAAAAGCAGCAGTTCTCTTGTCTGCAACATTTGCAAACCCTCCCCAACCCAGACTCTCTGTTGCTGTGCAATCACAGACTTTTCAATGCATCTCCATGAAATGTCTTTGCCAGGCAGGTGCTCTGAGTAATTGCGGTCTCTTGCATTAAGCTACAACGAGCTAAACAACCAGGAAGTAACAGGTTCTGTTGCGTGATTGACAGCTAGAAGGTTGTAAAAAGGCTCATTTATAAATCTAAAATTGGGAATTGGGGGCAACACCCAAAACATGCATTTCTCAGCAATGGTACTAAAAGCCAAATTATATACAAAATGCAGATTAAGGAACAATAAAAAAATAAAATAAAAAAAGTTTTAAATTTTACATAACTATTTAAAATCACCTATATCATCAAATATGGTGATTTGGTTACTCCATATGGCCATATCGTCTAAGTACCCCAATATCAATGTGTCCGATGCTAACTTTAACATAAGAGATTGATATGCTAACTGAAATACTTGCTGCTTAAACAGCTTGCTTTTAACCTTTGATCTGGCCTCATTAATATATTTTAAAAGAAAGAATTAAGAGTTCATTTAAAAGGACACTTTAGTTAACCCGACCAGTTAACCCCTGCTAATACCGTCCTTCAGCCACTCAGGAACCCTTACAACAAGGAGACACCCATTTCCCCCCAGTAACTGGATGACACACAGCTCTGGGAGTACAACACTGACAATGCTTTATTGGTACAGGCTTAATTTATACACAGACTCCATTCCATTCAGCACAAGTCCCTCAGTCTTAGGCTGAAGGGGGATGGTTTACAGATAAACATCTCCTGCTCTGGATGATACCAACAGAACAACATTTACAAACAATAGGACACATTACCTTCATGGGAGAACTTAGGGAAGAAAAAGGGGTACACATAAAATTTACATCCCTGGATAGCCCTCGGTTCCAACTATGATCCCTGCAAATAGCGGGGCTATCGGATGTACAGAGCCCGAGAAATCATTGTATAAAATCTAGGCTCGAGGCTCTGTACATCCCCGCAATAAGTTTCACGGAGATGCTTGGTTTAGTCCAGTGAATTCAAACTTTGCGCCTAAACCAAGCAACAGCCAATCAGGACAAAGGGCGCAAAACCAGTTTGAACAGCAGCCCTTCTCCTATTGTCCGGCACGGACTTCCAGATGGCTAGCGGGACTATGTAGCTGTGAAGCCGCCTCACAGTCCCAGGGATTCTCTGCTGGGCTCGCATCTCTCTCTCTCCGGTGGATATCTCCACGTAGGTAGCACCGGAGAGAGCGCTCTTTGGGCAGCCACTAGCCTGGATAGTGATTAGGTTCCTTTAGGAATAGGTCGGACGATCCCCCTTCCGAACAGCCAGTACCCCAAAAGTGTCCCAACCAACATCAGGAACCCGTTCGTGGAGTTCTGGTGCAAAGACCCTGCAAGGGAAGTGTCTTCTTTCGGGATACGAATGCTCCCCCTGGTTGACTTTCTTCTATACGAAATGGCGGCCACACAGGGGAGCACTCATTAGTTACTTTCCTTGTGGTTTCGCACGTATGTTATAGGTGCGAACGTTCTAATTGATTAGTGTGAACATTTTAATGGAGTTCGGGAGACGAACAGATTCCGTTCATACACTCCCGAATGGGAAACACAGTACGAAAAAAAAGGGGAAACAGGGTGAAACACACAAATAAGCAGTGGGCACACATGGATATGGCACTCAGTGACGGCGTACCATCACAGATACCCATTCTTTATTTCATGTATTATATAGTTACACAGCTGAAAAGAGACTTGCATCCATCAAGTACAGCCTTCCTCACATATGTTTTTGCTGTTGATCCAAAAGAAGGCAAATTAAACTAGTCTGAAGCGCTTCCAATTATGCAACAAACGAGGAAAAAAATTCCTTATTGACCCCAAAATAGCAGTCAGATGTCTCCTTGGATCAAGCAGCTATTACCCCACTAATTAGAAATTATATCCCTGTAGGTTATGTTTTTTGCAAGTATTTATCCAATTGCAGTTTAAACATCTGTATCGACTCTGATAAAACCACCTCTTCAGGCTGAGAATTCCATATCCTTATTGCTCCTTAAATCTCCTTTCTTCCAGCCTAAATGTGTGACCTTGTGTCCTATGTATAGCCCTGTTTATGAATAGATTTCCAGATAATGATTTGTACTGGCCCTGAATATATTTGTATAATGTTATCCTATCCCCTCTGAGGCACCATTTTTCCAAACTAAAGAGATTTACATTTTTTAACCTTTCTTTGTAACTAAAATGCTCCATTCCTTTTATCAATTTTGTAGCTCGTCTCTGCACTTTTTCTAGTGCCATGATATCCCTCTTTAGAACAGGCATCCAAAATTGCACAGAATATTCAAGGTGTGGTCTTACCAGCGATTTATAAAGAGGCAGAATTATATTTTCGTTCCGAGAATTTATGCCCCTATTTATACATGACAAAACCTTACTGGCCTTAGCAACTGCAGATTGACATTGCATATTGCTGCCTAATTTGTTGTCTATAATAATTCCCAAATCCTTCTCATGTGTTGTTATCCTTGATTCACTACCATTTAGGGTGTAAGTTGCTTGTGCATTCTTGACCCCGAAGTGCATAACTTTGCATTTCTCTACATTAAATTTCATCTGCCATTTTAGTGCCCAATCCCCCAATATATCCAAATCCCTTGGCAGCAAAGCAATATCCTGCTCACATTTTATTACTTTACAAAGTTTTGTGTCATCTGCAAACACTGAAACATGGCTTTCAATGCCTATTTCAAGATCATTTATAAATATGTTAAATAGAAGCGGTCCCAAAACAGAACCCTGAGGTACACCACTTACCACTTTTGTCCAGCCTGAAAATGTACCATTAATGACAACTCGTTGTACTCTATCTTTAAGCCAATGTTCTACATACATCAAAACATATATGCAAAAAAGAAAACAAAACAGTAAGCTATAATTAAAATAATTAAATAATTTTTTTATTTTTTTTTAAAGTTCCTGCATATGTAATAAATTCCCGGACTTGGCTTTGGCAGTAACCTCTGCCGAGACCACCAAGATACCCCGTTAATAATAATACTCATTTAACCCTCTATAACAGAGGTGTCCAACCCGCGGCCCACGGGCTGCATGCGGCTCTGGACAGCTAGCAGTGCGGACTGGTTGCCGTCTGGGATACTGGGCGGTGGGGGAGGCAGGGAGCCCATTACATATTGTGCTCCTCCTGGACAGCTCCCTTGCCACCCATCCGTGAGCTGGCTGCCGGAATATAACTTTATATTGCCAACACTGCTGGCTGCGCGAGGGACCTCTGCAGGGAGAGCACAGAGGTCCCAAAACCAGCAGCAACCACTGGCCACCAGGGACAGAGGAATTATCCCAGCCTTCCCAGACTAAGATAGGGAGACTAGGTGGATGTCTTAAGTACTAAGTGTGTGTGTGTATGTGATTTTTGTTTATGTTTTGTCAGTGATTTTCTGTGAATAAGGGGTTTTGGGGATAAATTTGTGATTATGTGTGTGGGTCTGTAATTATGTGTGTGTGTGCATCTGCGATTGTGTGTTTGTTTGTATGTATGTGATTGTGTGTATAGGTCTGTGATTTTGTGTGTGTGTGTGTGTGTGTGTTTGTATGTATGTGATTGTGTGTATAGGTATGTGATTGATTGATTGACTGTATGTATGTATGTGTGTGTAATTGTATGTGATTTTATGTGTGTGTGGGTCTGTGATTGTGTGTGTATATATATCTGTGATTATATGTCTATAGGTGTGTGATTTTGTTTGATTGTGTGTGTCTGTTATTGTTTGTGTGTGTATGGTTTTTAATTGTGTGTATAGGAATGTGATTGCATGTGTGTGTGTTCGTTTGATTGTGTATGTGTGTATGTATGTGATTGTGTGTGGGTATATCTGTGATTGTGTGTATAGGTCTGTAAATGTATGTGTGTGTGTTCGGTTCTATGATTGATTGTTTTTGTATGTGTGTGATTGTATCTGTGTTTTGGTCTGTAATTGTGTGTGTATGTCTGTGTGTGTACATATGTGATTATGTGGTGCATGTATGTGACTGTGTTTTTAGGTCTGTGATTGTATGTGTGTGTGTTTGTGATTGTGTGTGTAGATTTGTGATTGTGTACATATGTCTGTGATTGTGTGTGTGTTTGTGAATGTGTGTGTATCTGTTGTTATGTGTGCATGTGAGAAATCACAATGTATCCTCCCTGGTAAAATATTTTATAAATAAATAAATACAGGTGATCCTCGTTTTATGACCGACCTGTTTTACGACGGCTCACACTTACGACCGGGGTGGTAAGTGCGAGCCGTCATGGGAATTTGAGGGATACCCTGCTCTACTGCGCTTGTCTATGTTCGGGGAGATTTCCCCGAACATAGACGAACGCACCAGAGCAAGGAATCCCTTAACTCCTCACTTACGTACCGGGTCGTAAGAATTGAACCTGGTTGGTAAGTGAGGAGTACCTGTATGTATATACCTGTGTATGCATTTAGTAGATAGCTCCTAAATTTGGTATCCTTAAATATGCCAATCCCACATAAGGATAACAAATAAGGGAGTTATCTACTAAACAATTGACATATCAAAATTAAGAAAAGGGCTTTTAAAGTTATATTATTTATATACATTATCAATCTTATATATTTGATGTGTGGCACAAGACAATTCCTCTGCACTCAATGCGGCCCAGGGAAGTCACCCATGCTCTATAATAAGAAGTGCTTTATGCGTACAGCAAGTGTTTGTGGGAGTTGAAGTTCAGTTACCAGCTTTCCATACGGTAAGTCATGAGTCATGACGAATGATTTAATTAGAGGAAAAGTAGAAACAGAGCTGGCAGAAAAACTAATTGTTCTTGGAAGAGACTGAGATTGTTTTCATTGAATCTTGAAATCACGATTAAAGGAACAGACATGTATTCCTGGCATTATAGTGCTGGAATGTAGCATTGGGTCCCTGTCCCCTCTCTCTCTAGACATTAAAGGTGAATTCATTCACCTTTGCTCCTATGCCACGGTTGGCTCTGTCTCTGTGGCTGAGATCATCAATTTGGAAGATTTCAGCCAATCTAAAATGCCATGCTGCACCAATTAGCATCTCCTCATAGAGATGCATTGAATCAAGGTTGCAGGGGCAGGCAATAGACATCATAACAACTACATTAAGCTGTGTGTGTGGTACTGGTGACTATAATGTCCCTATAAAAAGCAACACTTACCATAATCTGCAATTTGTATTATGTGTTTGTCTACTAGGAAATTACTGACATTCCTTGGCCAATTCGTGTCTTACCATAAATTTCTGTAACCGCTTTACTTGTTTAAAGTAGGGATTCCGAGACAATGTAAGGAAAGTGTGTGCGCAAATAGAACTGTGTGCGCAATAGAACGGAACCCGGTCGGTAAGTGAGGAGTACCTGTAATGGGAACAAGTGTAAAATAATTTAAAAAGCTCTGTCTAGCTCTGAAAGTATATATTGTGTAATTAATTATAGTAAATACGCCAGCTCGGATACACAAAATCAACCAACTGGTGAGGAGTAGAAGGGAGGAAGAGAGCGTTTTAATGGTTTATTTAAAAATTAATGTGATCCAGAATTAGATAAGGAGAATAGCAATATGATTCTGTAATCTACGCTGCCACCTAATGGAAGAAAATAAAATTGTGTGATGTTCATGAAAGCTGAATTAATTCATTTAAAGCGGCACTGTCATGCCAAACTTACCTTTCTTTAATAGATTCCTCTTCTCTCCGTCTGTCAGGGTCTGTTCTTCATTTCTTCCTGTCTGCTCTAGTTTTCTTTAAAACATAAGACAAAGTAGGGACTATTTGTCTTATGGAGGTTTCCTACGCCTGACCATCTCTGACCAGCAGAGGAGCAAAGTGTGCTTCATTTCCAGTGGTCAGAGCAATTTCCCCACAATTCTCACCTTTCCTCCGTGATCTTGCCATGCTTCCTGTCAGTATTACCAAACGTCCTGTCACTTAGATAGACCGCCAGCGAAACTACCGAATTTCGTCCTAACATAATAAAAACAGTTTCTCCATTCAGGATAGGATGCAATTCGGGATTTTGTTCCTATCGGAATTTCTTTCGAATGAATGAAACTCCGATTCTATTCATGCCGAATCGGAGTTTCATTCATTAGCTCCTTAATTCCCACGATATTAGGGAGCTATCTACCAAAAGGCTGAAAGACCTAAATTGGTCTTTCAGCCACATTTACTAGTACTAAGTAAAGATTAGTATTAGTAAATTATTAGTAAATTATGCCCCTACTCGCAATACCGCGAGTAGGGGCATGTCTATTAAACAGTGGCACTACCGAACTACTGAAAAATAAATAAATAAATAAAATAAACTGGAGAGCAAAAACAGGTCCGTGGCACAGGACTACATGGCCAATTGCAGGACAGTTGGGAGGTATGCCATAGCTCCAACCTTTTTAGTCACTTGCTTCCAACAGAAACTGCTGAATAGCAGAGATCATGAAACTGTGTGCTTTTAAAACAAAATTCAAATAGTTAAATCAGTGTGCGCCACTCACAATTCACAAAAACATTGATTCCATTCACATTAAATTTTTATAAATTGAATATGAATCCTCTTATCATTGTAGTATTGCCAGCAGCTCGTGTTAATTTGTATGAAGGAATAACAGAGCATAAACTCATGTGACATTGTATGCATCATACAACAAGCACACGCTTAGAAAGGGAGAAACAGCATTGCCTAGCATGTCCTAGCACTTCCATGTCAGAGTGGCATGATGTATCGGAGCCTGGAAATCACTCAGGATCTTCCTGAAAAAAAAGGTAGAATTTAGGTATCACTATATGATTTTTTTTTTTTTAGATACCCTCAATATATGTATTGCATTCAAAACAAATGCTGAAATCCACCATTTACACCAGATGTCCAGGTGTTGTATGAACATAGCTTGCACATACAGAGTTGTACAGCAGGTGGCAGTGTTGTTCCTCAAATATTTCCCAAACACATTTTACTATTATTTATTATAAAGCACTGAACAATGTGTTCATGAAACAGACAAATAAGTTCAACTCACTAGTTCGACTTACAGAAAGAGGTAAGTGACTGCTCTGCTCAAATGAGCATACAGTGAGGGGGGGGAAGTATTTGATCCTCTGCTGATTTTGAATATTTGCCCACTGACAAAGAAATGATCAGTCTATAATTTTAATGGTAGGTGTATTTTAACAGTGAGTGACAGAATAACAAAACAAAAAAAAAATCCAGAAAAACGCATGTCAAAAAAGTTATAAATTGATTTGCATGTCATTGAGTGAAATAAGTATTTGACCCCTTCTACTTAGTACTTGGTGGCAAAGCCATTGTTGGCAATCACAGAGGTCAGAAGTTTCTTGTAGTTGGCCACCAGGTTTGAACACATCTCAGGAGGGATTTTGTCCCACTCATCTTTGCTGATCCTCTCCAAGTCTTTAAAGGGACACTATAGTCACCAAAACAACTTTAGCTTAATTAAGCAGTTTTGGTCTATATTTAAAACTTTAATCACAAACAGGAGGCTCCTGTAGGGTCCTGCAAACTATTAACAGAGCAAGAGATAAGAAATTCTAAATTATACAGGATTTGCAATAAAGGAAGTATAAACATTAGATAATTCTTTACAGGAAGTGTTTAGGAAGGCTGTGCAAATCACATGCAGGGAGGTGTGACTAGGGTGTATAAACAAAGCGATTTAACTCCTAAATGGCAGAGAATTGAGTAGAGAGACTGCAGGGGCATGATCTATACACAAAAACTGTTGCATTAGCTAAAGATTTTTTGGTGACTATAGTGTCCTTTAAGGTTTTGAGGCTGATGTTTGGCAACTCAGACGTTCAGCTCCCTCCACAGATTTTCTATGGGATTAAGGTCTGGAGATTGGCTATGCCACTCCAGGACTTTAATGTGCTTCTTCTTGGGCCACTCCTTTGTTGTCTTGGCTGTGTGTTTTGGGTCATTGTCATGCAGGAATACCCATCCACAACCCATTTTCAATGCCCTGGCTGAGGGAAGGAGGTTCTCACCCAAGATCTGACAGTACATGGACCCGTCCATCGTCTCTTTGATGTGGTGCAGTTGTCCTTTCCCCTTTGCAGAAAAACACCCCCAAAGTATAATATTTCCACCTCCATATTTGATGGTGGGGATGGTGTTCTTGGGGTCATAGGCAGCATTGCTCCTTCTCCAAACATGGCAAGTTGAGTTGATGCCAGAGAGATTGATTTTGGTCTCATCTGACCACAACACTTTCACCTAGTTTTCCTCTGAATCATTCAGATCTTCATTGGCAAACTTCAGACAGGCCTGTACATGGACTTTCTTGAGCAGATGGACCCAGCTGCCTTGAGATCATTAACAAGATCCTCCCGTGTAGTTCTGGGCTGATTCCTCACCTCATGATCATTGAAACTCCACGAGGTGAGATCTTGCATGGAGCACCAGACCGACAGAGACTGACAGTTATTTTGTGTTTCTTCCATTTGTGAATAATCGCACCAACTGTTGTCACCTTCTCACCAAGCTGCTTGGCAATGGTCTTGTAGCCCATTCTAGCCTTGTGTAGGTCTACAATCTTGTCCCTGACATCCTTGGACAGCTCTTTGGTCTTGGCCTGTCACATCATGCCATGTTCTGCGGAGATGTCTGGCTTTGGCTTCTGGTATCCAGTACTCTTTTTACCTTTCTTGTTTATTTTTTCTTGTTTTTTTTTGGTTTTCTATTCTATGTCTGGTTTTCTTTATGCTGGGATTTCTGGGTTCATTCCTGTAATCCGTCCCTGGAATTCCCAGTGTCCAGGTTTCCTTTAAATGTTTGTTTTCCATTTTTGTTTTGTTTTGTTTCAGTCTGGACCTGCAGCAGTGTTTCAAGTCTCTGCCCTTTCTTCCAGGTAAGTGCTATATATGTGTTTCTTATGGTTCTTTTAGTATACATTAGGCAGTGTAGGACCTGCCAGATATGGGGTACATTGGCGTTGTGGCAGGCTTATGCAATGTATGATCATATAATGTAACTAAATCCCCATACTTTTCATATATAGTGCTTTGTTATGTCTCCTCTTGTTTTGCCTATTATATCTTGTCTTTTATTTTGTTACCCCAGTCCATGTACAGTCCTGTCCTGTCCCTGTTTAGTTAATGTTCCCTTATGTATTGTGTACATGTTCTGGGTTTAGCTTCCTATCCTTCTCTGGTTCTGGGCTCTCCTAGTTTAGTCTTGTTTTCATGTATGGTGCCTATCTCTAGTCTTGCCTTGCTTCAGTACTGGATACACTCCTGCTGCACAGCCTCCCTATTCAGCTCCTGGGAGGTCTGCTTAATTCCAAGTTCCTGGGATCCGCATAAACTGCATCAGGGTTCTGGTATGTGGCTGCACAAACGCTGGTGCTCAACACCAGGGGGTGTGCGGTTGCCCTGCACCAGGCCCTGATAATCCACTTCCATGCTGAAGACTCCCACTTATCATCATGCACTCAGGGGTCCCAGTTTCCATACCACCAGGGGCGTACCTAGAGCATTTGGCACCCGGGGCGGATCCTGTGCTTGGCTTGTGTGAGCTGTACTGGCTGCACGGCACCCTAACTACCATGGGACACTGTGTGGCCACAGCTCACACAGCCCCCTCCAGCCAGGGCAGGTGCAAGGATTTTTGCCGCCCTAGGCAAAAGTAAAGTTTGCCGCCCCCCATGTGACATCACAATGCCCCACCCATATGATTTGCCATGTTAACTAACGCCAGTGCTGCAGTGCCGCCGTGTTTACATTAAAAGGCCTGCAGGGACAGGTTATAGACACCAGAACCACTACATTAAGCTGAAGTGGTTCTGGGGACTATAGTGTTTCTTTAATGTGAGGTAAATTAGAGCTTAGTGCCACGAATAATATACTAGATTGCCTACTTACAACCAGATGAGGATGATGATGGGCTCTAGCTGCAGTCTGGCTCCACTGGTCTGGTGCAGAACAGGCTCTCTGGAGGCGGTTTGTAACTGTTCTGCTTCCCCATGCAGCGGGTGGACACACTATCAGTTCTGCACAGTGTGCAGCACTGCCCCAGGAAGCACCTCTAGCAGCCATCTGAGGAGTGGCCAGTGGAGCTATCCCTAGACAGTGTTTACTGCAAAAAAACTCTGACTTATAGTTCCAGACACTCGACAACCAAGTCCCGCTTCCTGCATTCGTGCGACAAGATGGCTGCCATTTTCTCCAGCACAGGGTGAGCAATTAAGTCTGTGGTTTCTTTGTAGTTAATGATCCAGGGGGTTATTGGTGTTAGGTAGAGTGTAACTGCCGAACTGGAGAAGTGTCTTGCCAAATGAAGGGAAAATATTGAGTTGAGTTGGTCATATTGTATAAGTTCCATAATCGGTGGGGAGGAGGCCAGCTTCCACACTCCTCCAGGAGTTTGTGGCAAACGTCCAGGGTAAGCGGTGCTTGTCAAAATATATTTATATATTTCTGTGTGGCATTACTCCCCAATTGAATGAATGACCAGCTGACAGTCTGCCTTTCTTGTTTTCCTCAGGTTTATGTGGTTTTGCATCTTGGGATATTTCCCACCTCAAAATGTTTAAATATATGATCTAAACATGACAAAGTGGGAAAAAAAAATGTACCCTTTATTTACTGCAAGCAGGTCCTATGGCAACTTTCCATCCACACTTAAAGAGTTTGGGATACACTGTGAAGCTAGACATTCTTTCACCAGGTCTCCTGGATCTCCTCGCAGCCACAGCGTCTTACAAAGCGATTTCTTTTATTAATCACACGCTTTAAATGAGAGAAGTGCTCGTGTCCAGACAGCCGGTGCAGATTGGAATCAGTGAGATCCCTGTGTCTACCCGCTGCTACCGTGTTTTAAAGAGACGCGATTGCTATTAGTGATTGTGCGTCTTTAAAAGATAGGAGTGTGGTAATCACATTACTATCATCCGCAGCCTGCTGGTACGCACTGGGTTTAGTGAGTTCCCAGCTTCATGTGCTGGGCAATTACTCCCATGCTCATTACCCAATTCCCTCCCCCCCCCTCCCATCCTTAGTATCCCATTCTCTTCCACCCTCTGCACTCTTATGTGTCTGTACATGATTCAGCTTCAGAAGCGGGTGGGAGTTCTGCTTTCCTTACTGACCAACTGATGTGCGCTGAAACATCTTGCAGGAACTTAAGACGTTCCAGTGAACAACAGGGCCCTACCTGAATCCAACATGGGCCTCTCTCATATAGCTGAGATGAGGGAGCACCAGGTGTGGGATGAGGGACCGGTCAGTTGACATCTTTTGATTGACACCTTGAAGCTCTGTTCTTCTTCTGGCACAGTGGCGACCCTCTGTATCTGGCACCAGGGGCATATGCTCTTGCAGCCCACACTAGTTTCATCGCTGGCAGGATATATTCAGGTATGCGGATGTTTGGCTATTCTGGAATCAGTAACAAGATCAGTATCACTGTAATCAAAGAGAATGGCCATTCCATTCTGGGGAGCATGAGCCCTTCTAGATTGAAGTTGTGTAGAAGAAGATTCATTTTCCAGTAGGACAATGATCCTGCAGATACATTAGAGCTGTGCAACTTGTAACTGAAGAGCAAGGAAGAATGAGGGGTATTATTTTGCATATATTCCCCACCACAGTCATCGGACATCAATCCCGTTAAACATTTTCGGAACATATGAAAAGAGAAATGAAAAAACACACTGTGACATTTCTGAACACTCTCTAAAATGCTCTAAAAATAACTAGTTTGTAAAATTCAGCACCAACCTGTAAAATCAATGCCAGAAAGAGCTAAAGCGATCACTCATTAAAGTGTATATGTTTGTGAAATTTGAAAACTAAAATTAAATGGACACTATAGTCAGTCACAAGAGCAACTACAGCTTATTGTATTTGTTCTGTGAGTAGAATCATTCTCTTCAGGCTTTTTGCTGTAAACACTATATTTTCAGAGAAAATGCGGTGTTTACATTACAGTCTGGTGATAACTACTCCACTGGCCACTCCTCAGATAACACCTAGAAGTACTTCCTGGGGCATTGTTGCACAGTGAGCATCACTGCCTTCAGTGTCTCCTTTCTCTGCATGCAGACACTAAACTTTCCTCATAGAGATTCATTGACTCAATCTCTATGAGGAGATGCTGATTGGCTAAGTCTGTGTTTGACTTGTGCTGACTCTGCCCCTAATCTGCCTCCTTGACAAGCTCAGTCAATCCTATGGGGAAGCATTGTGATTGGCTCAGACCACCACTTCTAAAGATGTCAGCAGACAGGGGCAGGTCAGGGGCAGAGCCATAAGCTACAGACTTCAATAAAAGTAAGATTTTACAATATTTAGAAAGGCAAGAGGGGGCCAGCCGGACTAGAAATAAGTAGAAGTATACATCAGGATTTTGCAGTGGATGTGGTCTTCTTGGATTTTGCCAAGGCATTTGATATGGTCCCACACAATAGGTTAGTGGTCAAACTAAAAGAAATTAGTCTAGATGAAAATTCTTGTTCTTGGGTAGTGTCCCTTAGGGTTCTGTTCTGGGACAGCTTCTATTTAACATATTTATGATTATGATCTTGAAATAGGCATTGAAAGTCATGTTTCAGTGTTTGCAGATGACACAAAACTCTGTAAAGTAATACAATGTGAGCAAGATATTATTTTGTTGCAGAGGGATTTAGATAGATTGGGGGACTGGGCACTAAAATGGCAGATGAAATTTAATGTAGAGAAATGCAAAGTTATGTACTTCGGGGTAAAGAATGCACAACCAACTTACACCCTAATTGGTAGTCAATTAGGGAGGGATAACAACACACAAGAAGGATTTGGGATTTGTTATAGACAACAAACTAGGCAACAATGTGCAATGTCAATCTGCAGTTGCTAAGGCCAGTAAGGTTTTGTCATGCATGAAAGGGGGCATTGGTTCTCGAGATGAAAATTTTGCCTCTTTATAAATCACTGGTAAGACCTTGAAAATGCTGTGCAAATTTGGGCACCTGTTCTGAAGAAGGATATTATGGCACTAGAAAAAGTGCAGAGGCGGGCTACAAAATTAATAAAAGGAATGGAGCATTTTATTTCTGAAGACTGTTTAACAAATTTAAATCTCTTTAGTTTAGAAAAATGGCACCTCAGAGGGGATATGAAAGCATTATGCAAATATTTATGGGGCCAATACAAACCACTATGTGGAAATCTAGTCATAAACAGGACTGTACATAGGACACAAGGTCACGTGTTCAGACTGGAAGAGAGATGATTTAGTCTACGACAAAGGAAAAAAAAATAAGAATTTAAAGAACAATAAAGATGTAGAATTATTTGCCTGAAGAAGTGGTTTTATCAAAGCGTTTAAAGCATAATTCAGAGATTGGGACAGTGGCGTACATACCGGGGTCGCAGGGGTTGCGGCTGCGACCGGGCCCGGCCCACCAGGGGGCCCGGCCGCCCTGCGACACGGTATGCACCCACTGTGGCCAGCTCTTCTCCATGGGGGGCCAGGAGCTGGCCACCTAAGGGCCCCCCCCCCATGAGGCTGGCCGTGGTATCACCAGGTGGGCGGGCTGGCGGGCTGTCTGGGTGGCCAGCGCGCAAGGGAGCTGAAGAGGAAGCACTAAGCCAGGGAAAGTGCTCCCTCTCGTGCCAGCAACCCAGACAGCCTGACCGCCCGCCTGCCCAGTGATACCACTGGACCCCAGGGAATCCCCTCAGCACTCCCACAGGTAAGGAGGCTGGGGGGACTAAATTTAAAAAAAAAAAGTGTGTGTGTGTGTGTGTTAGTGTTTGTGTGTGTGTCAGTGAGTGTGTCTGTTATTGAGTGTGTTACTGAGTGTGTCAGTGAGTGTGTTACTGAGTGTGTTTGTGTGTCTGTTTGATGTCTGTTAGTGAGTGTGTGTTTGTCAGTGAGAGTGTATGTTTTGTAAGTAAGTGTGTATGTATGTCTGTCGCTGAGTGTGTCTCTGTCAGTAAATGTATGTGTCTGTTAGCTAGTGTGTATGCGTCCGTTCATGAGAGTGTCTGTGTGTGTGTGTGTGTGTATCTTCAGCACTTACCTTTCTCCAGCGCCGGACTCCCCTGGCGCTGGGGATCCCTCCGCCTCTCAGCTCCGAGCCGCAAGAGCCGCGCGCGCATTCAATCCGCCCATAGGAAAGCATTACTCAATGCTTTCCTATGGACGTTCAGTGTCTTAGAATCGCGGAAGCTCCTCTAGCGGCTGTCAATGAGACAGCCACTAGAGGCTGGATTATACCTCTGTGAAACATAGCAGTTTCTCTGAAACTGCTATGTTTTCAGCTGCAGGGTAAAAACTAGAGGGACCTGGCACCCAGACCACTTCATTCAGTTGATGTGATCTGGGTGTCTGTTGTGGTCCTTTAAGTGTGTGTGCATCTGCATGCACTGGCGTACATACCGTGGTCGCAGGGGTCGCAGCCCTGCAACCCCTGCGACCAGGTGCCTGCCGCCATGTGTTGCTGCCCCGGCCCGCGCAGAGTAAGCGCGGGGGGGCCCACGGATCAATTTTCGCACCGGGGCCCCATGGGTCGTGTACGCCACTGGATTGGGATACATTTTCAATTTATGGGGTAATAGTTTCTTGATCCAAGAAAATAGACACTGTCTGTATACCAAGGCGTGCGCACGGGGTGTGCCGGGTGTGCCTGGGCACACTCTAATCACACCTCCATGCTGCACTGCCTTAGGGCAGACTAACATGCCCGACACAGGAGGGGGCCCGGCGGCTTGCCCTGATGGAGATACAGGCTCAGTCTGCAGCTCCGCCGGGATTGAGCTGCAGACTGGGGTCAAAAAGATTTTTTTCCTAGTTTGTTGCAAAATTGGAAGTGCTTCAATCTAGGTTTTTTTGTCTTTTTTTTTTTTTTTTTTGGATCAACAGCAAAAAACAGATATGAGAAATGCAGAACTTGATGGACACGTCTCTTTTCAGCCTATGTAACTCTGTATGCAAATATGTAAAACTGAAACAGAACTCTTCACCCAAACCTCTGTCGTTTGCATTTTTCAATTGGCATTAAAAGAGCATCGAGAGAGGACAAAAACCAGAAACTGTCACTATGTCTCCAAAGCAATATGTGCCCTGGCTGTGCCTGCACTGGACTGGATTGTAATGTTAATGGGTTTTATCTATAATATGCATTTAAAAGAAAATAAAGCTGCACATGGAAAAAAATAATGTTAACACACGTTATAGATTATTTTCAGTATTTGATTCAACAATGTCAAATCCAAAAAAAGGGCTGGTTCCCCTTTAAGACTGGGGTGACAAGTTAGCCATTGCAAGGTTACATTATGACTCTCAACTGAAATTTGTCACTATATTTAATAAATCAGGAGCAATAACATTTAGGCAGAAGAGGCAATGTATTGTAATTTAACTTTGCAAGTGACAATATAAAATAAAATTTAGAATCCAGAGCTAGGATGCTAATTATATTTACTGATTTTAATGCCATTAATGGTTATGCTGTCTCTCTGGCCTGAGGCACAGTAAATGTAAATTAGGCTGCTGATACTGGAAGTGAGGTTTTCAGCATAAACTAATGATGAGTTATATAAAATGCGCTGGACCTCTGGCTTCCCTTGTCATCACGCAGCTCAGTATTGTAATTATTATCCCTGTTTCAATGATTTATCTCTCATTACACGTCCAGCAAATGACTGGTGTTCAGACGCAGTTACCGCTGAGAGTAAAATGTTCCTAATATCCCCAAGTAATTTATGAATAAAGATAAAATATTAAGCCACGACCTGAGCCAGTAGCACCCGGCCCAGACCACGCCAACTAACAACCGGGGCTGCCGCAGGTGGCATACATAACCCCACACACACCGAACCCAGCGAGACCCAAGATAAGAGATAACAACCTAGACTTAGGTATCCAGAAGAGTCACGGGGACCGTGCTACATGCCCCAGGGCTGATATGATCACACCCACCACACGAGCGACTCAAACCAGGGGCCTGAGGAGACGACACGGCATCTGACACAGACCCCACACACCGCACAACGACAGAATAAGACATCACAGGACAACCCTACTTATACTAGCTGCGCCTACGGACAACCCAGGTCAACTACCCCCAGGGAAAACCTAAAACAGATCGACTCAGGGAAACTAGGGGGTAACCACACGGTCACAGGGGCAAAATAATTGGCCCCCTCATGATTTAAGACTGAGCCCATCCACACCAGGCTCATTACGACCTAAACCAACACACAAATCAAACACGAACCAGACTGGAACCCCCATACAAAGCCCCAGACGGTACCCCCCCAAAGAAGGACACACGTAGACAGACATAACACGGATTGGGACAAAGCTCTATACCCATCAACCTGGCACTAGAAACACGAACAAATCACCACGTACGAGGCTGGGGACAAAGATGAACCGCACCGCACATAGACGGAGACTACCACAACTCTTAAGTACCATAGGTCACACTAGACCCAATAAGTAAATGAGGGGAAACCTTGCACTGAGCCAACCTCTCTATTAGGGTCCTACCTACAAATGAGGAAGCTCAGAGACCAATGCAGGGATGCACAACTCCCCCTCTGACCCACGAGCACAACACAGAGCGGTTGAAACAACCCACCCGAAAACACGCACGAATCTTGAGGAGCAACCACAAACTCCATTCGCACCCGACCACAGAGGGGACTAACCCCATACAGGGCTAACGACAGAACACAACACAAAAGAACGCTCACTGTTATACTGAAGCCAAATACTCAAACACAATTTATTATCCAGTAGTTGAAACCATCTTGATGCTGTAATACACATAACTGACCCGTTTATCTGTTACCACATGTTAATTTATATTGGATATACATGCTGTGATTGAATATTGAAAAACTTAAATAAAGAATGTCAAAAAAAAAAAAAAAGATAAAATATTAATGCTATTTAACCAAAATGGTGCATTTAGCAGTCACTAGTTTCCAAGTGGACCCCACATATTGTATTATTACATTATTATAATCAAACCTAGGACTGTTTTATAGTTGTAATAATTGAGTCATTATTTAAGAGGTAACTTTCTTGACTGATGAAAAGGCATTACAGCTTCATTTTTACTCTGAATTGAACCATTTGGTGTAGCCCTAATGTGAAACAAATATATGAGGTACTAAAGTAATATCTGCAAAGTATCTTATATACCTGATGGTATGTGATCTTTTAATCGAGGTCTTATAACTTTAAGAGGATAAATATATACAATAGTGTAAAAACATACAGTATAAAGTGGTGTTACAGTGTGACAAGGAAACACTCATAAATTTCAGAGCTATACACCTAGCTCAAGAATTAAGGGCATATGGATCCGTCAAAGCGACCCTCCCCTTCTTGTTTTCAGTATTCTACTGGTGTTGTCCTTCACGTTCTCTGTAGAATGCAAGTCAACGTATAAACCACCTTAGGTCCAAGGGTTGGATATAGCCGGCAGCAAAGAGAAGACGGGGTTGTTCACTAAGTTGAGGGAGAGCAGCTGATCTCCACTCTCAGATCTGATTTTTGCCGTGCATGTGCAATAGCCTCTCAATGCTTTCCTATGGGAAAGCATTGCATCGCTTGAGATCATCGCTTTTTTATTTTTTACTATCATGCAAGGTCCCATGAGCATCAGGAAGCAATGGATTCTAAGTCAGTTACTGCCACCATCTAGCCTCGCTCTTCTCACTCCAGAATGCAGGCTACCCTACCTCCAGAAGATGGAAGAAGTAACTGCGTCAGCATGCTCTGGTGGCATAGTGTCTCTTTAAACTTCATGGATGGTCTGCGTACTGCATGGAGTGTGTCTGACTCAAACTGCAAATGACGCAAAATCTACTTTAGGCAGTGAGAGAGTTAATTGTCATGGAAATAGGGGAGTCTAAATTGGGGAGGGAGATCTTGCATTTGGATTAAGGTCTTGTGACAGCAGAGTTGACTATACAGTGGGTACATTTTTAAGAAATTGGAGGTTAATTGTCTGGAGTGGTAATAAGACAGAAAAAATCTTGCATACAGGGCCCTTTGTTCATTTGTCCTGCTACTGCTTGGCTGTGTAATAGTATATGGGAGGCTTAGTTAACCTGCTTTAATGTCTCTGGCTTCCAACAGGGTTGATCCTAGGGTTCGGGACGCCTGGTTGCAGAATTTGTTTTGGCACTCCAAGTGGGTGTGGTCATCTCGCTAACTGTTGCCATAGAAACATGCATGTCTGGACTTGGCAAATGTCCAGTCCAGACATGCATGTTTCTATTGCAACAAATCCACCTCTCCATCTATATGTCCCACCCCTTTTTGTAATCAGACACACCCACTGACAGTCACACATTCTCACTCACTGACACACTCAGACTCTCAGTGATAGACACACAATCTCACTTATTGACAGACACACACACACACACTGACAGGCACTGACCGACAAATACTGACAGACACACACTCACTGACAGACACACATACTGTCAGATCCCCTGTACTTACCATGGCGGTCCGCCGATCAGCTGTTGCGCGTGTGTATCAGTATGTGTACCTGTGTGTCTGTATCTGTATCTCTTGTCTGTGTATTTGTTTGTGTGTCAATGTGTGCCCCTGTCTATCTGTATGTGTCTGTGTAATCCTATGTGTATCAGTGTTTGTATAAGTATTAGTGTCCTTCTGTGTGTCGGAGTATATGTATGTGTGTCTGTATATCTGCATGTGTGTGCCCCTGTGTGTGATGCATCTGTATTTGTGTCAGTGTTTGTATCTGTCGTGAGTGTCATTGTAGGTGTCTGTGTGTCTGTTTATCTGCATGTGTCTTATTATGTGTATATCTGTATGTGTGTTATAATGTGTATCTATGTGCCTGTGTCTCTGCAATGACACAGATACACACAATGACACAGATACAGGCTGTCTTCTCCAGAAGGAGATGCAGGAGCTCTGTTTACAGCAAAGCAGGGACAGGTGTCTGCCTGTAGGTGCAGGCAGATCTACTAATTTGTGCATCTGTAGTGAATTTATATGTAAGTAGCTTTTTTATTATTTCAAGTTTTTGAATATTATACGCATAGTGTAAATATACTATAGTGTTCTGTTAAACACAGCTCAGGTATTTTCCCTAATTGGCTCTTTGGGTTAAAAGTATGCATTTTGTTTTAATTTATTAGAAAGCCCTGATTTGAAAAATAATTGCTTTTGTTCAAAATTCAGACATTCCCTTTCAAGCTTAATTTTGATGGGTGTCTTAAACAAGGCAAATCTTTACAGGCTTGACATTTCACATCATCAGAGCTGAATCCAGAGCATTTTATTATGTTTTAACCCTTTAATGATCAGTTAGAATGTTGCTGCCATTATAATCTGATCCCTAGGGAACTCATGCCTGCCTAGCATCAATATTCGCTTTAGCAACCTTGTATTTGTGAGGGAATGGTAGATCTGTTGGTTTCAGTAGGATTTGTCTCCTCCTGCCTCTACCCGAGTGCAGACCTGAGACCGTCTTTTAAATTAACATCAGAATGTTGTACTAACATAAGAGGTTAATACTGCTTTATTCTATAGGGAAGCTATTAAACCCATGGAAATTGTATCAGTTTCCCAGGACAAGCTAAGTTTGTCATTAGGCAGGTGTTAGTGGTAATGTTATTCCAACCAGCAGAAGCAGGGGCTCAATCCCAACAGGTAGACTCCCAAATAACCAACACAGTCAGAGGATTCTATTTATTATTACTCCCAAGGAATAACCACTCGTCTCACAAAATGGACTAGAAAGTGCTCAGAAAATGAATAACAGAATAAAAAATATTCATTAAAATAAAAAAATTTTATTACATGGACCTTAACATGCTTTGTTATTGTTTAAATGTAAAAAAACATACAGCACGTAAATATATTACATAAAAATAACAAAACATATAATAAACCAAAAAGACGCAAGGACAGACAATGTGCTTTAATTCAGATGATGGTAGATTACAACTCCTACAACTCTGTAGTTCTAGTCCAACCATTGCTGGCAGGATGAAAGTGACTGTATGGGTGGACCGTTTGCATCAATTCAGCTGTTATTGGACTTCAACTGTCTTCATCCTCAGCCTTCAATTAATGGCTGGGAGTGATTATGTAGTCCAGCAACAGTTGCCCATCCCTGGAATACAGAATAGAAAATCTATAAACAGAAAATAAAAGATAACAAATCACACACGAGCCCTCGTCATTCCTGCTCTCCCATGGAAATCAAACAGCATTGTGTATTGGTCCATATTATTATTCTGCCTATAAACATTTTAACAGAAACGTGTTGCATGATGTCCGTCGCGGGCAGTCACATAGCCGGCCAATCCTTGCCCCTTTCCTGACAGCGCACTGTTCACCAGCGTCACACTGAAACAGAAACACATGAGTGAACACAACATCACTAGGACATTCCACTGGGGTTCAGGGTAGTCAAACAACTAGCACTTCTACAACAGAACATACCAGGGTGTACAGAGATTTACTAACAGAGAATGCTGGAGAACTGAGCTATTTTCTTTCTTTTTTTTTTTTTTTTTAATATTCTCTATTGAGCACAAAAATACAAGACGCAAATACAGATAACAATGAGAAGCATTATACTTATATATCATATACAGACATAGGCGTGCACAGCCTGTTGCATTAGGGTGTGCACCCTAAACCACAAACACACACGCCGCGTACATACATATACATATATATATATATATATGTATGTATGTGCAGTGTGATTGTGAGCGGTGCAGTGTGTGTGATTGCGAGGGATACAGTGTGTTTGTGTAATTGTGAAAGGTACAGTGTGGTGTGATTGTGAGGGGTACAGTGCATGTGATTGTGAGGAGTACAGTGTGTGTGTGATTGTGAGGGATGCAGTGTGTGTGGGGTACAGTGTGTAGGATTGTGAGAAGTGCACTGTGTGGGCGACAGGGGTTGGGGGTGGAGGGGCAGCAACAGGGGTAGGGGTGGTGGGTGGGAGGGGCAGGGGTTGGGGTGAGGGGCGTGGGGCTGAGGGGTAGAGGGCAGGGGCAGGGGTTGAGGGGTAGAGGGGCAGGGGCTGAGAGGGGCAGGGGCTGGGGGGTAGAGGGGCAGTGACAGGGGTTGGGGATAGAGGGACAGGGTTTAGGGGCAGTGACAGGGGGTTGGGGGTGGAGGGGCAGCAACAAGGGGTTGGGGGTGGAGGGGCAGGGGTTGGGGGTGGAGGGGCAGCGCAGGGGTTGGGGGTAGGAGGGGCAGCGGCAGGCTGGGGTAGGAGGGCAGCTGCAGGGGCCAGTGAGGCAGCCACAGGGTGTGGGGTGAAGAAGCAGTGAGAGGATAAGGGGGTGGAGGGGCAGCACAGGTTAGGGGGTGAGGGACAGTGACAGGGGTTAGGGGGTGGGGAGTAACAGTGACAGGGGTTAGTGGGGTGAGACAGTGACAAGGGCTAGTGGGTGGAGGGACAGTGACAGGGGTTAGTGGGGTGGAGGGACAGTGACAGGGGTTATGGGGTGGAGGGGCAGTGACAGGGGGTAGGGGTGGAGGGGCAGTGACGAGGCAAGTGGAGGTGGAGGGCAGTGACAGGGTGTGTGGGGTGAAGAAGCAGGAGGAGGGTAAGGGGTGGAGGGGCAGTGACAGGGGTTAGGGGGTGGAGGGACAGTGACAGGGGTTAGGGGGTGGAGGGACAGGACAGGGGGGTTGGTAAAGTGGAGGGATGAGCATTGTGCTGAAAAGCAAGAGAGTGTAAGGGGAGGTGGAGGGGCAGTGACAGGGTGTGGGGTGAAGCATTGAGAGGCAAGAGGAGGTGGAGGGGCAGTGACAGTGACAGGGGGTAGGGGTGGAGGGGCAGTGACAGGGGTTAGGGGGGTGGAGGGGCATTGATAGGGGGGGGAGGGGCAGTGAGTGACAGGGGGCAGAGGGTTTAAATACCTTCCCTGGTGGTCCAGTGGGCGCCCTCTCTCTTCAGTCTGCAGCCCCGCCAGGAGTGAGCTGCAGACCACATGGTGAGTCTCGCGATCTCAAGTCAGTCAGAGCGTTGCCGTGGTAACCCGCGGCAACGCTCTGACAGGCTGGAGATCGCGAGACACTTCAGTCTGCAGCTCAATCCCGGCGGAGCTGCAGACTGAGCCTGTATCTCCATCAGGGCAAGCCGCCGGGCCCCCTCCTGTGTCGGGCATGTTAGTCTGCCCTAAGGCAGTGCAGCATGGAGGTGTGATTAGAGTGTGCCCAGGCACACCCGGCACACCCCGTGCGCACGCCTTGGTATACAGACAGTGTCTATTTTCTAGAAATATATAGAAAAGAAAAATCTGAAGGGAAAAAAAAAGGGTTACAGACTGGATACATTTGGCCCTTAATAGATTATAATCTCGTTTAAACAGGGTCTTCACCTCTTGTCTGTTAAATTCCGAATGTAAATTACTTACCGTCAAATATCCCCCATTTTATAATTGTAAAGTGCTGTGTAATATGTAGGCGCTATATTGATTATTATTATTATTATTATTATTATTATTATTAACCCTGAGCCCAAGGATGGGGAGGGTAGAGAGGAGGAGCATCTGTGAAATGTTGAGTTTTTATACCAAAATAGCTGGGATAAAAAAAGTAGTTTCATTTAACATAGAATTTTAATAATATCTGTTTATAAATTAGGGAACTTACCGGAAGTGATTGCTGAGTTTATTTAGCATTTTTTAATCATTGATTTATGTCCCATCTGGGTTATGTTATATTTCACAGTTGGTCTGTTGCCGGTGTGTGTATGAAAATTCAATATGTGATTATGTCATGAAGATGACGATTCCATAAAATTACAAATAGTGCTATTTCCTATTTCCCCTTATCTATCAGGGATTTCACCAACTAGGGCTATTTACTAAATTGTGAGTTCAAAGTGAATTTAGAGAGAATTTCAAATTTAAAGCCAGAATACCTAAACGGAAAGCATAATTGACAGATATTTTCTTCAGTTTGACTATTTTCACGTTAAGTTTTAAATTTACGTTGAATTTACATTGAATTCTCCCTTTAGTGAAAAACCCTGTGAGGGAATTCCAATTTTAGAGAAACCGGCTGGAGTGAAATTTTTTTACAGTTAAGGCATAAACTAAAATTTTATATTACTTTGAATATCAAACAAATCAAATTAGTGGCGTTTTTACACTAAACAGACAATCGTAGTGAATTGTAAACTGAATTGCAAATTATAGCCTAAATAATCTGTTACTATACCTGAGTTTGAGAATTTTTTTTAATCAGCAATTTTGGCCTACATTTGGTTTCAGCTCACTGCTATTCACTGGTTATTTAAAGGAGCATTATAGGGTCAGGAACACAAACATATATTTTTGACTCTATAGGGTTAAAACCACCATCTAGCCACCCTGGCCCTCTCTTGACTCCATAAATATAGTAAAATCTTACTTGTATTCAAGCCTGAAGCTGCTGGCTCTGCCCATGTCTGCCTCAGAATAGCAAGCTGTCTGCTGACATAATCAGAAGTGTTGTTCTGAGCCAATCACAATGCTTCCCCATAGGATTGTCTGAGACTGTGAATGAGGCAGATCAGGGGCAGAGCCAACACAAGTTAAACACAGCTCTGGCGAATCAGCATCTCCTCATAGTGATGAATTGAATCAATGCACCTCTATGAGGAAAGTTCAGTGTGTGTGCATGCAGAGGATGGAGACACTGAATGGCAGTCACACTGTGCAGCAGGAAGCACCTTTAGCAGCCATCTGAAGCTATCACTAGGCTGTAATGTAAACACTGCATTTTCTCTGAAAAGACAGTGTTTACAACAAAAAGCCTGAAGGTAATGATTCTACTCACCAGAACAAATGCAATAAGCTGTAGTTGTTCTCGTGACTATAGTGTCCCTTTAATAAGTCCCTAAGTATCGAATTTCTTGTTTTCTTCATAATCCTATCTACGGCCAGAGGAGCATACCTGACTCTTCTTGTAGCTTGTAGTTTGACCATAAAATTTAAATTCACTTTGAATTTATTTTGTTTTTGAATTTAAAAAATCCTGTGCTTTTTTTTTTTATTTTTATTTTTTTTATTGCCTTGTGATCCATAGTTCTGTTTCACAACTCATTTGAACACTAATCAAAAAATATTAAACAAAAAAATTGTTTTTCCCCATAGGCTCATGCTTCTTCCTTCCCCTCTCTTCTAATTGACAGTGTTTGCTCTGTCATATCATTATCTTTACATTATATCATCTAGCTGTTCTACAATTGAAGTAGAGCTCCCAGAAACCCTTGTTGTGACCATAATACCCTGCTTATGGGATAAGCTGAGCAGTGCGATGAATTTTAAATGAGCATTCTGATTGGCTGAGTAACTTACTGGTTACAGTGCAGAATGCACACAGCCTTGGGCTTTTGCACCCAATGCAGGAACTTGAAATGTAAGTATCTATCTTATTTTTAATGTTAAGAATGGTTCAACTCCTGGCCAAGGAGTACCTACATGTACAGTGTTCTACGTACAGGGGAGGAGTAACTGCTGTATTCTTCATGGAACTCTCGTTAAATTACTAATTTTCTTTCTATTCTGTTAATAACGACTGGGAATACCTTGTTGGGGTTAGCCGTTTGTTCATAAAGAATGCTCTCCTGCCAGGAAAGAAAGGGATCACTTACCATGGGTACCTGTCCATATTTTTTCTCAAATGAGGGGAGTCGTTTATTTTTTAGTTTTTCCAACACTTCTTGTAGTGCATCAATCTTAAAGACAAAAACAAGACAGTAGTCAAAATACATCAAGCCAGGGAAAGCTGCACTCCTATGTACCAAGTATCATTCTATGTACACTACGGGGCTTTGTCACTAAACAGCAAATTGTAGTGAACTGAAAACCGAACTTCAAAACTGAGACAAAAATAGCTGACTTGGGAAAATTATCTAACTCCGCTACAGTCACAGGTTTGCAATTTCAGCCTAAATTTTGCAATTCAGCTCCTATTATTTCTTTCTGATGGTGTAAGAATTCTGTTTAAACACTGTAACATCTTCAGTCCACTTTGTATAGGATTCCACAAGAGACTGACTGCTAGGAACCACAGGTGGCTCTAGTGAACAAACTGCTTTTAATGCATCATGGGAAATGTAGTCAACAGCATCAACAGTGCCAAAATGTTTGTTACCATTTCTCTTATGTAAATATATATATTTATAGCTAGCATGGAGCTTTTAATCACGGTGGGATATTTTGTAACAATGTGACGAAGTGTTCTCTAACAGCTGGGAATATATTTTGTTACCGACCTGCTTGTTTTTTGCTATTAAATGTTTTATTTAGGCTTTATTTATTGTACGAAAATACAGAAGTCTAAACACTAACAAGCTTACTGACTAAGAGAGAATTGTTAGAAATTCAAAGTGAATTCAAACTAAATTTAACATTTCAGATTAAAATAGTCAGAATGGGAGCAGACCTGAATTTTCCCAGTTTACCTATTTGGTATTAAATTTGAAATTGACCTTGACTTCCTGACAATTCTCACTTTCTTGAAAAACCCTGTTAATAAAAGTATAATAAAATAACAGAAGGTCACAAAAGTGCATAACAAAATGTTATTGATAAGAATGATCAAACCCTCAGCCATAGTTTGACTTTTAATAATAAAGGGGAGATAGTAGAAGAACAAAGGAAGGAAAGGAGAGAGATAGGGTGCAAGACATGGAGAAGTTGAAAGAGAGAAGAATAAAGAAAGAAATATACGCCCTTGTCGCCGACTGATTTAAGAAAAGAACGTCTCGTAATTTTACAGTAAGATTAAAGGAAAAGCAACAATTTGTTATTTATTAAATTAATATTTCAAATGTTCCATTCCGAAACAGCTGGAATCCTCAAGATTAATGTGATAACTAACCCTATAGACTGGTAGCTCGTTTGAGCAGAGCCCTCTTCAACCTATCGTTCCTGTAAGTTTTTTGCAACTGTCTTATTTATTGTTAGATCTCCCCCTCTCGTAATATTGTAAAGCACTACGGAATCTGTTGGCGCTATATAAATGTCGATAATAATAAAATAAAAATCACACTCGGCCAAGCACGGAAACAAAAGGGTCTATTTACTAAATAGTGAGTTTACTAAAGCAAATTCAGTAAATTTCATTGTAAGGTTCGCTGTACTCACTATCGACCAAATGCTAAGCAAAACGAGTCCAATGGATCCCTGCTATGTTAATTCTCAATTCAATCTTTCGATTCAGATTTGAAAACAGCTCAACTGAATTACAGCTGCAATGGGGCTAAATGTCAGTGCTTCAAGGAACACAATACTACAAAGGTAAGTGTAGGAGGATGATTTGGGGATGTATTGTAATAGGCATACAAGAGATTTATAATGTTTTAGGTTGACCTAGGGTTAGGGGGGCTTGTGGTGATCGGTGGGTGCTATATGTTTAAGGAAAACTGGATCAAAGAATTTGGGTCACAATTCGGCTGTTTATTAATAGCTGAATCAGTGAAATGACATGGAATTTAGTCATCTCAGCCAGCAATTGAACTGAGCCAAACAGAACTGACAATTCAGTTGCAAGACCCAAATTCACTTTTTATAAATAGCCAACTTGGTTACATTCAGTTAAAACCGTTGAATTTTCACAATCAGATGGCATTCGGCTGCCTTTCCAGTGTTCAGTGAATAGACACCAAAATCTCTCACAGACCCACGTGTTTACTTTTATTACTGGCATTTATAAAGCGCCAACATATTCCGCAGCGCTGATGTAATGGTTACATCATCATCAGGTCGCATCATGATAAAAGCATTCAGTATATTGTTGCAAAATTGGAAGCGCTTCAAGCTGGGATTTTCTTGCATTCATTTAGATCACTCAAGTCTCTTTCCAACCGTGTAACTGTGTAATAAGGGTTATTTTAAGGTTAACATGTTCATACTGGCTAAAGAAAACTTGCTCTAGTAAGAAATCAGCAAAATAATATCCATGGTTTAAATATAAACCCTGGCAGTGTTTCCATGACTTTAAATTAACATATAGGGATGATGAGTGCTTGAGGAAGCTTGTCCCATGCATTCAGTAACTGTCAGTCTATGTTACAATGTGTTCAGATTAAATTTAAAGCAACCAGCCCTTTCCATTAAATCCCAAAATCTGAACAGAACAAGCTAATAACAGGTGGGAAGCTAAACACCATCAGCACTTCACAAGTTAAACAAGAGGACAATAGATATATGGGTACAGGTTATAATAAAAGCTATATATATATAGGTAAAGCTGGCTATAAGTATATCTGTAGCTTTCTCCATGTGGTGCTAGTAGCTGGGGATCTACCTTTTGTTCAATGCCATGCCAGTACTCACCAGCTCCTTCTCATGGTAGGGGTTCTCTATAGGAGAGTAGAAGTCCAGGGCTCTGGGCTCCAGGTAGTCTGAGTCCTCACAGTTGGCTCTGAGCAGTAACACTAGGAAGGTAGAAGTCAGCAGGCTGATTGCCAGGTGCATCCTGGAGGATTCCATTGAGCTGATCCTCTGTGTCTGAGGTCCCCCAGCAGCACTCACTTTATATAGAGAGAGCCAGAGGAAGGGGGGTATAGCATTGCCTGTCATGACCACCTCTTACACAGCAACATTCAAATTAGGGAGGCAGAGACCCTGTCATACAGTCTGCTGCAGAACTGAATAGATCACAGCCAGAGATGCAGAGTTGCAATCACCCATAGGTTTATATGGAAAGTAACTCCTAAATGGCTTCATGTTCTGAGTGGGCAATTGGTGTATATTACCTATATTACTTAGTGTCAGAGATCAGGGGTGAGTGATTTAAAATATATCTGATGCATGCTGGAAGATTAACATTCTGGATCCTGTGTATATTGTATCTGTTACAGTAGTCTACATGTCTCATTCATAGAAAGATTAATTCTGTAATAAAATCTATCAAGGAAAAGTCTGGTGTGTGAGCAACTCCCATCACACAGAACAGGCTAGTTCAGTATGATGGGAATTGTAGTCTGGAGGGGACTTGTATTCAAATCACAATTCTCATGGGATAATAATCACGAGTCATGCAATACTGACCTATACAGCTCAAGGAATATTGTTGCAATTAAATTGCCCTTAAAGTCAAAGATCTGGCAGCACCCAGCTGGTTCCTCTGTGGGTGCATGTCATAAAATGAATACTTGTCTTTACTGTAATACTATATATATATATATATATATATATATATATATATATATATATATATATATATAATATAAACTGTGCGTTGTCCCTATACTAGGGTTGCATTGTATAAACAGCCAACATAATGTTTGTATATAACTCCTGTATGCTGTCTCTATGGAGATATAGTCATGAATATTACTTCACTCTTTTTTACACTTTCCAGAGTGCTAGTTGATATAATGCACGTGTATATATTTGCCAGTTGCCCTGAATTTCCTGAGACAGTCCCTAGTTTTAGCCATCTGTCCCAGTATATATGCTCTCTCCAATATTTGTCACGGTTTTTAGTTTAAAGCGGCTCTGTCACCTTCCTGGGTCTTTGCATATTTTACTCGCATTCCGGTGGCCGCAGAGGTTTATGTACCTGACCCTGTTCCTCGCGTTGCTGCCATCTTTTCCCACTAGGTCAACTTTAGCACCTGACACTTCATTTGCCAGGAGCCGATATCAGCACTGTGCTCTCTTTAAAATACGTTTAATGCTGCAAGTTTGAGGGAAAATTTGTAGGAATCCAAAGTGAATTTAAAGTGTATTTTACGGTTAAGACCAAAATAGCCAAACTAAAAACAGAAATGACCTTTAGAATTAGAATTTTCTAATTAAACAATTTTGGCCTAAATTTAGAAATTCGCTTTTAGTAAATATCTGACATTATGTGATTGACACAGATTTATGGTTGCTTATTAGGTGTGGTATACAGTGGCGTATTGGGTGGATCTAAGTCAATATATATGGGATGGACTTGAACATTTGGGCTGTTTGCCAGCTAGTAGCAACTGTGTGCATCAGGTAAGGCCCATGTTAAAAAAACACTCCAAAAACCATAACTACTACATCTCACTGGCCACCGCTACTGATACAGGAGAGATGGAAGCTCATGACTAGGAATTTCCATTAGCTAATGATTTGACTTCTTGCACCATCACCACTACATCACGCTTCGGCTGTTCCTTTAAACATTCAGCTTAAATGGTACTATGGCTGTTCCTTCAAAGAAGCAGAATGCAGAGTCTGATACTGTGGATAATTGACATTCCCTCACAATAGGAAAGCAATGACTGAAAAATATGATATATTGATGCTTGTGTTATCTTGTTATAGAAGCACACAGGGTAATGCAATCAGTACATAAGTAAAAGTCTCCAAGGATAGAATGTTCCCATTAGAAAACAATATTTCCTCTTGGTAGAGAAATATTATCTCGACCCATGGCTTTATAGGCTATTATGAGCTGGTATGTGACTAACAAACAAACAGATAATATCAACTGCCAATGACCTATTAAATAGCTTTTATTTATACAAAACAGAAACACCATGTGCCGTACGAACCGTGTAGGGCAATTACAAATAAATCAGACTGCTGTGGCTCAAACAGGTGGTATCCCAGGGGGATTGGCACACAGCCGGCCCGGGCTCAATTCAATGCATTCTCTGAGTACAAGTCAATAGATCATCGGTTTCACTGGACATTTGCATCACCCAAGTCAGTAATAGTTATCTTGGCAACCCAGATTAAGATCTATATTTCCAATCCATGAATAACCAGGCCATCGTCTGGGATGTCAAGGCTAGCCATAAGAATTCTAAAAAAAATGGCAATGCATCCTGGGAAATGTAAGTGGTGCATACCTCCCAAGTGACCCTATTTAGGAGGGACAGTCCCTATTTCGGGGGCCCATCCTTCTGTTGCTCTTTTCTGTCCTAATGTCCCTCTTTTCCAGGAGCTCCATATTTTCAGGGTGTCTGAGTGTATAACAGAGCTCCACAGCAATAATACTCCCAGTAATGTCTGAGTGTATAACAGAGCTCCACAGCAATAATACTCCCAGTAATGTGTCTTTAAACTGCAATAAATGTGTTTAGAAATCAGTCTGTGTAAATAAGATCGAAGGAATATCTAGAACAACCAGAAAAATGATTGTTCTCTACTTTGGCCTTAAAGGATAACTATAGGGTCAGGAACACAAACATTTATTCCTGACCCTATAGTGTTAAAACCACCATCTTGCCCCCCTGGGCCCCTCATGCCTCCATAGATATAGTAAAAACCTTACTGTATTCAAGCCTGAAGGTATAACTCTGCATGCTGTTAGACTCAGAAAAACAAGCTGTCTGCTAACATCATCAGAAGTGGTGGCTTGATCCAATCACAGTGCTTCTCCATATGATTGGCTGAGACTGACAAAGAGGCAGATCAGGAGCAGAGCCAGCACAATTCAAACACAGCCCTGACCAATCAGAATCTCCTCATAGAGATGAATTGAATCAATGAATCTCTATGAGGAAAGTTGTGTCTGCATGCAGAGGGAGGAGACATTGAATGTTTGGATGCATTTTAGGCAGCCATGACCCAGGAAGGATCTCTAACAGCTATCTGAGGAGTGGCCAGTGAAGTTATCACTAGGCTGTAATGTAAACACTGCATTGTCTCTGAAAAGACAGTGTTTACAGCAAAAAGCCTAAAGGTAATGATTCTACTCACCAGAACAAACTCAAAAAGCTGTAGTTGTTCTGGTGACTATAGTGTCCCTTTAAATTTGAAATTCACTTGAATTCTCACGTTAGCGAATAACTGTTAGTGTGTCTATTTTTCTATCCATACAGGACTGCCTATAGTTGGACATGTACATTTACTTTGTGAGTGTCTAATTGCATAGCATTTAATAATACTATTCACTTTTATAATGTATATATTTCGATCACAGTTTATTTGAACTACATTGGTCTATTGAAGGGGTGACATCTGTGGCTGCATTTGTGAATATTTCACAATGTAGATATTGACATATTTGGCAGGGATGGGGCTTCACGTTTGTTAAAGGGAGTAGAGGCGAAGCCCTAACCAGCACCAAGGGACATAGGCAAGTAACAGAAGGGGTTTTTAACAGGTTGGGGGCACTATAGTGCCAGAAAAACAATTTTGTTTTCCTAGCATTATATTCTAGTATATACCTACTCTGGGACCTGCCAACTAAAGCAGACCTGAAAGCGGCAAACTCTGAACTCCGCACCTCCATTATGGTGGAGCTTCATGCCCTTAGGGAGGATATCTGTGGCCTACACCAAAAAGTATCCCAGCTTGAGCCAGACTGCAGCAACGGCGCAGACTGCAAACACGTACGTACTGTGACTTCGAACAGCTCAGACAAATGGCATACCATACGGAATACCTCGATAACCAGGGCAGAATATCAGAACCTGAGGCGCACCAGAGGAAATTGACATCGTCACCCCCATGGAACTCTTTAATAAGTTGCAAACCCTGAAGTGTCACTTCCCAACATTCTCAGGGCCATCAAGGAGTTCGGAGCACTGTCTAACCCATGGGTCGTCAACCTGGTCCCTATCGCCCACTAGTGGGCGTTTCAGAATTCTAGGTGGGCGGTAGGGGTTTCGGCAGCACAACAAGCTAATGTTAAATCCTCCTTTTGAGAGAGTGGGCGGGCAGGCGCGGGTGCACGGGCATGAGTGCACAAACACACATGAAAGTACGAATGCGCGCGAATTCGGGCAAACACGAGAATGCGTGCACGCGAACAAGAGAACACTGACATGCCAACACAAGCGAGTGTAACTCGTGGGAAGAGGAAGGGGAGGAGTGGGAGCTGATGCACAATAGCCGGGACATGCAGAAGTGGAGCAGAGGAGTTGTAAAATAGGAGAAAGAAAAGTTATAGGCAGGAGAAGGAGAGAATTGTTGTTGGCTAATAATAAGAAGTGGGCTAACTAGCTCAGCCTTACTTTTGTACATTGCCATAAGGAAGGTAAAAGAAAAGCATAAAAAATAGGAGATAAAAAGGAAAAGATCAAAAGAAAAGAAAGGAGGAGAGTACTTGTAAAAAGGAGAAAGAAGGAGCAGAGTACTTGCAGAATAGGAGAAAGAAGGAGCAGAGTACTTGTAAAAAAGGAGAAAGAAGGAAAATAAAAAAAATATAAAAAGGAGAGAATTATTAGCTAATAATAGTAAGTGGGCTGCCTAGCTCAGCCTTCCTACTGGGCATTGCTATAAGGAAGGTTAAAAAATAGACAAAAGGGGAAAAAAAGGGGGGGGGGAGAATTGAGGAAGGAGAGGAGGGGAGCTGATGCACAGATGAGAAATCATATTATGAGCAAACAGAAGTCGTCTGAATATCACCGAAATAGGAGACCTTTGTTTGTTCCCTACGAAAATCTAACCAGATATCAAATATTTAGCCTTGCAGCATCAACCTCAAGGATCTCATTAATCACTAGTTAAAGGTAATTTCAATGTACTTTATGGTTTTCTCATTAACCCCTTAAGACCGGAGGGCGTACTATTACGCCCTATTTTAGGCGGCTCTAAATGCCGCCGGGCGTAATAGTACGCCCTCCGGTCTTTCATTACTTACCCGGTCGCCGGCGATCCCACACCGGCGATCGCGGTTGAGGGACTCCCAGGGAGCCACCCCGCAGCAGATCTTCCTCCTGGCAGCCCTCCCGGCCATGTGAGAGTGAGGTCCTTGCGGACCTCACAATCACATGGCCGGGATAGCTGGCTACAGCATTGCCAGCAGGGGGACTGCCTGTAATGACAGGTAGTCCCCCTGCTGGCTGGAAATAAATTAAATTAAAGTTAATAAGTGTAAAAAAAAAAAAGTATATACTTAGATTATATATATATATATATATATATATATATATATTCTACATATATATGTAATATTTTTACATAATTAGGTATCTTAATTAATTACAATTAGCGGGACCTGCCTGACAACCCATGCTGAAAGTAAACGGAATTTAATTTGCTAGCACTATATTTAACCCTATAACTTTCCAAGACACCATAAAACCTGTACATGGGGGGTACTGTTCTACTCGGGAGACTACGCTGAACACAAATATTAGTGTTTCAAAACAGTAAAATGTATTACAATGATGATAACGCCAGTAAAAGTGAAGTTTTTTGCATTTTTCACGCACAAACAGTACTTACACGGACGATATAATTGCTGCGATACTTTTTACTGTTTTGAAACACAAATATTTGTGTTCAGCGAAGTCTCCAGAGTACAACAGTACCCCTCGTGTACAGATTTTATGGTGTTTTCAAAAGTTACAGCGTCAAATAGAAGGCTTGTGTTTCATTTATTTCACATTAAAATTCGCCAGATTGGTTCCGTTGCCCTTGAGACTCTATGGTAGCACAAGAATGAAAATTACCCCTATGTGACCAAATGGCTACTAAAAAAGACTGGACATACCCCATTTGCAATACCTTGGGTTGTCTACTATTGCAAATGATATGCCATTATGGGTGTAAATTTCTTTCCTGGGCTACTATAAAGTCCCAAAGGCAATGTAACCAATCTGGCGAATTTCAATTTCAAATGTAACGTGCTATATTTGACCTGTAACTTCCCAAAACGCCATAAAACTTGTACATAGGGGGTACTGTTTTACACGTGAGACTTTGCTGAATACAAATGCGTATTTTATTGCAGTAAAAGCAAGCAGTATTATGACATTGACAGTTAAAATGTCATGTAGAACTAAACTTTTTTTTAAACAATCTTATCTTCTCCCATTTTTTCATAAAAATTTGTTTCATAACTAAATATTTCATATTAAATGAAAGCCCTGTTTCTCCTGAATAAAATGATATATAATAAGGGTGGGTGCATTTAATATGAAAGAGGCGAATTACGGTTGGACAGTCACGTAGCGCAAATGCCAGGTTTTGTTTACATTTTGTTTTGTTCACGTGTACATTTGGCTCCGTCCTTAAGGGGTTAAACTTTATAAAAAGTTAACATTATAAACATGCACAAAGTAGAAATAAAAAGATAAATGTACATACTTTTTTTTTTTTTTTTTTTTTTAAACCCCTCCTTTCTAAAAAATATTCCGCACTTGCGCGAAAACTGGTGGGCGGTAAGGAAATTTTTCCATCAAGAAAGATGTATTAATGAGCAGTAGGTAGAAAAAGGATGACTACCCCTGGTCTAACCTAAAAATGAACTTTTTAAAATCGTTCACTCTGAATGTCGACGTTCCAAAAGACAGGGCAGACAATCCGCCAGAACTACAACTTCCATTGGGCAGAGCATAAAATCTGGGCATATGGCCAACACAGAAGGGAGGAGACTTACTTTAAAAAAAAAATAAAAAAATCTCCCTGATGCTCACTGCATTTCGAACGGAAAAGGAGTGGTCATATCCACATATCTCCTGGTTGGGCAGGATACAAGTGGCCAAGATGAACTTCCTCCCACGCCTGCTACATGTATTCCAGACCTTTCCCATATCTATCCCACACCCTTTATCACCTCAATGCGCACAGCCTTTGGAAATTATGTATGGAATGGCAAGAGACCCCGGCTAAAATTTACTCTACTTATGCAACCCAAACATAGGGGTGGTCTGGCAATGCCGGATTTCTATCTTTGCTACACAGCCTGACATCTCCTACGGGTGATGTAGTGATCCAAACACAGTGTGCACAAATTATGGAAACAGGAGGAGAATGGGGCAGGTAAACCCATTGCTCTGTTGCCCTGGCTACCACCTGGAGAGGCAGGGAGGGTGGGAAACTGTTCTGTATTTACGAGAGCCATATTACAAGTGTGGCGTAGCGCCATGGGAAGACATGCCCTCTCGTTGACATACAACACGGACTTTCCACCGAGGCTGGACCCCAATACTTTCAGGGAACTCAAATGATCCCCCGCCTAGATTGACACAAATGCGCGGCTGAATGCATAATGACACTAACAGACCTTAGCGGCGACGCAAGTACCACCACCCTCCTACTCCTGAAATACAAACTACAGAGCTATAGAACAGCAATGACTACAGTACACATCTGCCCCAATATATTAAAAATATTAAGGATTAAGGAGCGAGCACAGGTAACTTTTTTCTTTTCTTTGGTTTTTACTATATATTGGGGCTGATGTGTACTGTAGTCATTGCTGCTGGCCCAGTAGTGATGGGAGTGAGCGCAGGACTTCTCTTTTTGTATTTACTTTGTATCACACAGCCTTGTTACAATGCTGCCGCCCATTCCATGTGTTCCCTATTAAGGGTTAATAAGTATATAGGGGTGTATATAAAAAATACCCCTCTCTGTCTCATTAGAGATATCTTTGCCAGAAGCTCAAGGAAGTAGGCTGAAGGGTCAGTGTTAGGGGGGTTTAGGGGGGTCTGCCTTGACGTTGGCAGGCGGGCATTCCCTCAAATGGCCATTGGAGCAACTAAATGACCTCCATTTGTCTAAATATACATAGGGATTAAGGAGAGAGCGCAGGTAACTTTTTCTTTTCTTTGGTTTTTACTATATGTTGGGGCTTATGTGTACTATAGTCATTGCTGCCGGCCCAGTAGTGATGGGAGTGAGCGCAGGACTTCTCTGATGACCTGAAACCCACCCACTTTCTTGTCCCCTCTTTATATCTGTGATCTCACAGCTTTTAGTCAGATAACAAGGGCGAGCTGCCATGACCAGCTCGGAGGCTCATTTTTGAAGATCTCTAATTAAAGGGTATGGTATGAAAAGTAAGGGGTGAGAATACCGAGATCCGAGCAATAAATAGCTTTTGTTAAATTGGTAATTTGATCCGATACAGGGCCTGCGAGTGCTCAGATGCCTGGGACACTGTATGGTTTGTTCACTAAACCAGGATTTGCTCATTTTTGTCTAAAATTTAGAAACTGGAAACCTTCTCAAACTCACAGGTGTGCACAAAGGTTTTATCAGGTGCTTAAATTGTCCATATTGTGATTGTGCCCCATTTAGGTCACCTACCTGCACTTGTGTGCCAGTTTAAAGCGGTTTAATATCTGATTGCAGTTGAAAATTATCAATTTTTCTCTTCTTTCATTGCCTCTATGATGGTTGAGTTTTTAAATATTTTCGTTCGTAAGCAGCAAAACATATTTAGCTTAATGGAGTAGTGTTGGTGTACAGATCATACCCCTGTAGCCTCACTGTTCAAGTATCTGCTTTTTAGGAGTTGTTTATGCAGCTCTAGCCACACCTCTCTGCATGTGACCTACACAGTCTCCCTACACATTTTCTGTAGAGATGACTAATGTTTAAACTTCCTTTATTGCACAGCCTGTTTCATTTAGAATTCCTTTTATTCTGCTCTGCTAATAGTCTGCTGGAGCCATTCAAATAACAGAGCAGGCGATTAAACTTCTAAAGTAAACCCACTGTGCTGTCACATCTGATTTAAAATTAAAAAAAAATTTCCATGCTGGCTTGGTAAATCACATCCGGGAGGGGGTTGTGGTGGTGGCTAGGGCTGCATAAAGAGAATTAAGTGAGTTAACTTCTAAATGGAAGAGAATTAAGCAGTGAGACTGATTATTCATATTTGAAATTTAGCCTTCTGCCTTTTTTCTTCCCAAATATGAAGTGAAAATTCTAATTCAATGCAATAAAAACATAAATGTAAGTATTTCCAGAATATCTTTAACCAACACATTTCTAGTAACAACAAAAGATTGAGAATGTTGTAAAAAGTTTTATTTTACAGAATGTTGTCTGTAGTGTGAATAATTGGTCGTTCACAGGAGTGGATCACATTCTGAAAACGCCAAACTGCGTTTTCTCCGTTGGTGCATTTAATGCTGCGCTGAGGCTTAAAGCTACAACAAGTCTGGTATCAGCTGGATCTATGATTCCGTCATCCCACAACCTGAAAAAGCCACAAAGAGAATAATAACATTTTAAATAGTACAGTAATTAAAAGCAAGGACTAGTTAAATTATAACCTAAAAAAAGAGACAGGTAACTAGCTTTTCATCCCAAAGGCAATCTAATTATGCAAAAGTCTTCAACATAATATACTGCATTCAGTTTGTAAACATGTTGTTTATTTCTTTTTTTTATTGTTCTTTACAAAACGCGGTCTAAAGTTAAAAAAAAATTGGGTCAATCACCATAAAAACTAGTGGCCCAACAGGCACATTCCATTGGTGACTCCTCCCCTTTGCACCACTTTTTAGAACAGAGCACTTTGATAAATCTCCCCTTATGTACTTACTGCAAAGTATTACACGTAAAAAGGATGGGAAAGAAAATCCTGGCAGATGGAATAATGTGAGGGACAAAACATATCAAAATAAATATGAATTGTTGATAGTAAAACCTTGGAGAGAAAAATCCCTAACACCCTCAATCTACATCATGCAGCGTAACAGGACTGTTTTATCATACTTTGCCCTGGCAGTGTTTCCCTCATTCATAGAAAGTGCAGTTTTATACCTATCTGTACTGCATTTACAGAATTCAAATTATCTTTATAAAAAAAATCTGACTGAAAGAACATGGGTTTCAATATACTGTAATCACTGATTTTTAGGAGTCTTTAACATCTAACTGCCTGGTATCATGGATCCTCAACTCACACCTGAGTAAAAGTCATGGGAGCTGTAGTCCACAATAGATGGAAATGGATCTGCTGCTTATCACAAGGTTCTGTGCGCTATCAGTAATATTACAATTTATAATTCTCGAAGATCAGCTTCTTAGAAGACTACATACTTCCAAAGCATCAATATCCTTTGCTATAACAGTGTTGTGTCTGCTGGGAAAACCTTCTGAATATTTAATACTTTGGCAGGTCGCAAGCAATGTACTGCAATTTACGAAATGGGAATTTAGAGCAAAGGAATATGTGGATGCAATTTACATAAATTGATCAACTCCCTCTGGCAAAAAACAAAAAAAAACAACCCACAGGCAGTTTGATAAACACGAATAGAAGACTCAGCATGACGCCCATAAATACAAATGGTTCCATGAATGTCATTCAGGAACCGGATTTATAATTAAAAGGTCTGCAGTTATGCTGCAAACATGTGCTGCACTTGAAACGCCTATGTATCACAGGTAAGCAGCAACAATGCCAGTCAACATACAAAAATTTAAAAAGTAGCTAAAACTTTACATATAATCAAAATAAATTAAAAAAAAATCACCCAAATTAACTCAGAAGAGAAGGAACCACCTAATTGCTTTGTGTCTGAAAGCTCTGCAAACTAAAATTCTTAAAGAAACCACGTGTTTGTGCGGATAAGGAGAACCTAAACAAAGTACTAATTAACACGTACAGGATCTACTTTATCTTCCTGTAGAGAAGCCGGTGTATTTGGAAAAACAAACATCTATCTACATATAGGATTTAAATTACTGCAAGATGATAAACGTTTCTTTTCTAGGAGCAATTTAAGGAATCCGTTTGGGATTCCTTCGATATCAGTGGAAGGGCCAAAATTGTTGGGATTTACAGCAAACAAGCATAGCACCCAGTAGCAGCATTTATGACACAAAACATGAATAAAACTATGGTAATAAGCCAACAGAGGCCAGCAATTCTCTAAGACAGCTACGTTTTCAGTTCACTATTTTAACCAAACATTTGAAGCTTACTGTGAATTCACGGACACTCATACTTTAATGAATAATCATGTGTGTCTGATTATTTTAGATCACAAAAGACCAATTTAATAGAGCATTCAATAATACACACTTTGAACTAATTGATGAACTAAGATTTCTTTTGCAGCAAATTCTCAGACTTTAATCGACTGTTCACTTTCTCTAGATAAGCTGCTTCCTATTTAAGGTTCAAAACATATCTGGCGTGATTTACAATAGACTGTAAAATTGCGAATCACCCTGGTCTGTTACCAACACATTTCAACTTGTTTCAGAAGAAAAACCACATATCGCTTCCATGGAATCTGTGAAAATGTTTTAAACAATTCTTTGTCTTGGGATACAATTATTGTACGCCATTTGCGAATGAAAATTCACCCCTAGTGAGTACACCATGGACCCTTCCAGGCTGGCAATGAGAAGTAACTTTTAGTAAGCTATTGTAGAACTGGAAATTCCGAATCCTGTTTTATCAGTAAGATTATTTTAGAAGATGGTAGAGTGAACAAATTGACAAAGAAACAAACAGAGCTCTGTAACATTTTAGGTTTAACAGAATTTTAAACATTTACTAAGATAAAGTTTGTTGTTTACAGCATTAAAGTAGTATTTTACAGAAGTCTATAAAATTCTCATTGTTAAAAGTCTAATGCGATGTCCCCACCTTGCGCTTGCATAGTATGGGTTTCCCTCCTCTTCAAACCGCTTTATAATGGGCTCCTTCAAAGCAGCTTCTTCCATTTCAGAAAACTGAGATAAAATAATTTCAAAAGGAACACAAAAAAGCAAATGTCAGTTTAAAAGGGTTTTAAAATACACAAATATGAAATTAGGCACGCCATCTAACACAGATTATAGAGTTATTAATCAAGGTTTCTTTTAATATTGCTGCCAATATTGCGTGTTTATTGGCTTTCACGGTCAGTATTTTAGGCATTGCTGCAACACCCTTATTGCATATGCATGATTAGGTGAATACATCCTTCCTGGCATCATATCTAGATACACTATATGGACAAAAGTGTTGGGACATACTTCTTGGGTCATTCTGAAGAGCTCAGTGAATTCTAGATGCTACTGTGATAGGATGTCACCTTTGCAATAAGTTCGTTCATGGAAATTCATCCCTGCTAGATATTCCATGGTCAGCTGTAAGTGGTATTATTGGAAAGTGAAATAGTTTAGGAACTGCTGCAATTCATCCACGAAGCGGAAGACCACAAAGTTACAGGGCAGGGCCATCGAATGCGGAGGCACATGAGGCGTAGAAGTCGCCAAGTCTCCTCTGCCATGGAAACTCATTCCATGAAGCTCCTGCTCCACTGGTATGTGCAGCAGAAGATTCATGGAATGGATTTTAATGGCAGAGCATCTGCATGCAATCCTCACATCACCAAGTACAATGCCAAACGTCAGATCGAGTGGTGTGAAGCATACCACCACTGGACTCTGGATCAGTTGAAGTGCCTTCGGTGAAGAAGCAAATCACATTGTCTGTTTGGCAGTCGGAGGGAGAGTCTGGATTTGGTGGATGCCAGAAGAACGTTACCTATCTGACTGCATTGTGCCAACTGTTAAGTTTGGTTGCGGAGATATTAATTGTATGGTCCAAATTCCCAATTAGGCAAATAAATAAATATATATATATCGAAAAGCCTTGAGTGCCGGTATGTCTTTGGATATGTCATTATTGCAACCAGAGCACCAGGTACCATTAGATTTAGGTTGGAGTGCAGGAATTGGTTTTGAGATTATATATATTTATAATATCTAGAAGTCCCTGTACTCAGGCTTAATACTTCTATTATTTCAGTTGCATTTCTTTGATTTGTTCATTAGACAGCTGAAAGTCCGTCTGTCATGCCAAAAGCATGAGTTGGTGTTTGATGTGTGTTTATATATGTTAAGAGTTGTTTTTTGTAAACCTTGGGATGACATTTATTATGGTCTTTGATCTTGCACCAGGCCTAGACCATAAAACATCTAGATAGCCATCACCAGAGTTGGACACAAGGAATTTCATAGAGTGGGCAATAGACTGCCAGACCAGCCCCCTCTGATCCCCCCCAGGGGTCTGCCCACTGAGAAACAACTAGTTTAGATATATGAGGGTGTTGGACTATCCAGGGAAGTCAGTTATTCATTTTTCTTTTGTCAGTAACTTCTAGGAGACCTATACCATCTAAGACTCCCACAAGAATTCTATATGGGGTAAATATATGTAAGGAATTTCTTGTGTTTTCTCCTATTTTATTTTATGTACTGTTTTGCAATTTGTTATCTGTATGTCATTTATTTCTGTATTTTGTACTCAGCACTGTGAATCCTTTTTGTCAGATTAAATGTTTACTTAATCAGCTTGTGTCTCTGTTCTCTATGAGCTTCACTCTCCAGAGGAAAGCTCAGGTAAACACGTTACCAAAAAGGGTTTACTATATATGTTTTATCAGTAAAAGTAGAACGGTGATACTATAATTCTCCTGTGTGTGGGGTAACCTAAGACGCCCGGGTTTAAAAGTCTTGGTGGTGGCAGTAAAGTGTACTAAGGGAGTTAGTGTAGAAGGGATTGCAGGGGTTAATTGAGTGGTTGCTGGGACTAGCAACAGGTAACCAGGGGTCTGGTGTCATTAACCCTGTCACTTCCACACTCTCCCCACTGTCTCGGCTGGGCCTATAGCCCACGCACGTGACACCGTCATTTAACAAAAAACCTGATTTTCAATGGGGCTGAATCATGATTACAACTGTATATAGATATATCCCAGATCCCTGCATGGGAAGGTGTTGAAGGCTAGGTACATCACCTAGAAGGGTTCTGGAAGTGTTTTGCATTCACCCCAACGCTTTATCAACATCATTCTGATGAGTGAGTCTGAGTTTGGTGGATGCTGGAGAACGTAACCTGCCTGACTGTATTGAGGCTACTAAGTTCAGTGGAAGAGGGATAATGGTTCGGGGCTGTTTTTCAGGTGTTCGGCTAGGCACCATACTTCCAGTGCATGGAACTCTTAATGCTTAAGACATTTTGGACAATGCTATGCTTCCAACATGTGGGAACAGTTTGGGGAAGGCAATTTTCTATTTCAGCATGACTGTGACCCAGTGCACAAAGAAAGGTCTATAAAGACATAATTGAACGAGTTTGGTGTGGAAGAACTTGACTGGCCTGCACTCAGCCCTGACCTCAACCCCAAACAACTTTGGGATGAACTGGAAGAGAGACTGAGAGCCAGGCCTTCTCGTCCAACATCACTGCCTGGCCTCACAAATGCTCTGCTGGATGGAACGGCAAAAATTCACAAAGAAACACCGCAAAATCTTGTGGAACGGCTTTGCAAACGAGTGGAAGCTATTATAGAACGGGGGACTCAAGTACATATTAATGACTGTGTATAGAATGCAAGGTTAGAAGTCCCTGTTGGTATAATGGTCAGGTGTCCCAATACCTTTGTATATATATAATATAAAGGAATGTACTGAAAGACTTAAATAGTTAAACAAGCAAATATCCAGGAAGCAGCTGGTGCAAAACTAGACTATTAATTCCAGCTATCGACATAGATGCTAATACAGTACTATTAATGAGATCTGTCCTTTCATAATATAATGCAATCATCCTTGAGCTTTAAAAAAAAAAACCAAAAAAAAAACACAACAACTCCAGTATGGATGAATCACGGCCCTAGATCAAAGTAAGTGCGCATAAAAATCTGACATTGAGTCAGGCCACATATGTCCAAACTCAGTGATGACAGCTTGGAATATGAATTGTTTGTCACAAGAAAACTATGGCAGTACAACAAATACATTCTTTAAGTATTTTGTTTTCTTTTTAACAAGCAAACTTTAAGCATTCAATGACGAAAGTAATTTGTTAGTAAGATCGGGTTAACATCACTCATAATCCATGTAAGGTTTACAAATGGTTCTAACAAAACTCAAACAAAAAGTTTAATTATCTGAATAAGATATTAAATAATTACTTCAAGTTCTGTGACCACTTAAGGGATTTGAAGTGGTCATGGTGCCTGGAATCTGTATGTGTGCCTTTCGTTATGGAACGCTGCACATCCTGAATTTACCCCTTTGCTGCTAAATTTGTAACTCCACCTCCACCAACATCATTTGGGCATTATTAGCTAGCTTGGAACAATTCTGCTAATATTTTTAGGCACAGAGTTGAATTAATTGGCTGAGAGCAGTCAGCTGATGCTCTCAGCCAATGAATAGCTTGCAGGTTCAGCATCTAGTTTCTGTGGGTGTGTAGAAGCCATATGCATCTCGCTGGTCATAGAGGACCTTGGTGCCCAGCAGAGTCTCAGGTAAGAGGGCAAACTGTTGGAAAACGGTTTTCTTTAATATTGAGAAATGGGGCTTGAATACTCCTGGCATCATAACCACTACAGCAGACTGTAGTGGCTGTGATGCTTGGAATAACCACATAACAATAATATGCATACTTTTCATACAAATGAAGACTTAACTGAATTTATTGCATGTAATTCAAATATTGCTATCTATTTTGGAACTATATTTGGCATCATCCCCTGACTTGACTTTCATTCTCTCCATAAACATTTGTTTCACTAGTATTTTGCTTGGGTTTCCTCCGTAAATTGGGGACCTCCATGGGCACCTTGTTTGAACCCCCATTGCTAATCAGACTTTCTGAAGGATTGGAGATGGGATTTCAGCAGTACATACAAAATTATTTGAGGTATCAAGAGACCCGATTTTAGTATGCATAGTTGATGGGAAGGGTGTGGGTGACTTCAGAAAACACAAAAATAACAACATGGACAAAGAGATATTCCAAGTTGGGTTTAAGCATACCTTTTAATGAAATATCTAGATAAGTTATATTGAAGATGCTGAGAAAAGTAAGAAAACTTACAAATACTATTGTAGCTGCATTTACATGGTCAGTGTAATTTTTTCAGTTCTTAAAAGATGAAAAGCTAATTTTTATTTACCGTCTTCCCTTCTCTTGCTTTTCGATCCTTGGCAATTGTAGCCAGCACTGTAGCAGCTTGTTCACCACCCATCACTGAGATTCGAGCATTTGGCCACATATAAAGGAACCGTGGGCTGCATGACAAAACATGCAAAGAAATATTGGAAAGATTATTGGGGGGAAAAAAACAACAACAAAAAAACCCAGCTCTCACCAATATTAAAAAGAAACTGCAGGCTGCAGTTGCTCTTCCTGGAAATATTGGGAGCATCATAGAAAGTTGATGGTTTATTATAAGCTTACGGCAGAAACAGCAAACCATGGGGTTTGCAATAGATGCAGGGACTACAAATGTGAGTTATTATTTGTTTTGAAATAAATACTTTGTTATTATTTTGTGTATTTTATATGCTTTATCCATACAATGCACTTAAATAGGTCATATCTACTTTTGTACTTTTGTACTTTTTAACTTGCATATGACCAAAATGGTACGCAATTTTTATTTTTATTAAAACACAATACAAATGGGTTTATTTTTAGCAGGAGTATTTATTATTAAATGGTTGATGTCGGCTAGCGTAGCTTGGTCTCAGAGTCTAACTCTGTCTGCTGACTAACTCCTATCATGCCGTATGAAGCAGCTGAAGTGGTGGATAATCGTCACTGCACCACTGCAGACTGTATTACTCCCAACAAACTTAGAAATTATTTTTAAAACCTTTTAATTGAACTCTAATCAAGAAAAAGCATAACAGTCATAAAATCCATTAAAACAAATGTGATCAACCTGTAAAAACCATTCTATTTTTCTATAAAGAATATAAACACTTACCTATACGCTTTGCCACACATTCCATAATTTCCTGCCCCGTACGACCCTCCGATAACTACTGTTATTTTTGGTACATTGGCACAAGCAACGGCTGTTACCATCTTAGCTCCATCTTTTGCTATTCCTCCAGCTTCATATTCTCTGCCAACCATAAAACCTGGAACCAAAATACACATCTAATCATGAAAAATAGTGTGTTCCGTCTTCGTTTGAAATGAAAATGCATCATTTAAAAACTACTGGCGTTCATGCTTCATAAACAAAAACAAATATAAAGCCTGTTCTTTGCTATTTCACATTTTTGAACACATTAGCAAGCATAACAAGTATTAAAACTGCCAATAAAGTTCAGGGAAATTGTAACAGACTCAAAGAACCAAAAGTACCACAAGCAAGGGACAAATGTTCAAGAATCATTATCTGCTGTGTTGTAAACGCGCTGAAGAACAGAGTCTCAGTGCTCTGCATAAGCATCACCAACGGAACACTAAGAGGTTTCTTATTTCAGAAAAAGATTCCAAGGATAAAGTTACAGAATTGTACCAATGACGTACGCATTATACATCATACTCTCCAATTTCATAGTAGAATGAAAAATAACATTTCTACAAAGCTACAAACATCATTATAGAATTACCCATGAATTAGTTAGAAATAAGCATTTATTACATACTGCAGGCATCGGTAATACATGCTATATCCAAATATTGCAGCAATATGGCATGGGCCTTTTTCAAACTAGACAACAGTACTTTGTGAAATTCCATGTCAAGAGCCGCCAAACCACTTTGAACAGCTCCCCCCCCCCCCTTAATTATAAAACACGCTAAGCTTTGGAACGATGACAGCTTACTGTAGAGGTTCTGGTGTAATGAGAGAGTTTCTGTAGTTTCAGCAATGTAAACACTGCCTTTTCTGAGAAAACTCCGTTTGTACATTGCATCCTAACCTCACATCTTGTGGTTGTCACTCAGTCAATAGAGGGTCTTCCTGGTGCGATCCTGCAGTCTTTGATTGTCCCCTCAATGCTTCCTTGTTTTCACTATTTAGTACATAACCCCCAAAGGAAACATTTCTTGCATGTATTCTTAGAGAGTGTATGAAAAAAAAGTAACCTTAAAAATCTGCAGATGTTGCAAGTCCTCTCCCTTTTCCTGGCACAGACCTTTAGTCTATGCTAGTGAATTGACCACTCAAGGGCTTCTTATTGAGAAGCTTCTATGGGCGAGCCATGAACACTCGCCCACTTTGCTTTCCATTCATAGGCATCTCAGTGTGACTGTGGTACAGATGTGAGCAGTTGGCATGCATACAATAATATTCTTTATTTTTGTGGGTCAGTAGTATGACAACAGTATAGAACGTGAAGACAAAGTAAGTAGCAGACCAAAGTATATTGATAACATGAGATTACATCACATAGGCATAGTCGACCCGAATTGAAATTTTTGGTGCTATGTAAACCCCTATAGCTGGGCTAGGTATGACAAGAACACTAAAGCAGAGGGTCCCAGTGGAGGCTGCTTGTGTATATACAGTTTTTTAAAGGACAAAAAGGGCTTTAATTTGATGTAACATATACATATATAAATGCTTATTTATTATAAAAAAAATACAAGCAATAATAAGAATGTGTGCATAATTAGTGCAGGTTAAGTAATTAAAAATAAATCAATTTAGTTCTGATTTACAGAATATATAATGTGTCTGGGATTTTAAGTTTTTTTTGGTAGTTACAGGTCACAAAGCACAAGGAGTAAAATAAACTTTTAATGTGGAGCGATTTTAGAATTTGGTATGTTTGTCTTGTAAGCTTAATAGCCATAAAAGAAAACAAAATTGCAGCACAAAAGTATATATTTATATAAAGTAGACATTACAGGCTAATTACCGAAGGTTATTTTGACACTTTTTACGTAGCCATTTCACTGACAAGCTCTGCTAGATATTGGAGTAAAATTGTGTTTCTTTTTTTGACACACAAACTTATAACAAAGATCTTCTCATGTGTATTTCGTAAAGTTGGTGTGTGCTATTCCTGTACAAAACAACATTTTGTGTTCAGCTACATCTGCTGAGTACAACACCCCCATTGTATGTCTTTGGCACTATTTTGTGAAGCTACAGTGCCATATAGGAAACCTGGCCATTTCAGTATTTACAGTAGAATTTTGAGAGACTGATTTGAGGGGCCTATGTTTCAATTTGGGGCATTGTAGCAGTTTGTTATAAAAAAAAACAAAAAAACCCACAAAGGCCTACCATTTGTAAAAGTAGACACCCAGGGGTATTTCAAAAGGCATATTTTAAACCTTAGCATAGGATCATTTTATTTGCTAGTTTGTACCAAGTCTAGTAGCAATAGGCATTTTTTTCTGCCTTTTTGACACACACTTGGAGATGTTACTGTATATTTTGCAATCCTTATGTGTGCTAAGGCAGTATAACACCTAATATGCTGCTCAGATATGTTGTCTTAGTACAACAATACCCCCATGTGTACCTTTTTTCAGGGATATGTGAATGTTGAAGGGGCACATTGGAGACCAAGCCATATCATTTATTTTTTATTTTTTAAACTTATAATTTTGATGCTGGGTCCATGTGCAATTTTAGAGCATCTTAGCAGGTTAATAATTCAAACTACCCCACAAAGGCCTACCATTTCTCAAAGAAGACAATCCAGGCTATTTCAAATAGCATATTTTAAACCTTAGCGTAGGATCATTGTTTTGCTAGTTTGTACCAAGTCTAGTAGCAATTAGCATTTTTTCTGCCTTTTGACACACACTTGGAGATGTTCCTGTATATTTTGCAATTCTTATGTGTGCTACGGCAGTATAACACCTAATATGTTGCTCAGCTATGTCATCTTAGTACAACAATACCCCCATGTGTACCTTTTACGGGGATATGTAGATGTTGAAGGGGTACATTGGAGACTAAGCCACATCAGTTTTTTTTCAAACTTTGAATTTTGACGCTGGGTCCATGTCCAATATAGAGAATTTTAGCAGGTTGTTAATAAACTACCCTACAAAGGCCTACCATTTCTTAAAGAAGATATTAATCACTGTATTAACCTGCATCAAACTCTGAGACACTGCCTGACAACTCAGTCTGCTGATAGATTTCAAAATCCTTTTTTCTTCCTAAGCATTTTTAACTTTTTACACAACTTACAGAACTTTAACTAAATAAATGTTATAAATTATTATTTTTTTCCTATTTTTTTATTCTTTTAACCCCTTAGCGACCCAGGACGGTTCAGGACCGTCATCGGCATTTTTGCCTTGAGGACAGATGACGGTCCTGAACCGTCCTAACGGTCAGAGCTACTTACCTGATTGCCGTCGTTCCCCCGGCGGCGATCAGCGTGGCTCCGGTTGTGGGGAGACTGCCTGCAGCCCAGACAGTCTCCCCACACTGAATTAGGACCCCTGTGGCCATGTGATCGCTTAACACAGCGATCACATGGTCACAATAGGTGTCCTAGTGTCTGCCTGCAGGGGGACTGTCTATGCTGACAGGCAGTCTCCCTGCTAGTGTAAAATCAGAAAAATAAATAAAGTTAATGTTAATAAAAAATAAAAATAAATTATATTTGTGTATATATGATATATAGACATATATTATATCTATATAATATATGTCTATATATCATATATATATAATGCCATACTAAGTGTATTTTTATATTAATATGTACTTATATTAATATAAAAATACACTTATAATTAAATTACACACGTGTATATATATAATATATATAATAACTATATATATTGTATATATATATTATTATAAAATATAAATAATAAGTAATTTAAATTAAATAAAACATTTTTAAAAATAATAAAAAAATTAAAAAAAAATTATATCTATATGAAATTTTATTCTAACTGTATTTTAAAATTAATATATATATATTTATATCAAAATACACTTAGAATGAATTTGTATATATATCTATGTATATAAAAATAAATAAAAATAATAAGAAATATACATATGTCCATATACAAAATTACATAAATAATTATATAAATATACACGTAGACTTCAAATATATAAATATGCATATATATTTAAATTCTACGTGCGTATTTATGTAATAGTTTTACATAATTCAGTAATTTTATTGATTGCTATTTAAGGGACCTGCCTGCCAACCCAGGCCGAAATTCCAGAGAATTGAATTTGCTAGCACTGTATTTAACCTGTAACGTTCTACGACACCCTAAAACCTGTACATGGGGGGTACTGTTTTACTCGGGAGACTTCGCTGAACACAAATATTAGTGATTCAAAACAGTAAAACATATCACAGCGATGATATTGTCAGTGAAAGTGACTTTTTTTGCATTTTTCACACACAAACAGCACTTTTACTGATGATATTGTTGTGATACGTTTTCCAGTTTTTAAACACTAATATTTGTGTTCAGCGATGTCTCCCGAGTAAAACAGTACCCCCCATGTACAGGTTTTATAGCATTTTTGAAAGTTACAAGGTCAAATATATGGGTCAAATATTTTTACATTGAAAATGGCCAGGTTGGTTACGTTGCCTTTGAGAGCGTATGGTAGCCCAGGAATGAGAATTACCCCCATGATGGCATACCATTTGCAAAAGAAGACAACCCAAGGTATTGCAAATGGGGTATGTCCAGTCTTTTTTAGTAACCACTTGGTCACAAACACTGGCCAAAATTAGCGTTCAATTTAGTTTTTTTACTTTTTTCACACACAAACAAATATGAATGCTTACTTTGGCCAGTGTTTTCGACTAAGTGGCTACTAAAAAAAAGACTGGACATACCCCATATTGAATACCCTGGGTTGTCTACTTTAAAAAAAAATATGTACATGTGGGGTGTTATTCAGAGATTTATGACAGATAATAGTGTTACAATGTCACTATGGATAAATTTAAAAAATTTATGTTTTGAAACCGCAATATTCTACTTGTACCTATAGCCCTATAACATGCAAAAAAAAAGCAAAAAAGCAAGTAAACACGGGGTATTTTTAAACTCAGGACAAAATTTTGAATCTATTTAGCAGTTTTTTTAATTCGCTATTGTAGATGGGTAAAAGATTTTTCAAGTAAAAGTCAAAAAACATGTATTTTTTTCAATTTTTCATCATATTTTTTTATTTTTTTTAAATTAAAATACATGAGATTATATAAATAATGGTATGTAAAGAAAGCCCCTTTTGTCCTGAAAAAAACAATATATAATTTGTATGGGAACAGTAAATGAGAGAGCGGAAAATTCCAGCCAAACACAAACACCACAAAAGTGTAAAAATATGCCTGGTTGCAAATGTACAACATCGCAAAAACAGTCCAGTCCTTAAGGGGTTAAATCTTTTCACCCCTAATGTAACAATAAACTCTCCAATGTCCCATGAATTACCACGCAGCCTAATTAACTAAATAAAATTAGAAAAATAAAATAATCATAGTCAGAGGTCAGAACTGCAGCAGCATCCTTTGCCCTGAACGTCGTCAGCAACCTTTAATTTGGAAGAACAATTAAATTTAAAAAAAAATTTATTAAAATATATACACACACACACACACAATTTGCAACTTATTCTCCCTGGGTGTAAAAAAAAAAACTTTCAAACAGTTGCCAATACAAAGGCTGGGCTGAGAGTGGGCAATTAGAGTAGTAAAAGCTAGTTTCCATCCTTATGCCCCGGTGGTAGCACCTTTTCTGGGGTGTATGGTATGCGGAAACAGAAGTGGCCTGTCCCGACCCTTCTGCTGCTAGACCCTGCTGATGGTTCCCCACTGTGGCACTCTGTGAGCAGCTCAGAAATCCGGTGAAAGAGAAAATCCAGAAATGTGGATTTAATGTCAGCATTTAAAATATAACGTGTGGAGAGACACTTAATATAACCACCACCTCAATTTAGGGTGCTATTCCAAGAAGGTACTCCCTCCAATACCAATAGAGTAAATACTCCAAAGCAAGGAATGCACACCATATGATACAATAGTATCTATCTATATATATTTATTACAATACAAATACAAGCCATACATACAAAATGTAACAATATAACAGTGACCAAATAGGCTAACAAACTCAACAAATATATTTACCACATTCCACAAGCCTATAAGGGCAGAAACACGAGTCACAAACAATCCCCCAACGTCATCCAGGAACCACTTATATACACACATATACAAATCACTTACAGCTGATGGCCATCAGTAATAACGCAGAGAGCCGAGACCGGAAGTGACATCATCACTTCAGATCACAGTCCTATGTGCTAAACATAATATTTAACATATGTACTATACACTCCTAATGTTATTACCAAACAAATTTTATCATATATGCAAAAGTGTCATTTCATTGTGTAATTCAAATATCCATAAATCTCCTTACTAGTAAAAATGTCACGCGCATGCACAATGCAAGTGTAAGCGGTCGCCATATTATCTATTGGCATGCTCCTGTTACCAGGAGGAGCCGAAACGTTGGGGGATTGTTTGTGACTCGTATTTCTGCCCTTATAGGCTTGTGGAATGTGGTAAATATTTGTTGAGTTTGTTAGCCTATTTGGTCACTGTTATAATGTTACATTTTGTATGTATGGCTTGTATTTGTATTGTAATAAATATATATATATAGATAGATACTATTGTATCATATGGTGTGCATTCCTTGCTTTGGAGTATTTAATGTCAGCATTTGCCTTTTTGTATAGAATAAAGGCATTGTGTGTTGCCATTTGCATTAGGTAAATGCCAAGCTTTTTGTACCATGCCCTGGTCTTCCTCAGTATTAAATATGGCTGCAGCAGTTGGTCGGGCAGGTCAAATCCCCCCATATGCTTGTTGTACTGCCTAATGCAGACTGGCACCCATCTAGTTTCTTGTCTGCCACGAACTGCGACTCTTTGAGTGTGCTCAGTATGCATGGGTGTTCGCATGAACACCTCCTTTTTATCTTTAAATTTGAGAGCCAGCAGTTCGTCCTGGCAGACAGCAGCTGTTTCCCCCCTCTTGAGCTTTTTTGTGGCCGGGCTTTTGTGAAACCGGCACGTGTTTTTCGGATAGTGCTGCAGGCCACAGTTTTAAAGCAATAAAGCATCCTAAGAAGAGTGATGCTGTTGTAGTAGCTATCTATATATACACATGATACCCCTTGTTTAGCAATGGGATAATTAGATCCCATACAATTTTCCCACTAGTCCCAATGATATCCGGGCAGCCTGGGGGATCCAAGTGGCTGTTCTTTACCTTCGTAAACACGGAAAGGTGTAACCATAGCCACTGCACTTTCGCAAAGTTTATATAAACTTTATCCCATACCGGGATCTTTTGGCCGGGATATATTACTTAAACCCCAGTCTGCCCTTGTATTTCATCAAAGACTCATCTATACAAATATTTTTTTGTGGGGTGTAAATTAAGCCAAATTGCCTGTTGAAGTGAGAAATTCGGGGGCGAATCTTATAGAGGATTACCTCTTGGGGGGCACTTTGAATTGTGGCTGAAGTGTAAAAATCGAAGTATTACTTCGTATCTGGACCTATTCATGGTCTGGGAGTAAATAGGGGTGCTGCATTTTTGGACCAGTACATCATGATGGGCTTTTTAATATTGCCCATTAGCTTAGTCAGTGCTCAGAATTTTTTTTAATTCTGGCACACTGATGAGGTACCAACTCCCTTTCCTGGCAATGAGACTCTGATCATTGTCAGATAATGCTCAGCATAAATGATGGTCTGGGTGACTCTCTCTTCTAAAATATCATCCCCCCCCTCCCAAGTATAGCTGCATGAAATCCAGTGCATTGTTGTGAGCCAAGTCCAACCGAATGCCAGGACTACCAGTAAACTCTGGGATGTCAGGAGTAAAATCATTCGGGGGTTCGCAGTCACCAGCGCCATGTCAGGGGACTCGGCGCTTACAACAGACGGCCCTGCAGTATCTGGCAAAGAGTCATCACCACTCTCAGAGGCAGTGTCTGTGGCGTCAGAGTTGGCCGCTAAAATATGATAGGCCTCCTCAGCAGTGTACCTTCTACACATTGTGAAGCTGTAACTTTAACTTTGTTTTTGTAACAACTAAAAAAAAAAAAAAAAACATACTTTTAAAAAAACTTTTCCAAACTTTTACTCCCTTACTAGCCTAACACTTAATTTCACTATTTCCCACCAAAGTCCACCGACTTCAGCTAACTAAAGAATCAACGTAAAAATTAATAAAATAAAATTAACCCCAAAGGGTTAAAAAAAATAATCTAAATTAACCCTTGAGGGTAAAAAAATAATAATAATTAGATCACAGTTAAATACAGTTAAGGATCAAAAGGGCAAAGAAGGGTTAAAACTATTTTAAGTCATAAAATTACTTTTATAACACAGCTACAGTTAAACCAAAAATGGCACACAATGTTGCAGCACCGATCCATCTCTCTCCACTTCTACACACACACACACACACACACACACACACACACACACACACACACACGGAGGGAGGATCGGAAATCCCAGCGGCACTGTAATTGCTGTGACTGGCTGTCACATCGATCACATGTGCTGGGAAATCGCTATTGGCGTTTGTTGGTCTGCCTATGACACAGAGGCACCCAGCAACAGCGTTAACCCCATTATCGCCGTGATCTAGCGTTAACGTTAGTAAATGACGGAAAATTTGAGTTAAGGGTCCTTAAAGCAAGCACAAGCTTGACGGAAAGTTTCAGTGTTTGGTCAGGAAGGGGTTACATTTCTTCCTCCAATCATTTGTGCAGATATAGTGTTTCAAACCCATCTCCATGAATAGGACTTTTTCAAATTACTCTGTGGGTTTTTCCCCCTAGCATTTTACATCCATTTGTATTAAACATTCTCTGAAGGAAAACCTACCGGTAATGTTTTGTAAGAAGAGGAGGGGTATATTCCTTTGACAACACAGCTGAATGAAATGGGCTGCCTAGAAAACAGAAAAAAAAAAGTAGGGAGGGAGATTAAAAACTGGCAGCATGCAGCAAAAATACTACGATGCCATCACTCTAGTTTAAGAGTTTTGATTCAGATCTTAGCATTCTACTATATAAAGGTGACAATGTTTAAGCATTCATTTTTAATGCAATTACTTTATAATGCAGAAAAGAAAAAAAAAACGGACACGAGGCAGGGCCTAACTCCCAAGATGGCCCGACATGAAGTCTTGCAGTTCCTGCATATTAAAGCTAAAAATCTGCTTAAACTACATAAAATCTTGCTAAAATCAGCTCCAAGTGAACAGTAGCCTGTCAGCCTAGCACTGAAGAAGCCTTGTGAGGCGGTGGACCCGCTGGTCAAGAGAGGTGGACGATCACCTATCTAGGGCCGCACAGCATGCAGTGTACCTCCTGAAGCCCCATAACCGGTGGGGATTATCCCAGTCCTTGCTGGGAAAACGTACATTTCTGTAGTTGGGGGACTTGATTTGAAGAACGCGTGGTGAGGCCGCAACACATGCCTAGAGAGCCAGAATTGGAAAGAATGTTTTGAGGCCAAGTTTGAAAAGCATTGCCAGGAATTCTAGCAATGTACTCATTGCTGATCTCGCACCCTTACTCATCCACCGTTGACTCAAGAGGCCACTCCAACTCACTGCCCCTTCTCTAGGCTGGGTGCACATTTGGAGCTGTATCTATTCTGCCGCCATACAACCAAGAGGGTCTCTGTGTCCTGGAGCTTGCGATCCTGCCATTTATTATTATTGCTATTTATAAAGCGCACACAGATTCCGCAGCGCTGTACAATTAGTTGAGAAACGTACAATATACACAAACAAATACAAGAGGTAAGAGAGCCCTGCCCGTAAGCGGATACCGAGCCATTGGAGCTCTTTTATACAAAGTGCTTAGCTAGATGGCCCGTGAGCTTACAATCTAAAGGATACCAGGGGGATTTGAGACAAGAGGTAGCAGGGGAAGTTTGGAGGTGATGGCTGAAAGAGTTAACAGAGAAGCAGCTATTGTTAAGATGTTAGGGGAATGAAGAGGTAATTGGGTGAGAATCTCAAACTGCTGGAGGAGCATGCTATATATTTAAGGGGAGCCTGGGTGGGTGGGAGGAGGGGGAGAAAAAAAAAATGCAGTCTTCACTGAGTTGATTGTGAAGTGAGGCCTGAGAGTGATGGGTGTTTCTGCAGGATGGTAAATGCAGTCTTCACTGAGTTGATTGTGAAGTGAGGCCTGAGAGTGATGGGTGTTTCTGCAGGATGGTAAATGCAGTCTTCACTGAGTTGATTGTGAAGTGAGGCCTGAGAGTGATGGGTGTTTCTGCAGGATGGTAAATGCAGTCTTCACTGAGTTGATTGTGAAGTGAGGCCTGAGAGTGATGGGTGTTTCTGCAGGATGGAAGGAGGATCAATGGACATAAGGCACCGGTTTCCATCAAGGCTTGGGCGCCAGGTTGTAAGTGGATCTGGCCTAACAAACTGGTAAGTCTATGCATTTACAAAGCAGTGCAGGGACCTTTTTATTTTCTATACTTATAGTACCCAGTGGTATTGCAGCTTATTGGTTATAGTTTATCTGATTTAGTGTGATTCAATAAAAAAAAAAAAAAACATTGTTTTACCGCTAGCCTGCCTTCATAGACACCTATTTACACTTCAGGAGTCATATGTTGGATCTACACTCATTAACCTATAGGTCGCACTTACCAAAGTGACAGTATATGCGTTTTGTTTATTGTATGATAACACATTGCTGCAATAAAAATATAAAAGAAAAAAATAAATGAAAAATGGACGAACCCTAACCTGAAATGCCAGTTAAAAAGGGTAAATTCAGATCATATCTGCCGCTATTCATATTTATTTTTTCAGGTGCTCAAAAGAGAATGCAAGAGGCAGAGGAATTTAATTAAAAAAATAAATTAAAAAGCAGCAGCAAAAAGAAAAAAAGCAAATGAAAAAAAGCATGCACAAAAAATAAATAAAACCTATTAGACCTTCAGCTGGGTGCAGCTGTTCATTAGAGATGCTGTGCAAAGTATAGCAATGAGTGGATGAGATTGTGCTTGACAGTAGTGTATTTGGTATGTTGCCTTGTCACATGCTACGTATAATCAGAGAATTCACTTTGACAGATTGCAATGCGACTTGTCTCAAAGCCCTTGAGACTTGTGCCATGGCAATCGGAGGAGGGAGGGGAGGGGGGGGGGAAATCTTTCCAGCAACCAAAAGCAAATTACTGCAACATAAAAAAAAATGAGAGAAAACATTGACCATTCATATCACTTTTTTTATATATATTAAAAATAAAAAATTCAAATACTCCAAAAAAAGAGCAAAATCTATACTCCAAAACCAACGTATGATCACCCTGATACTGTATATAAAGCAGAACTCTTTCGAAGTTGATAACGACATACAATCCCCTGTCCACTTTACATACCCGCTCACCACCCTCAAGAAACAACAAGCAATGCTATGGGTGACCAGCATTGGATAGTACATACAAAGGGTCCTGACCCACCACCTCGGCCAAGATCCAAGCTGTGTACTAAAATGTTGCCCTTGTTTGACAGTGATAGGAGGAATCTAGATTATGAATATACCATTTCCATGTGAGGAAGAATTTTTTGACTAAAATTTCCTTGTTGGTTAGGGAGTAAAGCCAATCCATTTAAAATAGTAAAAAAAGTTTGGTTAAGGATAATCTATATCTATTTATATCAATATCTCTATAAATCCAGAGAGAGAATTTAAAGTGATCTAGCAATTTTGGGTAAAACCAGGTATAGGAAGCATTTGCCGTCACCGTATATGATATCGCCAAGACTGGTTCGGAATAATGGAAGCAAGAGCCCTAGTACAAAGTTTCATGATAGAATGGATATGTCCTAGTACAAAGTTTGATGATAGAAAAGAAAACAGAAATTTGTACTTTTGTAATGTGGCCAAGTTGGCTCTGTAGCTGTAGATCTGCTTCATTCCTCCTGACAATTGGACATGTCTCTGGTTTCATTTACAATGTTTGACATTCCTGACTTGTATAAAAATGTGTTTGAGAGCGGGGAAAGGAGAGAATGGACACAGCTAGCTATTAGCAAAGGGTATTTGGGGATTGGTTTGGATTTTGAATTTTAGTGTGAACAAGGACACCTTTAATGATTTAGAAACGCCTGCAGCCAGCTAACTGAGCTTTTTTCAGTTGCAGAAGAGTTGTAGGTCACAGTTTGTTGTGGCTCGGCTCAGTTTTGGTGCTTAATGCCAATCTGGAAACTCTGGCTCTCCGTTCCAAATTATGTCATTTGCCACAGCAATATGTAGAACTTAAAGAAAATCCAAACACAGTTGTTGCACTATATTTGTATGGCTGTTTGCTGCCAGAAAGGCCTTCACTTCGCTGCCCAACAATAGAATTCTCTAGTGCAGCCACGGAGTTATGAACGGTTCTGTTTCCAAGAATAGCTCTATTTCCATCTTGCAGTTTTCAAATCTAACAATAACTATCAGAAGAACTCCATTGGGGACTCGTTATCCTTGGCTCACAGCTTAGTTTTAGAACTTTATTTCTTCAACACTGGTCAGCCCCAGTCTTGGCATCACTATTTGGTTTTTTTGTGGTGATTTCACTATATTATTTCCACATTTCGCTCGGCTATCTAATCAACAATATGATACGAACAACCTTGTTATCACGGTTTTAACTTCTGTGTAAGTTTATGTAATTCTACAGCACAGTTCAAATCCGACTTTGAACTGAAAAGTAAAATGTTTAGACTGTTTAACCATTAAAATGGAGGTTTTCTTAGTTGGGCTGTGTGGGCGACTTGGGATGGACTGGGTACTGGGTACTGGCAGACATGATTAGGTTTAGTTTTGTTATGATTCAACAGAAAAGAGAATGTCTGTTTACATACTCTGCTGTTCATGATTGCTTATCTGTATGTATAACAAATTTCTCACTGACATATCTCTGTATGTATAAGAAATTACTCACTGATATTCAATGTACACTGATATTCAATGTACATCTTGCATTTCTATCAGTCTGACACTCTCAATAAAAAAGCATTTAAAAAAAAAAAAACAACAACAACAACATATATGCAGGACCTATAGCCTAATCAAAGGTCTTATTCCCTTGGCAGAGAGAAGTCCACGGTGTATGATTTTGCCCTCTAGTACCCAGTGTGAAGTTCTCAATGAATTCAGCATTGCATTTTCTCCCAGAGTTCATCCTATTCTCATGTTAGATAATACTTTGAGGTAAAAATTCTCACAAACTCAAATCAAAAAACGAATCAGAAGGCAAAGATGGCCCTTTGTAAGAAATAAAACAAAAAAAATCCTTCTTTTAGCCTTGCTAAATGGTAACCATATGTACCTACACTGCATAAAGTACAATTGGTGATGGGGAAGGCAGATTTACTTATCTCAGCCACTTATTGCAGCCATCCTTGTTGGCCTGTTTTTTTTTTTTAGAACCTGGTAAATTCACAGAAAACCAAGTCACAGAGAAGTTTCCACAAAAAATGTCAAGATCCATAAGACTAAGTTTCTAAGAAGATTCTATCTTTATGAAAAACTAAAAAAATGAAAGTTCCATTTTAGTAAAAACCCCTGTCCTCTATGATTTAATGAAAGAGCCTGTTTACTCCAAAATTTAAGCTATAAACTGGTGCCTTCATTGTAAGGTACCTGAAGCTGTGGCCAACAACAAAAAGCTCACTGGACATTTTCATTAACACGGACTAATCTAACAGATTAAAAACTGGGGAGAAAAAAAAAAAAAAAACTGTAATTAGGAGAGAATGATTTCTTCATTAAGAACTAGCTCAATACGACACAGACACGCTAAATTAAAGTCTTAAAACCTGGCTTTGAATGATGAGCCAGGCCTCACTGAAATCCAAAAGCTTAAATGATGGATCGCCAGCAGATAGAAAATGTCTCAAGAAACAACGGATTGTGATGTTCGCCCATATTTACCTTTTTGGCTGATTCGGAGAAAAGAACACCGTTGTTTCCAATGATTCCAACTGGATATCCAAATATTCGTGAAAATCCTTAAAAAATAAATAAATAAACAGACAAAATCTGCGATCAATAAGGATATAATATAAAATGCATCAAACATGTAATGCTAACTAAAATATAGCCGCACTAGCAAGAGTATTTAAAGGGGAGCAAACACTTCCCAGGATTTTTTAGATCATGCTTACATTTAAGATATATGTAATTATTAGATGTGAAAAATAAAACATAGAAATTAAACGCCTCTTTATCCTGACATTGGGTGCCTCCATCTTGAGGCCCTATCAATTATTGTTATAAGCTCTGTCCTCTGCATCTAGCAGTAAGCATTTGAGAAGGCTTACAGAGAAGCATAAAAATGAAACAATGTGGGGCGGAGCTTGACCACCGAGCAGAACAGACGCATGCCGCTAGAGCTCCTGCGTCTTACAGCTATTTTAACGGCTTACTATCAAGCCAAAACAATTTCTGCCTGCAGGGACGCAATTCCCTGATACCGGGGCTGACGGTGCATCCGGAGCTAGTGGCCAGAATGTTAGCTCCAAAGTTACCCCAAGAAGGTGAAGGGTCGGGAGTAAAGCGAGGTATGCTGGAGCCATCTCAGGTAACCGCTACGATGCCTGTATCCCCTGCTAAACACTCACATAAACCCAGGGCCACCCGGCACAGTATCCCATCACACAGACCACAGCGACAAAAGACCCGTTTCCGTCCAAGGCGGCAGACCACAAGAAGCCTCTATATTCCCTTGTTAGAGAGGGCAGCGGATCTCCCATGCAGCCGAACCCGAGGCATTCCGACACAGATCCTCACTCATGTCTGGGGCAGCAAAGGGGCATTGACACATCCTGATTTTGCAACACTACTCGATTCCCTGACACCTCCAAACCAGGGCATTGGCTGACTAACTATACCAGGGGCCCATAGCCCACTTCCCACGAGGACTAACTCTACTTAACCCAGGTTGATGTCACCGCTGACCACATCATCCACACAGCCGCGGAATGTTTAATGTTTAAAGTTTATAATTTAGAATAGGAAGTGTGATGCAGTGCTAGGGAGCTTGTTACTGAGGTCCTCTATACTCTTGTAATGTTATCCTGCTAACAGCATCTACTATGTGAGAATTTGATGCAATTTTAGTTAACTCCAGGGAAATTATCTATTCTGAACACAAATGAACATGCCATGTTCTCAAGTTCATGTTTTTTCATATATAAATGTTACCATTTTACTTTGCCCAGCATGCGCTGGGAACGCTGGACTGGCTGCACCTACTCATACACTAATGTTAAACCTAGAATCTGCCGAACATGTTATTCAAACGCTGATATATACATTCCTGTGAAACCATAGCATAGTACGCAGCAATAATTCGTTCGACTAGCCTGTTTTTTCCTGTCCTTATGTTACTGAATGCACACGGCCTAGGAATATCATGCAACGCAGTACATTAATTGAGTGTAACGCACCATAACATGATAGCGAGTCATAACCATACAAAAATGTGCATTACTGTCTACGGCCATGCTACCAATGTACCATGTTTGATGAAGTAACTTGTTATTGCCGTCGCGGCAGCAAAAGCCTGTAATTTAACCTTATGCACAACTCAAAATAAAGTATTAAAAAAAAAACAACCAAAAAAACCACAATGTTTCTATTTCTTCTCTTCATCGGAAATGTTTGCCTTGCCGTTGCATTCTCTGAACTGGATTATAATGCAAATTGTAAAATCGTATCTAATATAAATTTAAAAAAATGAAAAAGCATTACATGGGAAAACAAATATTCCAAGTTATAGGTAATTTTTGTAATTGGTTACGTCTTCCCTTTTTGCAGTTCAATTAGGGGAAACCACTTGAAGCATTCGTTGTGTTGAGCTATTTCAATTGCTTTTTGATTTTGTTCATTAATAAACCTGTTTTTTTAATGGCTGTTGAATAATTCTGATTACAACTGTAAGTTAGTTCTTTTTACTTTATTTTTATACTTCTTTGATAGACCAGAACTGAAAGCTAAAAGGTTTCTTTTTACTGTACCTGTTACCAACGTATCGCCATACAATGCCTTAAACTCATCAAATTTGCTACCATCCACAATTCGTGCAATGACCTAAAAGAGAATTAGTATGCAAGATAAATAGATAAAAATAAAAATACACCTCTCCTGCACTCATATAGTAAGACATTAACAAGGGGCACTTAATTTAAATGCTCACTACCACCATAGATTTCCTAATCTGACTCATACTATACCCAATATTTTATAGAGGTCTGGTGCACTCTGGGCTGCATACCTTTCCATTAACTTGTTTTTCAGTTTAACATAGATGCACTGGAGCAGAGGTAGACAACCTTTGGCACTCCAGATGTTGTGGACTACATCCCCCATAATGCTGACAACGCATCATAGGAGGTGTAGTCCAAAACATCTGGAGTGCTGAAGGTTGCCTATGCCTGGACTAGAGTGTAGACCGTCTTTTCATTAATTGTCAAAAATAGGCATATATAATCAATCACACCAGTGTTCTACCCTATTCATTTCTTCCTCCAGTGTTCGCTAACAGCACAGTTTTGAGCCATTTATATTGAGGAAGCAATGTTGTGTTTATGATTGTTCAGATCCGAAATTAGCATTGAGAAAGGGCTGCTGCTTCAACTTTGTCCTCAAATAAATTGTGGTAGCACCTGGGTGTGCACACCTATACTGGATGTGCAGGACTCTTGTTTGTTTTTTGGTCACATTTTTAAAGAAGTCTTTTTGGCATGAGTGGTGTGGCTAAGGAGAAACTTAAGGAGCAGCATTTTGCAAAATATTTTTAATTGTGCAAAATCTATAAAGATATGAGCATGCATAAAAACATAATATTATTGGAGTCAAAACCTATCAAATGCAATAAAGTTGCATTTGTGCCTAGAGTATCCTTTTAATGTCTGTATCAACCCCCCCCCCCCCCACACCTCCCAGAAAAAACAAAAAACCTTCTGCTTCACACGTTTTGAAAGCACCAAGTCAAATGGGAAGGACAAAAACAACTAAACTGAAATAGCAAAGATTTAGCGAATGTATCCAGTTTTACTACTTTTGCCTGAAAATTTGACTATGTGAAATATTGGTGAAGAATGAACTCCTATAGTATTCTAATAGTTCTGGTTTTAATGTAAGGTGAAAGTATATGTATGTACCTCACATCACACACCAACACGTAAGCATTGTAGGGGAATACAAATATCCAGACACTTACCTCTCGGACATCAAAGTTCTTTTTTAAATTGGTACCAACTATTCCATATAATTCATCAGCAGGAAAAAGCGGTTCTTCTGGTTTCTCTATAGTTACCTATTAAACACAAATAAAAGTACTGAGTACAAACCATCTGCTAGAGTGTTTTGGGAGCTAAAACAACCTATCCTGCCCTCCCTGGTGGAGTTTAAGGGACTGATTGGAGAGGTCACGAATGTTGACAATTTACACTGCTCACCTCAACATTAGTATAGCATGTTCTCTCTGCAGCCTGCACCGTAAACCCTTCGATGAAGGGACTGTGCCTCAGGTACCCTGGATAAATTACTCCATGCCATTCTTACCCCAACCCTTACCCCATCTTCCTTTTCTGTATGTTGTACTTGTAGCGGAGCTCCCGGTACCCCGGCTGGGTACCTCCGTCAAGGACCGCTTTCTAGCTGGAACAGAGGAAAACCTCAGCGCTTCTGCCCCAGTTGCAGTGGTTTGACTGGGGTCCTCTCCTGGAGCCTCTCCATCCTGGAACAGGACAGGGGACAAGCTCTATTCCCTCCCAGGGACTGGACGAAACACAGTCCTGGGAGCTCTAGTCCTTACGAGGACTTTCCCCGCCGAATCCTCCACGAGCTGGAACCAGGTGCTGAACCAGTAATTATAGCCCTTCCCCTCCCAGTAATTACACGACACATAGTTCTGGGGTACAACTGATTTTAAGGAGCCAAACGTGGCCTTTTATGCACAGACCCCAGCAGGGGTCTCCATTGTATTCAGCACAAGCCCCTCCCAGGAATCTCTGGGCCTGGGAGATAATTATGTTAAAGACCGGTAAGCTTATTCTCTCCCAGGAACAGAGAGCCAAACACAAAAATATAAAAACATAAAAATACCCCAAATCATCATAAAAATATTTAATAACAAATAATACATCCCCAAATAGCCCTGATCTGAGCGCCCAAGTTTTCCGAATAGCGCTCAGATCCATGCAGTGTAGGGGAAACGCCACCGTGTTAAAGTTCTGACCGGCTGCACACGTAGTCCCAGAATAGTTCCAGGACGTTTAGTGCTTTTGTCAGTCAACTTTCAGGAGGTTCTGCGGCCGCAATACGGGGTGCTTCGCCGGGCTCTTAGGTAGCGTTTGTTCCCCTTAGTCTCAGGCACCTTCCCTCCAAAAAGCGCTCTCCTGGCAGATTTCACAGTGGTTCAAAACCACAAACCAAGTTGACCGGGAACCGCACGATCACCTCATGCAGAAAACATTTCCATTACATTTGCGGCTAAGTCCTGCTGAGGTGACCGGAACCAACAAAGTCCTCATGCCGAATTTAGTTCCATAGCTGTCATAATTAAGCACCGCTGAGGACTATTTGTGAGTTTGGTTCATGCGAACGGCCGCCAGGGAGCTAGCGTTCGGTTCCATTCGCATGAAGGGAAAGTGCTGAACCAGGGGCACTCAGGGAAAGCTGCTAATGGTGACTGGGCAGGGTAACTTCTAAACAGTGTCCCAGACCTGGACCATAGTCGGTGGGCAGAAGGCCGGCTTCCACACTCCTCCAGGAATCCGTGGCAAACGAATGTGGGAAGGGGCGTTTGTCACAATGCTCTATTTTTTCCTTTTCTTTACAGATTGGTTTAGTTGATAACTATATGAAGTTATGATATATTCAAACGGATATTCTAAACACCAAATTTACTCAGCCAACATGGAAACAGACATGGTTTTATTCTCAAATCAGAACTTAGAGCACAGTGTGTTTACTTTAAAATTCTTAACTTCTACTCTGTAAAGTAAGTGTTATTTACACAGAGGAGTCTCCTGTAATCTATTAACAGAGCATTGGATAAAAAAATTCTAAATTAAACAGAATGTGCAATAAAGGAACATTAGTTTAAACATTAGATATCTTTACAGTAATTGTGCATGGAGACTGTAGGTTTAATGCAAGGAGTTGTGACTAGGGCTGCATAAACAAAGTGATTTAACTCCTAAATGGCAGAGGATTAAGCAGTGAGACTGCAAAGGTATGATCTGTACAAAAAAACCTTCATTAAACTAAAGCCGTTTTGATGTTTAGACTGGCCCTTTAAAACTGGCAAGGCACTCATGATGCAAATTAAGTTTAAAAAATAAATAAAAAAAGTTTAATCTCTACATAGATTGATAGGTACAGATACATTACATATTATACATAATTACATTAAAATTACATTGCTGCAGACATTTAAGGGTCTTTCTTTAATTAGCCAAATGAGAGCTTTGTTGATCACCAGTGCAAATGTTGGTAAACTACGCAGCTTCAAGTCTGTAAATTAAAAAAAAAATTTGATACAATTTGCAAGATGCAATATTAACAAGCATTCTGAAAAACTTACATCTAATTTCTTCTTGTAATTTAAATCTCTCACTACTTTTCGTGCCAAATGAAGGGCATGATGGTCATCTAGGGCATAATGATCAGTCACGCCAGATTTCCTGATAGAATACAAAAGGGATACAAGACAGACAAACACATCTTTTAGTTTTTCCTGACATTTCACAGCCTACATTGCATACATAGACAGTAGAGCCATAAAACTGCAATGTCAAACAATCAGATCTGACATATTTGGTAGTATCCGCTCTTTGTTGAGTAAACTCTGATCATTTTCTGAATATATTCATTTAACAAGTCATTAACATATACTAAACAATAGTTGCAGAGAAACATGACCTGTGACAAAGTGGTCTAACTGTAAGTAAAATGGAATAATAGATTGAACCTTGGTAAGTATAATGGCCATGAAAAGAATATCCATGCATATCCACTATCACTTAATTTAAAAAAAGAAAAAAAAAATAGAACAAAAATCTCATGACGAAAGTACTTTATTTCTTATTAATATAATCGGATTTCATGCAGGTAATTCTCTATATAAATCGATGAAGGAAGGGATTTCCACATCTCAAGTTTGAAGAGACAATATATGCCTTTATTACTAAAGTAGGCTAGAACGGTGTCTGTAAATGCACAAAAAAGCAAAACGATCTGTCCCTGTAAACGTCAAGAGACAGAAAATGTGATTTTAATAGCAGCAATATGCACATCTTCTATAGCATTTACTGAGATCTGCACTGGTTACACGGATAATATAATAACGTGGGGCTCAAAATAGGAAGACGCCCTAGATGGTTATGTACACTGGAGAGGAAGATGAAATATGGGCTTTCATGATGTGGTTACATTAGACTTGCTAAAGAGTTAGCTCTCCATATAATGGGTAATGTCATTTATCAGTGACGTCAACTCTTTCACAAGCAGAGAGATTTGGAATGAGTCTTCATGGGACGAATGATTGCATTACTTTGAATAGGAACCCGACAGATGGTTGAAACCAAAGGTCTCGATTTGATATTTTTGGATTATTTAATATTTTTGGATAATTAAGGTTTTCAGAAGATTAAAAGGACCACAAAAGTTGCACAAGCGACTTTGTCTCAATGAAGTGGTCTGGGTGCAGTGGCCCTGTCCTTTTTACCCTGCAATGTAAAACACTGTGTTTTTGTTTTTTGAAACTATTGTTTATATTGCAGGGTTAAAGCCACCTCTAGTGACGGTCAGTAAAGCATTCATTCAATGTTTTCCTATGTGTATCAGTCCCCAATGCTCCTCTATGAGGACCCTTGAATTGGACCATGCCGGAGGTGACGATGCCATGCCTCTTCGATGATATTGTGGAAGGAGAGGTAAGTAGCACAGAGGAAACCTCGCCTCTGGAAAAAGGGGAGTAAAAACCTTTAATAATTTGTATTCACACGTGGGGGGGGGGGGAACCCAAAAACATTAGGTATACAGCTTTATATTTCTAATGCTTTAGTGTTCCTTTAAAATATAAAAATATTGGACTCTTTTTCATTATATTAAATTATTGTATAAATGTATCTATAATTATGAAAATGAGGTCAAAATTGGGCATCTACTAAATGCAGATAAACAGCAATCTTAGATTGTTATGTGTTCCCCGGGGACTGAAGTGGAAACTACGGCCCAGATATTTCAGAACTACATGTCCCATGAAGGATGGCCAAGCATCAGAGGAAATGCAACTGTGTAGCTGCCACCACTGGAGGGGACAGTTCAGTTTGAATGTGACTCACCTGCAGTGTAGATCTGCGCCACCTAATTCTTCAGCGGAGACCTCTTCTCCTGTAGCTGCCTTCACCTGCAATACATAAATATATTCAGGAACATGGACCTCAAACACCTATTTTGAGGAAGAGATCTGCCTTCAATTAAGCAATCATTAGACTCTTTGTAAAATTACTGTCTACAATAATAAGAATTCTACTACACAGTCACTAACCCCAAGTCTTTGTCTACCTTGAACCTTAAAAAAAAAAAAAAGCATAATGCGACCTCAAAGATGAGTTTTGAGCAAAATATTTTGTTGTAAAGCCATTTAGCAATTGCAATAAGTAAATAGAATAGTGAAATACTACTGAAATGAAGATCGTCTGCAATATAGGGCACATGATTGAGTCTGGTTGGTTTAAATATATTGAGAAGAAAGGATATGTACCATTTTCCCTCAGTTTATTAGACATCAGTGGCAAAGCTATAGGTCTGAGTTAAGGGGGAAAAAAACCAAGATATAGGTTATTATGGTACTTGGGAGTAGTAGTAGATTTGTGGCTGCAGAATTCTGTTGTGTATCTGGTATATGTAAATAATGGAATAAAGGTTATATTATTCATATTCCTCCAACAACAATGAACACTGTCGCCCTTGGTACAGACAGACAATAACACTGCACAGAATCATACGATCAATACAAAAAAGAGCTTGCTAATGGAGAATCAGGATGTCCATGTTTTCTACACAGATTCCCTTTAGTTTGCTTTATTTTTATTCAAACAGTTTATGCCAGCACCATTTTCCCACCACGTGCAAGTTCTGATTAAAAAATGTTTGGAAAACAGGAGATAAAATAACAATGTTGGTAAAGAAAAAAAAAAAGTTCTGTTGCGGACCGAGGTCGGGACACAAGCCTGCAGTCCACATTGTAAGAATTGCTCTTGAGAGAACAAACTTTTTATCATAAGCAGCAAATATAAATCAAGAATATAGAAAGGGCGATTTCACAGAAAACTTGATATAAAATGACCTATCTTACAAATGCTGAAATGCCTCCTTGCGCAATGTTTAATTTACACTATTCACCCCTATTCCAATTGATATTACCTCTCTGTAATCTCAGTGAGTTAAAGGGGGGACAGATTCCTTGGGGAGGCCATTAGCTCCCTATCAATAATCTCCTTTCCACACATTTAATTGAACTCAATGCACAAATCGATGTCCACACGGACCTATTGACCTGTAAATACCCCCGAGCCCTGTCATATGTAAAATACATAAGAGACAACAGAACACAGAATTCGACTTAACACTTGAAAACAAATCCAGGAAGAAATAAAATGAAATCAATGTGTTTCTGACATATTTATCACCTAACAGACAGCTATCGATTTTTTTTTTTTTTTTAGATTTTCTGTGCGGAATACTTGCTCATTAGGGTGGTTATTAGGGTGGTTATGGTAGACAGTTCGTGAAAGCAGAAACCACCAAGAATATGTATCAACATCTTTCTCAAGAATTGTTAGTTTTGCTCAAAGACAAAACAATCATGTTTGAGAAAAGATTTTCTTTTTAATTCAACAGAAAAACAAAGTAGAAATTATTGGTGTACTTTATTATTCCTATTATTCCTTTCCCATCTATGTAAGGATCTGATTTTGATTTCTATACATGAAGCATACACATTACATTTGTAGGTAAAACGCCATGGTAACATTAAAACTATTGAAGGGGTGCTCTGAACGCACCGCATGGATTCTTTGCACAGATTTCAATGGCAGCATTCAATGACCTCTAAAATATAAATACTTCCAGTAGGCCCACATTTCGTTTTATATTGTGATAGCAATTTTAGGAAGCAGCATTCACAGGCATACCACCTATCACTAGAGATGTCGCGAACTTCCCGCGAACGGCTCGCCACGAACCGTTCGTGGCGAGCTCCGATCAGCTGACACATCCCGGCCAATCTCCAGCAGACCCTCCCTCCCAGACCCTCCCACCTCCTGGACAGCATCCATGTTCGCGGCACGCTCCGGTCAGCTGACACATCCCGGCCAATCTCCAGCAGACCCTCCCTCCCAGAACCTCCCACCTCCTGGACAGCATCCATGTTGAAGCTGCCTTCAACATTGATACTGTCCAGGAGGTGAGAGGGTCTGGGAGGGAGGGTCTTCTGGAGATTGGCCGGGATGTGTCAGCTGACCGGAGCGCGCCGCGAACGGTTCGCGACATCTCTACCTATCACTTCAAACAAAGTCAGAAAAGTATACTAGGATATTTAAATTAAATGTGCTTTACGGTCATTCTCAAAGAAGGTGAAGACGGTATTTTTGCTACTTTATATGATCAAGGGGAAAAAAAAATAATTGAAAAAAAATCTATATCTATCAATTAGAATAGTGAATGGTGTAAATTAAACAGCGCAAGGAGGCATTTCAACATTTCTAAGATAGGTTGTTTTATATTGGGTCTAGTATACTTTTCTGACTTTGTTGAAAAAAAAAAAATACAATATCACACCACTTGTTAATCTGTAGCCACTCACAGAACAGCGTAAGCACATTTTATTTGTGGCCTCTTACAATCCATCGCAGATTTGAATGTTCAATGTTGAACATTGTGTTGTTTTACTTACCAGTGGAGGCCCTCCTAGGAAAATGGTTCCTTGCTTCTTTACAATGATGCTTTCATCCGCCAAAGCTGGTACATACGCTCCACCAGCCGTACAAGATCCCATGACCACCGCAATCTGCAGTTCGATCAAATGCAATAAAAGAGACGGGAGAATATGTGAGATAGAAAATTGAAACAAATCCAACCAAAACTATACTGTTCACCATAAACAGAGAAACCTGCTTACTAACTTGTTTACAAGTTGCCTATATCTTGGCTGAGTCTCCATGGTGGGCAGTGTATCTTCTGTTTGTTGTCATTTGGAGGACCACTAAAACGTGTTGGTCTCTGTAAGGGATTGAGGACAGTCCCAACCAACCGCTGCTAGCATACTGTCTGATATGCAGTTTTCCAGTGATTCAGATTCAACTTTATGGTCATTGTACCAGTTGGCCTCTGAACAGATTTACTATTTAAAGAAAACGTACTACCAGGGTAAGTGTTACAGTTAATACTTGATACCACAATTCCATAATACTTAAGAATACAATAGATCGACATTATAACTAAAGAAATGCATCAACACTGATCAAATATTGCTGGCTTTGGATTATCTTTCTTATATCTGCTGTTTTGGGCAAGAAATTCAGGTTTACAACCGTCTGTGGGTATATGTGTGGGGTATAGGAAATCTTTATATATATCAATAATACCTGAGAAATTCCCTTTGAAGACATCCTGGCTTGGTTGTAAAAAATACGACCAAAATGGTCTCTGTCTGGAAACACATCAGCCTGACGTGGTAGATTTGCTCCTCCTGAATCCACTGTCCAAAAACAAAAAAACAAAAAAAACAGCCTTTCAATAGTCAATAGATTACAGGACATACCACCCAGCCAATAGAGCAACACTGAATAAGAAATCAGATTGAGTATAATAAGCAAAGGCTAATAATTCATTATTCATTTTATATACCTGGTGTATTTCACAAAAGTTGGGGGGAAAAAAATCCCCTAAATATGCAGTGAGATTCGGTTTACAAAACAGTTATTAATTAAACCGTATACTGTGGGGAACTCATGCGGGAAAGTTGTAGGTACAATAGCCAACTCAGAGAAAAAATAATACAATTATAATCTAACAAACTTCTATATTCCTAGCTCAGTCATTTTGGCCTTTTACTTGCAATTCCCTGGTAAATTCCAGACAATTCATGATTTAGTAACACTGTTCGAATTACACGGTTAGCACCTGCTAATGCTGCGGCGGAACACGAGCATCTGTATTTACAGAACTCGCAAGCGTCCCCATCCTGTGTCCCCCTCTCCCAACCCATACTACAAAGAAAGAAAAAAATCTTGACAGCTGAAATATGATAACATTTGTTTGTGTGTACACACACACACACGTGTAACACTGTGGTTATGTCTGAGTGAATATGTATACATTTCTGTAGAAGAGTACAGGTTTGTGTAGCTGCATGTGCAGTTATGTGTGTAGTAGTATGTGTATACATACAGAGAAGTGTAGGTAGAAGCATGCGTGATAGTGTGTATGTGTGTATGTGTGTAGCAGCAAATGTGCTGTGGGTGGTAGAAGTGTATGTAGTGTGCTGTAGTTCATGAGGGTAGAAGTACGTGTAGCCATGGGTATGTATACAGTTTGTGTGTGACTTCTAAATTGGCCATTCTGGCCCCAATCCTCTCCCTCCAGGAGACCACTGCGTTCAGTCCGAGGGGGGCCATGCACAGCTCACAGTGTTCAATCTAAGAGGGCACAGTCCATGTTCAGTCTAAGAGGGCAGGCCATGCACAGATAGTGTTTAACCTGAGGGGGCAGAGCCATGCACAGATTGCAGTGTTTAATCTGAGGGGGCAGGTCATGCACAGATCATAGCGATGCCAGGCTCCAGCAGCTTCTGTTCCATTTAGCAAAGAGCAGACAAGTCAGGAGGAGGTGGTGAGGTACTTTTAACAGGCAGAGTAGGTTACCCACATCAGGCATGTAATTGTAGGCAGTTGCCTACTCTGCATAATGGGAAATCTGGCTGTGGCTAATGCCCAACTGCCCTATTGCATAAATAATTAAGAATCTCTACATGTGCATTGTGAGAAAGAAAGCATTGGTAAATCAGAGTCTATAATTGCAACTGTGTTCATTATAGATAGGAATTTAAATATTATTTATATAGAAGAATACACTCTGCATACTGCAGCTCTCATAGCACATGTCCCAGTATTGCATAATGCATGGCCCAAATCCTTGTGCAACAGTACGTGGTATTGGCTATACCGACATTCAATCACATGCCGCATCTCACCTAAGTAAACACAAGGTAGGTGATTCTGCATAGCAATTTCTTGTGCTCGAAGATGCTTCTTCACAGTGATAGGGAAATAAGTACCACCTTTCACAGTAGCATCGTTGGCGACAATTATACATTCTATCCTGTTAGAAATAAAGACACACTATGAAAAGAAACACGATGCATCTACGGATAATGGATATTGGAATGTAGATAACATGCTATCTTAGCAAGATATTAAAAAAACAGAGCAATGTTTATTAGAAATAATAGGTAATGCCATCTGCATGCACTGGCCAGGATACCGGAAGGGTATTCAGGCAGACGGGTGATGCCCTAGGATAATTGAAATTTCAGCTTGTGATTTGTGTCAATGGCTGTGAAATGACAGTTAAATCCCATTAATCAATATAAATCCCTCCTGCACAAGACACCTGGCGATGGAAGCAGTTAGTAAACATGTGCAAAAACAACATAAGGAAAGGGATCTGGCAGACAGGTAGAAATATTATCACATGCCCGCCTGGGTATCTTCTTGCAGCTCAGCTCACTAACGTGTGTGTGTATTTGGTTAAGGAGTAAGTGTTTTAAAATAGCGATGTGTGGCTATAAAGTCAGGCTTACTGTACCTAGCTTTGTAAAAAAAAAAATTTTTATTATTTATTTTTTAAACTGTGCACTAGGAAACTACAGAGGCAAAACCAATCAACGGCTTTATTGTAGGCGAACACATTATAATCGCACCAAACCTCCTATAAAAGGATAACAAGAAACCATAACTAATTTCAGAGAAATCTCTTATATTTCCTTACCCTGATATGCGTCCTATTCCAGTGATAATGCCTCCCGCTGGCACGTCCTCGTTACCATATAACTGGTAACCGGCCAGTTGTGAAAATTCCAGGAAAGCAGATCTAAAAAAAACAAACAAAAAAAAAAAAACACAACATAAAAAACCCCAAAACAAAGCTTTGCGTTTGAGATCTTATTTCCATACAGGCCATCCATGGTCTAAGAATTGCAGTTTAACACTATGGAAATTAGCAAATATACTGAGAAATAGCCAAATACCCAAGACAGGCACATATACAGATTTAATAATATAGTTAAATTGGAACTTCAGTTTATTAGTTATTGGTTATCTTATCTGACCTGCAATCAGTAAAGGTTTCTCGCGCTCACTGAGTTATTCTTTATCAAAAAAATAATAAAGGCGGATTTGAGCAAAACATCTCCAGTAATTCCTACCCGGGATCTAAGAGTCTGTCAATTCTTTCCCTTGGTAAAAGTTTCCCCCGAGACTCATGAAGTGTTCTGGCTTTTCCCCCACCACCTGTAAATGCAACAAATACAAAATATTTACGACCGATATTAAAGCGATATCCTGGGCACCAATATAACTGTAAATCATTCGATAGTTTTTTGATTTTTTGCAAAATTCAGCCCCATAAGACGGTCCTTGCCCTCAAAACGGTCAAGGCTATTTACTATAGTGAGAATTCAAAGTGAATTTGAAATTTAAGGCCAGAGTAGTTGAACTGAAAGCAAAGCGGATTTATAGGGGTTTGTTTTTTTTCAGTTTGACAATTTTCACTTTAAATTTGAAATTCACTATGAAGTCATCTCGCTTTACTAAATAATTCTGTGTGTGGACACAGCTCAACAACTGACCGGTTTTATTTACCAAAGCTAATTTCAAATTTAAAGCCAGAGTTTGCCAAACAGAGCATAGATGGCAGAGAATTTTACGAGATTGGCTATTTTGGCCTTGAATTCGATTTTCACATTTAATTCTGACTTTAGTAAAAAATAAATAAATAATTCAGATGACTAAAATACGACTAAAACGGCTTTTTAGTCAAAAGACTGACTAAAACTAAACTGAAAATTGCTTCCAAAACTGGCAGGTAAGACACATGGGGGAGGGAGGATAGGAAATAAGACACATGGGGAACTGGGGGGAATCAAAAAGACAAAGAGGGGCTGGGGAAGGCGCAAAAGAGACAGGGGTTTTAACTAAACCCATTAGAATTTAGTTGTGTCGACTAAAATCTACTGGAGATTTAGTCGACTAAAACAATTCAGATGACTAAAATACAACTAAATCTAAAATGGCTTTTTAGTCAAAAGACTATGACAAACTAAACTGAAATTTGCCACCAAAGTTAACACTGCCTGTCAGTGTTCTGAACTACTGCAAGGCAAAGCAGTATACATTAGAAAGAAAAGAGCCACAGCAAGGATGCCACTGTTTACCTGCCAATCTGCAGCGCGGTTGTGGATTAAATAAAGCAGCTATTTATTTTATATCATATTTTTAGAATATTATAAGCAAAGCAGCTTGCATTAAATGAAGACCTCCAGACAGACATTTGGTGATGTAGTTACGGTTTCCCTGACTGTCTGCAGTGTGGATTGAATGATGCACTTTTTTAGATTACAAGTAAGCAGAGTAAACCACCCATATAGGACAAACATGGGTGGCTTCAGGGACACTATAGGCACCCAGATCACGTCAGTACATTGAAGTGGTCTGGGTGCACTGTCCCTGTCCTACTTAGTTCTGCATTGTAAAAATATTGACGTTTTATAGAAACTCCAATGTTTACATTGCAGTACCAAGATTGCCTCTAGTGGCTGTCTACCAGACAGGAACAAGAGGCACTTCCTAGAGTTTGACTCCATGGCACGACTCTGGACTTCCTCACACATGAGGACATCCAGCGTAAAGGAAAACTGCACAGGTAAGCATTGAGGAAATGCTTTCTTAGGGGGAAGGAGCAAGCAGAAAATTTCAGGAAACTCAAAAGTGAATTCAAACATGGCTGTTCACTAAATTGAAAATAGTAAGGAATTCCAAATATATTTTAAATTTGAGGCCAAAAGTAGCCAAATGGCTGACTTGGGAGAATTTTTCCAGTTTAACTATTTCAAGTTTAAATTTAAATTTGTGAATTTCAAATTTAATCATGGATTGTTTGAGACAGAAAAAATAAAATGGGCGGATTGTAATTCTAATCATGGTCTTAGCCTAAACTTTGAAATTCCTCCAACTGGCAATTCAGTTTTTTAGTGAAGTTACACCTACAAGGAGTCAGTGAGCAAATGTCACAGATTCCATTGGCCAGTAATAAGCGGGTATCACACTGTAGCATTTTCTGCACGTGACAAGGCAAGAATGAGACTTTTCACCTGATGTATCAAACACACTACTATCCACAATAAATGACATTTTAATTTCCATACTCACCCATACGTATTGTTTCAGCTTTCTCCTTGAGGTCTGTTACTAGAGCTTTCATGTTCTCATAACTTTCCTACAGGAAACATTTACTTTATTATTGCACAATTATGTAAATAAAATAAACCTTACAATGTTATAGTGACCTGTGAACGCATTATATCTCACTGTTTTAATTATTATTTCTCTTACTAACTCCCAGGTGCTCAGAATAGAATTTTAAAAAAACAAATTCAATGTAACTGGCCTGATGAAAGTTTTATTGCCAAACCTTTCCTTGAAAAAAAAAAAAAAACCGGCACCATAACTTAATCAGCGTTAAGTTGCTATGGTGGGAGAAGGTACCGGGGCTCCGTCTTCCCTGAAGGGGATAAATGGTTTACATTAAAATCTCACACTAGTTGTGGCATATAAACTAAATGGAGCTGTGCTGGGCAAGGTGTTTGAAATGATTGTCAAGGAAACACACATTTTGGTGAAGTAATGTGGTCGTCAATCCTTCCTTTGGAACATCACATAAAAGGCAAACAATTATGGTGACTTCAAATCTCAGAAATAAATATGACAGTACCAGCTTCTTCAATAAAATCAATAGCATTTATTCACCTCTTTGTTGAACATCAGAGAACATCTCAACAGAATCTGGTCATTGTAAATCTACTGTAGGTACTGTAGGCGCAGACTTCCACGCTGCCATTCTCACAAAAGCGTTATTTGATTTGACAAGGTACAACTTTTATACCAAACACGTAGATTTGTAGCTGCTATACAAAAGACACACAGTGTTGGTGCCTAGTGGAACATTTGTCAATTTTGAATGCCTTAATTAGTAAATGATATTGATTTCATTGAAGAAGTTGGTATTTTTATATTTATTTCTGAGATTTGGTGTTAACATTCATGTCTATAATCCGGAGCCCGATTGTTCTGCCCCTTCATTGCTGTCCCAGTCAATAAGGAAGCATCAGACTGGTTGAAACTTACCAGCTGCCTAGTCTGAGGCTGCCAGACTGGAGCGGAAGTGATAGGGGAGAGAGATCAGGTGCCAGACTGAGGACTTTGTGGGTAAACCATTATTTAACATTTGAACAGCTGCTGGTAAGCCAGCACAAGGGACCTCCTCACACCATAACAATTTCCTTCTGATGAAGATGTTATGGTGCCCAGGGTGTCCAAGTTTTGTCAGTAGAAAAAAAAAATAAAAAAAATTTGGAGATGGCTTAATCCTGGACTGGTGTGTCTTGAGGAGTTGGAAGGGGGCCACAGTAATGCATTCTCAAAATGTGAAACTGCATAATTTGCTATTCAAAGCATCTCCAGTTTTATACTAATTCTGCCCTACAATACCAGTGTTTAAAGCATGCAGCCTACATTTGAATAGATATAGGTTTGTTAGTTTTTTTGTTGGTTTTACAACCTTTACACAATGTGATGAGTAATCCAGTATAATTCATTGAAAAAAAATCTTTAAAAAATTAAGATAAACAATCACCGCACTATACACTACGCACTTTAAGGCAAATTAGTTACACGGTTATTAGATGATGCATACCAAACCAGTAAGGGTATATAGTAAATTGTCCATGTGGCATTTGAGTTAGTATGAATTTCACCTCTGTGTATGTTTCAGTCAAAACAAGTCAGACATCTTTCCTGAGACTGGCATGGGAATATTCTCACGGCGTGTCAGAACGTTCTGACTGGTTAGCTTACAAGAGCGTTCTACTGCCTTTCAAAATGTCGGGAATTCTTTATAAAGGTTTTTCCCACCCTGAAAGCTCAGTCTGTGTGGAACCCCCATAGAGTGAAGATGAAACTTTTTATTTATTTTTTTTAAGTGTCACATTTTTTAAATCTTTTTTAATAGTAGCTTTGGTTTAGTAATCTGTGAGCTGAAGAAAATAAGATTTAAAGGGATACTATAATGCCAGGAATACAAAGCTGTATTTCTGGCACTATAGATCCCTTTGCCTCACCCTCCCACCCCCCTCTCCCTTGCCCAGGTGAATTAAGGGTTAAAAACCCTTTATTTACTTACCTTATCCCAGCGTCGATGTCCGCCCCCTCCGACATTCAGCGAACACAACTGTGCATCAAACGCAGCGCACACACACATTCATTAGACCTCCCCATTAGAAAGCATTGTATCGAGGCTTTCATACGAAAAAAAACAACAAAAAAACGGATGCTGGATGTCCTCGTGATAAACGTGAGGACGCCCATTGTCAGATAACGGACCAAGGGTCCATTAGGATCCAGGAAGTGCCTCCAGTTTCTCTAGAACTGCAATGTTTAACATTGCAGCACTAAGTGCAAAAGGGGCACTGCACCCAGACCACTTCAATGAGCTGAAGTGGTCTGAGTGCCTATAGTTTAAGAAAAATAGAAAAAAATTAAAATATATATATATATGAAGGCAAGAATTACTTATTTGATTTATAGGTTTTAGATTTATTTGGGCCCCCCTCCCTATTATTACAGTGAGAGGGGTACGTAGCATTTATTTTTTAATGGGGCAGTGGCTTGGGGCTTTGGAACACACAACAAAATTGGTGTTAGGTAGCACCCCAGGGGTTTCTACATACTCAGCTCCTTTGAGAGAAATTGTTACTTCCCTGGCAGGAACAGTTCCTTCTTCTCTAATCCCAGAAAACGCTATTGCAGCACTTACCCAGGTGAACAAAGCAGCTCAGGTAAGTGTTCCCAGCACTTCCTCATTGAGGTTAACTTTGCTGCCCTCTGATGCCTTCAGTACACTTAGCCATTTAAACAGAAATGCTCTACAAAGCGCGCTTCGACATACCTTCAGCAGTGTATTGAGCTGTATATAGAGCATTCCACAGACTCAACTACTGTAAATGCAGTGACCGTCACAGAAGGTAAATAAAAAAAATAATAATTATATATAGTAAACGATAGCGCAACCAATGACTAGCTTTTAGTTATCTCTTTACTTGTGCAAAACTGACTAGTTATATTGCCACAATAAGGCAAAGCATCATGGGAGAAGGCTCTCTATTAGCCACTCCTATTATACACCATACAGGAATGCAGTGACATTGTATTGGCAGCCAGTGCAGTTCTATCCACCATGCAGGAATGCAGTGACATTGTATTGGCAGCCAGTGCAGTTCTATCCACCATGCAGGAATGCAGTGACATTGTATTGGCAGCCAGGGCAGTTCTATCCACCATGCAGGAATGCAGTGACATTGTATTGGCAGCCAGGGCAGTTTTATCCACCATGCAGGAATGCTGTGACACTGTATTGGCAGCCAGGGCAGTTCTATCCACCAGGCAGGAATGCAGTGACACTGTATTGGCAGCCAGGGCAGTTATACCCACCAGGCAGAAATGCAGTGACACTGTATTGGCAGCCAGGGCAGTTCTATCCACCATGCAGGAATGCAATGACACTGTATTGGCAGCCAGGGCAGTTCTATCCACCAGGCAGGAATGCAGTGACACTGTATTGGCAGCCAGGGCAGTTATACCCACCAGGCAGGAATGCAGTGACACTGTATTGGCAGCCAGGGCAGTTATACCCACCAGGCAGGAATGCTGTGACACTGTATTGGCAGCCAGGGCAGTTCTATCCACCAGGCAGGAATGCTGTGACACTGTATTGGCAGCAAGGGCAGTTCTATCCACCAGGCAGGAATGCTGTGACACTGTATTGGCAGCCAGGGCAGTTCTATCCACCAGGCAGGAATGCAGTGACACTGTATTGGCAGCCAGGGCAGTTCTATCCACCAGGCAGGAATGCAGTGACACTGTATTGGCAGCCAGGGCAGTTCTATCCACCAGGCAGGAATGCAGTGACACTGTATTGGCAGCCAGGGCAGTTCTATCCACCAGGCAGGAATGCAGTGACGCTGTATTGGCAGCCAGGGCAGTTCTATCCACCATGCAGGAATGCAGTGACGCTGTATTGGCAGCCAGGGCAGTTCTATCCACCAGGCAGGAATGCAGTGACGCTGTATTGGCAGCCAGGGCAGTTCTATCCACCAGGCAGGAATGCAGTGACACTGTATTGGCAGCCAGGGCAGTTCTATCCACCATGCAGGAATGCCACTGTATTGGCAGCCAGGGCAGTTCTATCCACCAGGCAGGAATGCAGTGACACTGTATTGGCAGCCAGGGCAGTTCTATCCACCAGGCAGAAATGCAGTGACACTGTATTGGCAGCCAGGGCAGTTCTATCCACCAGCAGGAATGCAGACACTGTATTGGCAGCCAGGGCAGTTCTATCCACCAGGCAGGAATGCAGTGACACTGTATTGGCAGCCAGGGCAGTTATACCCACCAGGCAGGAATGCAGTGACACTGTATTGGCAGCCAGGGCAGTTATACCCACCAGGCAGGAATGCTGTGACACTGTATTGGCAGCCAGGGCAGTTCTATCCACCAGGCAGGAATGCTGTGACACTGTATTGGCAGCAAGGGCAGTTCTATCCACCAGGCAGGAATGCTGTGACACTGTATTGGCAGCCAGGGCAGTTCTATCCACCAGGCAGGAATGCAGTGACACTGTATTGGCAGCCAGGGCAGTTCTATCCACCAGGCAGGAATGCAGTGACACTGTATTGGCAGCCAGGGCAGTTCTATCCACCAGGCAGGAATGCAGTGACGCTGTATTGGCAGCCAGGGCAGTTCTATCCACCATGCAGGAATGCAGTGACGCTGTATTGACAGCCAGGGCAGTTCTATCCACCAGGCAGGAATGCAGTGACGCTGTATTGGCAGCCAGGGCAGTTCTATCCACCATACAGGAATGCAGTGACACTGTATTGGCAGCCAGGGCAGTGGTGTTTGTGCCATTATTATAGAATATATAGAGACTGCCTGTTGGATGGATATCATTCCAGAACTACAACTCCCAGGTTCCTTTCCTAGCTGGTCGGCTGGCAGGGCATGCTGGGAGTTGTAGTTCTACCCGAGCTGGCTGTGATAGTGTGTGTGTATTGGTTGTGTGACCCCGGCCTACCTGATAGACTGGGGAGCTACAGTCCGGCCTGGATCCGATACTGCCCACCTTATCGCCGTGATAGAGGCGGCGGAGAGACCCCGCGATACCGGCTCTCAGGGGCCCCCACCGGGGACACACCGTGTGCAGCATTGTGTGATTCTGGGGCCACACTGAGTGACAGCTCTCCCTGACCGCACTGGAGGACACACAGCCAGGACACGCCCCCGGGTCACATGGCCGGGCTCTGATTGGCTGTCCGGGGAGGCGCACTCCTTCTGGCGGAACCAATCACTGCTGCCCGTGCACTGCGCGCGCTCACTGAGCTTATCCCGGATACAGCCTGACCTAGTGGTCTCCTAGCAACAACCACACCGCACGGAGCGTCTCCTAGCAACAACCGCACCGCACGGAGCGTCTCCTAGCAACAACCGCACCGCACTGAGCGTCTCCTAGCAACAACCACACCGCACGGAGCGTCTCCTAGCAACAACCGCACCGCACTGAGCGTCTCCTAGCAACAACCACACCGCACGGAGCGTCTCCTAGCAACAACCACACCGCACGGAGCGTCTCCTAGCAACAACCACACCGCACTTACCTTCTCCTAGAGACAGTCTGAAACCGCACTTACCTTCTCCTAGAGACAGTCTGAAACCGCACTTACCTTCTCCTAGAGACAGTCAGAAACCGCACTTACCTTCTCCTAGAGACAGTCTGAAACCGCACTTACCTTCTCCTAGAGACAGTCTGAAACCGCACTTACCTTCTCCTAGAGACAGTCTGAAACCGCACTTACCTTCTCCTAGAGACAGTCTGAAACCGCACTTACCTTCTCCTAGAGACAGTCAGAAACCGCACTTAACTTCTCATAGAGACAGTCTGAAACCGCACTTACCTTCTAGAGACAGTCTGAAACCGCAGTTACATTCTCCTAGAGACAATCTGAAACCGCACTTACCTTCTCCTAGAGACAGTCTGAAACCGCACTTACCTTCTCCTAGAGACAGTCAGAAACCGCACTTACCTTCTCATAGAGACAGTCTGAAACCGCACTTACCTTCTCCTAGAGAGTCTGAAACCGCACTTACCTTCTCCTAGAGACAGTCTGAAACCGCACTTACCTTCTCCTAGAGACAGTCTGAAACCGCACTTACCTTCTCATAGAGACAGTCAGAAACCGCACTTACCTTCTTCTAGAGACAGTCTGAAACCGCACTTACCTTCTCCTAGAGACAGTCTTCTAGAGACAGTCTGAAACCGCAGTTACATTCTCTAGAGACAGAAACTGCACTACCTTCTCCTAGAGACAGTCTGAAACGCATCTTACCTTCTCCGTACTTACCTTTCCTTATAGAGACAGTCTGAAACTGCGCCTACTTACCTTCTAAAGAGACAGTCTGAAACCGCTCCTAGAGACAGTTCGAGACAGTCCGAAACACTTACCTTCTAGAGACAGTCTGAAACCGCACTTACATTCTCCTAGAGACAATCTGAAACCGCACTAACCTTCTTCTAGAGACAGTCTGAAACCGCACTTACCTTCTCCTAGAGACAGTCTGAAACCGCACTTACCTTCTAAAGACAGTCTGAAACCGCACTTACATTCTCCTAGAGACAATCTGAAACCGCACTTACCTTCTCCTAGAGACAGTCTGAAACCACACTTACCTTCTCCTAGAGACAGTCAGAAACCGCACTTACCTTCTCATAGAGACAGTCTGAAACCGCACTTACCTTCTCATAGAGACAGTCTGAAACCGCACTTACCTTCTTCTAGAGACAGTCTGAAACCGCACTTTACCGAGACAGTCTCCTAGAGACAGTCTGAAACCGCACTTACCTTCTAGAGACAGTCTGAAACCGCAGACAGTCTGAAACCGCACTTACCTTCTCCTAGAGACAGTCTGAAACCGCACTTACCTTCTAGAGACAGTCTGAAACCGCACTTACATTCTCCTAGAGACAATCTGAAACCGCACTAACCTTCTTCTAGAGACAGTCTGAAACCGCACTTACCTTCTCCTAGAGACAGTCTGAAACCGCACTTACCTTCTCCTAGAGACAGTCAGAAACCGCACTTACCTTCTCATAGAGACAGTCTGAAACCGCACTTACCTTCTCCTAGAGAGTCTGAAACCGCACTTACCTTCTCATAGAGACAGTCTGAAACCGCACTTACCTTCTTCTAGAGACGGTCTGAAACCGCACTTACCTTCTTCTAGAGACAGTCTGAAACCGCACTTACCTTCTCCTAGAGACAGTCTGAAAACACTGTTCACTCTGAGGATCTGTGGCATGCTGTGACTTCATTTATTCTGAGTGAGTCATTGAATTTAACAGCTCAGATTCATTAATATTGAGAGGATTCATGACCACATCTCCTCTGTCACTGCTGTCTCTCACTCACTGCACAATTATCACTAGACACAGCCCTGAAGCCTGACAGCCACTCTGTCAGAGGAATTCATCCCTTTGGCCTCTACTGCATACTGGGCAACTGCGAGATTCCAACTACCATTACAGTGCCAAAGATATTCACCTTCCTTTATTTTCTTGCAGGATACATCTACCATTCTCCACAATGTGAATCAAAACGTATCCAGGCTGGGCTATATGTGTATACCTTCTTTGTTGAATCTGCACGCAATATTTTTTTATCACCACTGGTAGATATCTATACATGCCAGGCCTTCCAGGGTCACAATAAAGCTTCTGAAAACCAACTACTACCTACGCTTGCAGCTCATCAAACGAGGGTTCAGCTCACAAAGTCTCAGTTCTCTATGCTTCTAAAAGGCTATAAATGTCTTGCCTTGTGTACTATAAATACCTTTGCTGACTTCAATTTTTGTTCTTGCTTATTTACCACTCAGCCTACCTCTGGAAGAGGGAGATATTATCTACGGGTACACCTGCGTTTTGCCAAAGATATGGCTCTCTCTTAAAAATGACCAAAAATTGCTTTTACTTCATCACAAAGGATATAACAGAAGCCTCTTCTCTCAGCATACTTAAGGGTGGATACACCACGACATCATCAGATACTCTTGACGGTTATCCAAACTAAATCTGCTCTATCCACCCTCTCTGATATTTTTCCCATCATTTCTCCCCTCTGTTCTTCACACTCGCTTACTCACACCCTCTTAGTTCCTGGGCCTCATACTTCTATCTACTTCATACACAACACAAATCAACACTCGTCGTCACAACTCCTTCACATAACAACACTCCTTATCGACACTCCCTCTTTCTTTCCACATCTATTAGAACCCTACAGCAGGATTGATACTTCCTACCTCTCTGCTAACACCACTTGTATTTTTCCCTCCTCTTCTTCATTATGGATAAATTCATTGGCAAATCCTCCTCTAAAAGACATAACAGCAAACCTCAAAGACCTGCCTAGGAAAAACATCTCAGAGAATTTCACGCCACCGTCCACGCTGGCTCTTTTCACCCACTGGCTCGGTTATGGATGAGGATCTCTCTCCGCCCCTCACAACATCTACTCTCATCTCACAACAAGCTTCGGAAACAGCATATCTCCTTAAACCAATCTTTGATTCCCAATTTAAGGACATTAAAGAATCAATAGATAATTTACTCTAATCCCATTCTACTCAAAATACTCTACTAGAAATAAAACAAAGCACAACTGAAGACGAACTTCACCAATTACAATCAACAATACAATAACAACACAAGAATTTCTCTACAGGAAAAATTAGATGATCTTGAAAATCTGAGTAGGAGAAAATCTCAGATTTGTGGGCTTCCCCTAATTAAGGCGACATTTGCTCCACTCTTTAACGCTGGCTACAGGACACTCTGCAGCTTGGTGCCTTAGCTTCCGCTCCCATCATTATCGAAGAAGCACATAGAATAGGCCCAGACAGACCCAGTGACACCACTAGATTACCATTAATAACAACGTTATTTCTAAACTTCAATGATATGGTTTTAATCCTTACAATCTTACAAACTACCCAGATTTACCAATCAAGACATCAGAATTCTAATCTTTAAGGATTACTCTTTGCAAATCACACAGCAGAGACACGTCTTCACACCCATCTGCTCAGTGTTACACAAAAAAAGGCATAAGATTTGCTTTGTTATATCCTGCCACACTTACGCATTGCAAACCATACTCTATCGGCCTCTTCAGTATCAGAGGTTTACCACCTTTCTTCAAAATGTTCTCTCAGATTGGGGGTACCCTAACCCCCTAGGTAGGAGCAATTAATCTTCTCATCTAACATTTTTTTTCGTCACCTAGCTGTATATAGTTTGGGCTACTTGGCCTTCCACCTGCCAGATCCCTAGAACTCCTTGCTTACCATTGCCTCTGGTACTTTCTGACCGCTTGGTTTCAGTCCTATGTTGGACCTAAGCAGGAACACATAATGGCAATCAACTTGCTGGAGGGACTCTGGCTCAGCCATTAACAAAACTTTTCACAACTACTTCCAAAACCTTAAGATACCCCTGACTGATCATCATGATCAGGTTATGGCTTTCTTAAAAAAACCTGAACCTACCTCCCTTAGATGAAGACTCCACAGAGCTCCTTAATGACCCTATTACTAAAAAAGAAGTCCATACAACCATTGAATCCCGTAAATCAGGAAAAGCGCTGGCATGCACCATGCTGCTCCCAAAACCAAAAAAAAAAACAGGATGTGGAGGATTTAGCATCCTATTGCCCTAAATCGTTGCTCAACCTGGATCTTAAAATTCTTACTAAAATCAAAGTCTTGAGAGTACTATCATTTTTGCCTAGGGTCCTCATGGGTCACAAGCTGGGGTTTGTGGTGGGGAGATAGATGGTCACCAGGGTCCAAATGTTGTTGACAACTGTGATGGGTGCTGTGGGTGGGGGGATCAGCATTGATATTGAAAAGGCATCACTTGACAACGTACTACACCTATCAAAACTACTCTTAGCCTGTAGCCTTTGTCAAAAACATACAACAGAACCCAACTGCTTGCATTACGACAAATGGCCTTGACTGTCCATACTTCACACTGGGACAATGGGTGTGACAGGGATGCCCCTTATTACTGCTGCTGTTTAACCTATCCCTAGATCCACTGTTGCAAGCCATTATCAGGTTACAGGGGTATTCTTATGGAGGAGGTAACTATGAAGGTTTTAGCTTTTGCCGATGATATTCGCCTGTATACCTCAGAACCAGCCACATCCATACCACCCCTCCTTGATAATTTTTATCCCCTCGTGGGACTTGGAGTTAACTGGACTAAGTCCAGTGCACTACATTTGGAGAAGGGGCCACCTCCTCAGTTGTCTGGGAGAATCCCACTGAAGTGGCAATCAGTGGATTTACAATATTTAGGGATCAAAATCCCCCAAAACCCATTGGTCTTTTATACAAACTAAATATTCCTCATGTTCTCACCTCTAGTTTTATTGAATTAGAACACTGGCACAAATTTCCTCTCTCATATATGGGATGGGCTAATCTTAATAAATTGGTTAGTTTCAGAAAGTTGCTGTAACTTCTACATGTGCACCCCCATCTTAATCTCCAAAAAGGATAAATGTCTCCTGAATAAAAAGCCAGAGGACCGAGGGCCAGACTGAGCTTTGCTAAACTTTACCTAACCAAATTCAATGAGACACTTAATCTTCCAAATTCCAGAAAATATAGTATGGCAGCTCAGCTCCGGCATGCTCTTGAATGGATCCACTCACAATTAAGATACTCAGATCTAGCCTTGGAATCCTTTCTAGCGGTGCTGGAATCCCTACCAGTTTTACTACACGGACCACAAACTCTCAAGGTCAACTGCTTTCCATGGTCTCTTATCAAGATATGTTCCTGAAAACCACATGCTATGCATATTTTACCCAGCACCGACTCAATTTAAATGCACTCACACCAAACACCAAAGTGGTCCGAAAACCAGTCAGTATCTGGTGTGACTGCCATTTGCCAACATGATGTGATGGACGTGGATAAATGGCAAATGGCACAACAATGGGCCTCAGGATCTCGTCACGGTATCTCTGCATTCAAATAAAATAAAATGCACCTGTGTTCGTTGTCCATAACATACACCTTCCCATGCCACAACTGCACCGCCACCATGGGCCACTCAATCCACAACATTGACATCAGCAAGCCGCTGACCCACACAACGCCATACACGCTGTCTGCCATCTGCCCTGTAGTTAAAATCGGGATTCAACTGTAAAGAGAACACCTCTCCAAAGTGTCAGACGCCATTGAATGTGAGCATTTGCCCACTCAAGTCAGTTACTACTAACTGCAGTCAGGTCGGGACGACGAGCATGCAGAATAACTTCCCCGAGACGGTTTCTGACAGTTTGTGCAGAAATTATTTGGTTATGCAAATCGATTGTTACAGCAGCTGTCAGGGTGGCTGGTCTCAGACAATCTTGGAGGTAAAGATACTGGATATGGAGGTCCTGGGCTAGTGTGGTTACACGTGGTCTGTGGTTGTGAGGCCGGTTGGATGTACTGCCAAATTCTCTGAAAAGCCTTTGGAGACGGCTTATGGTAGAGAAATGAACACTCAGTTCACAGGCAACATCTGTGGTATTGTGCTCTGTGTGATAAAACTGCAAATTTCAGAGTGGCCTTTTACTGTGGCCAGCCTAAGACACACCTTTGCAATAATCATGCTGTCTAATCAGCATATTGATATGCCACACATGTGAAGTGGATGGATTATCTCAGCAAAGGAGAAGTGCTCACTAACACAGATTTGTGAACAATATTTGAGAGAGATAGGCCTTTTGTGTACATAGTAAAAGTCTTAGATCTTTGAGTTCAGCTCATAAAAAATGGTGGTGGTGGGGGGGTGGGGGGGGGCAAACAAAAGTGTTGCGTTTATAATTTTGTTCTGTGTAGTTATAGACTTCAAAAAAGTCCTGCTTTATTTAAAGTATCAGCTTAAACCTGGAACTTTAAAGAACATGGCCAAGCTGGTTCTGTCCATGGTTTGTGTGCCACTTCTCACTACTGGGTTTCCAACCAATTCCCCTGTACATGGAAATGTCCTTCTGGATGACATGGATAACAAAACACCTGGTCTGGATATCTTTAGTACACTCGTTATCATCTGAGGAGGGGTTGTTATTGTGAATCTTCTTCATGACAATTGTACATGTCTTTGGCTTATTTAAAAATGTCTGACAATAGCAAAAACACTTCTTCAGAATAGCCTATGCCTCCGAGGGTAACAATCTTTCCTCAAACCTTTTTCCCTCTCTCTCAGCTTAAATCAACTCCCAATCCAGCTATTTTCCTCCGTCACCTGGTTACTAATCCCACAATGTCCCTACTATAGTTTTAAACCCAAAACGGTCTTGATCAAGCCATTGTCCTATCAAATTTTGTAATGTTTCTCATTTACTGACCCCCTCTATATAATATTGTTAAGCGCTATGGAATAAGTTAGCAATGGCATACAAATGCCAATAAAAATAAAACACTTTTCCTATGACTAAGATCAATTAGATTTAGACTTCATGAAGAGGTCAATCTTATTTGTCCAACTAATGACCAGAGAGATTAGCTCATGGCACCAATGAAAAATAGGTAAAAAAAAAAAAATCAAAATCGCTACAAATCAGGGAAATACTCAGGACCAGATGATTTTAGCTCCAAATATTACAAGCACTTTCTGTGTCTCATTGTGGCAACGTTTTCATGCCATAGGGGACACAATCCAGAACAGTGGCAGTGGCTAAAAAAAATAAATATATATTTTTGTGGTAGTATAATGGCATAAATTTGCACTACAAATACTAATACATGAACAGTGTACTAGAGTCGTGATCAATTAACAGCATAAAGACTAACAAATGAAGCTTCATACATCACTAAAGGAATTTGGCGAGCCAGATACATTATAGGGGCATTTTGAAATCTACAAAACTATGAAACTACAGATAGGTACAAGATTACATTTGGTGTGTAAAGTCATGACCTATAGTTGGTTCTGGGAAAGTTGAACAACATATATTGTGGTGGCCGTATTGGATTGGTGAAAGATAAACATAGATATCGAGTTACATTGATGCTGTTAATATACAGCATTCCAACTAGGTTTGTACTTCAGGCTTTTTGTCTCTTCAGTTCCACGACATTTAAATAAAAGCTGAACATGTTCCATGAGAACATGAATAAAGGCTAACTAATAGTGTTCTCGTGTACTGTTCTTAGAATTGAAATAACTTGAACAGGTGGGAACAACCTCATCGTTTCCCACTCAATAAGAGATAGAACAAGCTTTTTGATTAGGTTGTGTACAGAAGCTTTTTGAATGGGGCCAAGTGGACTTCTCATCAAGCTCTCATACAGACCGAAATTAAACAGCCAACCAAGACAAGAAGAATACACTAGTGAAAAGGTAATCTAAAAAGGTCATTTCTTGTGCACCAGCAGATAGAGGTATAGAAAAAAAGATAATTTCATTTGGTTTTGTGACTTTCCATAACAGAGCAAAATTCAATGAATGTTTCAACAGAAGTGCAATGTAAAGTTAAATACTGGCTTGGCCGAGCAGACTAATCAGTGAAGACAGGAATGTTCTGAAGAGTGGAAGTCTTGAGAAGTACTTAAGGTTTGACAGGTTCAAGGCTATGAAACAGTAATGAGGAACCAAACAAACAGCAACACACACTCAAAATAGAATACAACAGACAAAAACAGATCACGTGAAATATTGTCTTCATTTCTAAAGTCTCAGCTATGGATAAACAAACATATTTTGGATCAAGTAGATCAGCAGTGCTCGGTGTTCTTTATTAAAAGTTCATTTGTCCACATTTTAGTATATGACCTTTGAAATGACATTGTTACAATAGTAACTATATAAATATAAGAGTATGGCCTGAAGGGTTAACAGACCCCAGACAGTCTATAGCAAAATTTCAGCCCTGAACTGGCTTCTTCACCAAAGGAATGAATATATGAATGCATGTTCAAACACTTAGTCGACAGATTTAAAAGCACTAATTACAAATGAATACTGACCAAACTGCTATCTTGTTTCAGCAATCGCCTGTAATTAAAGTATGTTCATTATGACCATCGCCATTATCTTCTGTCAATACGTTAAGGGTCCCAGGAGTAGTTCTTTAACAATAACCAGTTACTCACTCGTTAACATTGGTGCACAGTGCCAATTAAAAAAAAAAACATTTAGTAAGAATTACTTTATTTTTATGCTATGGGTGGTAAAATAAAATAAAAATGGACAACAGAATAATAAAAAAAAAAAAAAACAACTGAAATGTGTTGTAAAAATAAAGAAAAAAAATAAATAAAAATTCACCAGTCGCAAAACAGCCTTTTATTATTAGTGTGCAAATGAACAGAAACCAATAATTTAGACAAAGTATGTCCAAATTCTATGGAATCTAGACTGAGAAAAAAAAAATAAAAACACTCCAGACTGTTACCTTTTTAATTCATTAGAACAAATCGCATGAAAAGGCATTAACAGGTTTAAAGCTGATTTGTAAACCTACATGAATGGAATGGGGAGGGACTGATTGATCGAAGGAGAATAAAAAAATACCCTATTTATCATCATAATCTTAATAATGTTAATTATGTGTCAACATTGGAAAACCTTCAAGGGCAAAATCTCACAGAAATTTTATATGGATTTCAAAGAAAATGTAAGTTTTTTTTTTCTACATAAAGTGGAATTATTTTTCCATTTTTAAAGGTGTTATTGGACCAAATACAATACTCTAATAATGACCACCTGGTAGGACAACGCTAAAATCAGATATGGCAATGTTTTCCAGAGGAGTGGAACCCCCCTCCCCCCCCCGCCAACCAACCAAAAAAAACCAAAAAACTTGGATGATCTCATTTAACACATCGAAAGAATAATTAATCTGGGGAATAATTAAACTGAACACTGACAATGATTTACATTGCTCTATCGTACATTAGGCACAGAGGCTCATTTAAAACAATGGTCCAGCAATGTACTGCATAGCAATATTTTGCAGCCTTTGACTTCAATTGAAAGAGAAAATAAATTAAACTTTAAATAAATAAATATACCTATTCACAGTCACTGTACACGACGGATATAAAAGAGGCTCTAAATGTGCCTACTTGTAAACCACAGGGAAAACATGCTTCATTAGGGTAAAATATACATTTTGTACAAGGCACGGAATATGCATGCGTTCTACAAAAGGGTGCTTTCTCAAGGCAACATTTCCATGTGTTCTTAAAGGTTTCCTTTGAAAGAAGAAAAATTGTCTTGGGAGAGCAATTTTGCTAGCAATATGCTGTCAGTCAACATCTTTTGAGTTTTAATCATCATCAACCGGCATAAAGATGTCATCAAAAAAATATTCTGATACTGTTGAGACCTCCTCTTCCGAAACATCTTCAGTCAAACTGGGCAATTCTTGAGGTTTGATTTGATTGTCCAAATCCTAAAGAGTAAAAATAAATACAAATATCAGCCAAAGTCCTCTGTATTTAAATATAGATCTCCATTAAGCTAGTCACATATAGATTAACAAATTAAACCGGAAACGCACAGAGGGATGTTCTTACTAAAAGATGTATGTAACAGAATATCTAACATTCTTGCTCTTCTCTTGGTGCAGATGACGAAGTTCCACCATTGGACGACCAAGGATCCAGTCCGCCCTCCACTGGTCCACCAAGGAAGAGTGGGAGGGAGGGGGCACGCAAACAACACAGACTCAGCCTCCCCCCCTCACAGCTCTCATCCCTCTACGCACAAGTCACTCAGCCACTACACACACCCCAATCACAGAAATAGAGCTCAGGGTCCTAGGAGGTGGCCCCAATCTGGCAAACTGCCTAAAGCCCTGGGCAACATTAATACGGCTCTGTTCTTGATTGCTAACTTACCTGAGGTTTGCCTGAATCATTGATCTCCTCATTAACAGAAGGAACCACTGACACAGCAGGCAGAGAGCAGGTGGTCTGTGAAGGCACTTGAATGCTTGTTGCAGAGGCATTGTTTGTTGTAGAGACTTTATCCTGGGATTTCCGGGAACTCAAAGATGGCTTTTTAGACAGAGGCCGTGGCAAGGTTTTCTTCTTACTCTTTAAGTCCTCCTTTCCTCTCTTCGTTGCTTTTTCTTTGCAAACTAATCCCAATATTCCCAATGGTTTTTTGCCAGGCCTGAGAAAATATGAATTATTTATTCTCATCATACTTAAAAATTAAACATTAACACTGTCACTTTTACACAAAGATAGAATCAATGCAATCAGAAGATATACAATGACAATGTAGAGAGCAAGAGTGTCCCCATCTCTCCCTGTCATTCACATTTCCATTCACACAAAAGATGTTCTTAATGCCTAGATATGCGCTATGCCAAGTTGGGAATGCCTACAAAGTGTCATGTGGATGCATTTGCCCTCACAGAAGCTCTGTGCACGACACCATGGGGGTTTAAATTTATCAGTATGGCATTTCTGGTTGTGGCAGTCTACCAGGATTTACAATGCAAAAAAAGGAAAAATCCACAAAAAAAATGTTTGCAGTCTTACCTTTTCAACGTGGTTTTTGAAGGTAATGCTGAACATGCTGCAGGTAATTGTCCAGTGCTATTTATTGAATTGTTTTCAGTGCTGAGGACTGTAAGTTCACTTGTGTCTTGTGTGCTAGATGACTGAGTGTCTTGTTTGATCATGATGTTTGAAGTGGGGAGGTGGTCCTCCTGACATGGTCCAGGTATTGATGTGACAGAAGTGGATTCCTCCTCAACATTTGTCAATTCCAAATTCTTTTCTACAATTGGAAAAATAGGACTGGATTGTAAACTAGGCATTGTAAGGCATTATAACTCTACAAAAGAAATGTTAAATACGGGAGGTTCACCATAATAGGTCCACCACAAGCAGAAAGTGGCTGCGATCTAATTCCTGGTCACGGAAATGCTAGTAAAGCTATAATGGAAAGCTAGAAAGTTTAAACATAATGCTTTTCCCAAAACGTAATCCCAGCAAGTTCCCCAATTCTACACACAGGACATTAGCTAAATAGTTTTAACACTAACCAGGAGCTATTTGCTTTCTTTGTCCTCCCATCACGGACATGCACGTTATCCAAGTAGTCTTTTTTGGCTAACAATACGTATCAGACGGTTTCACTGAGATACAATCTCATGTGTCACGTATGTTTGTCCAAAGACCAGCATTGAAATCACAATATATTAAAAAAATAAATTAAATAAACCCAAATTACATTTGAGAGGGAAACAAATTTTTTTTTTAACCTAACTTTCAATACAATTTTTTTTCCTAGAAGTTGAGTATTTAAAAGAAAACTCTAGACCAGGGGAAGGCAGCATTTTAGCATTACTGTGCCAAAACAAGATCTTGAAGTCCCTTGGCATGTTGGCCCTATTTTTTTTTTTTTTTAATTTATTTTTTAAATTGAGGTGTGTATGTTTATATTGTGCTTGTGTTTATGGGTGTTGCAGTTACTTGTAGCATTGTATTTGTGCGTATGTGGGATTGTATATTGTTTATTTTCATTATTAGTTTGTGGTATTGTGTACGATACATATGAATGCGGGCTGTGTTTGGGGGCTGCTTCTGGTACTGCATGTGAGAGGCTGTTTGTGGGGTTGTGTGCGTCTATGCGGATTGTCAGTGGTGTTGTGTTTGTGTGTATTTTTTTGTGCAGGCAATTTGTATTTGTATGAAGGTGAGACTTTTTCTGCAGCTCTGTGTATATCTAGAAGTGTGGATGGCTTCCGAGGTCCACGTCAATGGTAAGAACTGTGATAGCAGCTGCAGGCTGTTCTACTCCATTAGAGATTCCCGTTAACAAGTGCTGGGATGAAGATCACTTCCTTTAAGTGCTGCAATGAGTAAATTGAGGTTTGTCCCTCACCACCTGCAACCACCGCTCGGTTTGCACGAGCAGATATCTGATGGCCCACTGGGACTCCTGATAGGCCAGAGCCTGTTTGTCTCTGCGTGGCACAAGTGCCATAGGTTGCTGACCCCTGCTCTAGACTGAAAGTGCCTTCTTTCTTCTTTAAGAAAAATACAGATTTCAAAAGAAATCAGCACATTTATAAAGCTCTGTCCTGGCTGAACCTATATAAAAAAATAAATCTATTGTCAAATATGTAAAGGAACAGTCGAGCATTATAAAAACAGATGCACTGTTTACATCCAGAAGTGTAAATAAAAATGTAAATTGTGCAGATAAAAGTAATAGAACACTCTGCAATATACAAGCTCCATGTGGACTTGATCAGACTTTGTTCACATTTGTAAAGACAATAGCAGCAATCAAGCGGTGGTGGTGGTGTTGAAGTATGATCCAGCATTTTGGGAAAGGTTCTACTTGATGTAGTGGTTATTGTGCCAGAAGTGACCAAGCTACCATGGGAGGCACTCTTGGCACCATAAACACTAGAGCAGCTAGAGCAGGCACCAATGGTTAACCCTTGGAGAACCAACCACGCAACTTCCACATTGTTGGCAAAAAGATTGAACTCTTACCTGCAATCTTTTCAGCTACGTGCTGCTCTTCTATCTGCAACAAAATAATCCAACACACATTTTAACTTAATAAGGGACAAGACACAAACAATCCTAGGCAATCCATATCTACTGACTCAAAAGTTGGATATTTGTGATTTCTGTGGGAAAACCAGTCTTATGGCTTGACTGGTGTGCAGATCTTCGTTCAAAATTGTATCCACTGACTTCAGGTGGAAGGAGTTTTCAATCACAATTCTTCCCCACCATAACTTTCTCGCTTTGTGACTCGAGTTGTTCTACATAATTTATTGCTTAGAGTGCCCCTTTAAGAACATTCTATAGGCTTTGTGTATTCAGCAAGCAGAACACATAGAAAGGATTCCCATTCACTGGTAAGAAATCAATTAGAATTAAGAATGATAGGTAGAATAATTTGTTTTCACATTATGGGTGTTTTAGGAACAAACTGCATTAATATAATGTGTGTACAAAGTAATTAGACAGGTGAAAGGTTGAAGCCATGCCCTTCCTACCTGGACACTATCTTGGAGCAAGGGCTTCTTCTGAAATGGTCCTGTCTCTACTCCCTCTGAGTTGCTTGCCCTTCTTTTTCTTGATATCGGACTTAATGCCGATTCAGCTTTCTCAAAGTCGGGTGGGATGCACGGATCGCAGGACGCAGGAACGGAAGATGCTACAGTCTCTGGGCTGCAGATTGCACATAAAATCCAGGTTATGAGAGGTAGAAAATAGACACAGGGTGGTTAGATAGGTTAACTAGATCGATAGTTCTTGAAACCTTCTGAAAGCGACCCATATTAAATAAAAGTACATTTGGATGGTGATTCACCCCATAAAATGTCAGCAGTAGCCAATGCTAAAATTGTGCTATATACTGGGAAACAAATCAAATTGAATAAATAAAAAAAAAACAATGATTAGACTCCTTTTAAAAAGAACCCTCCACTGAGGAATTAAGAACTGCCTGGACCTGATCCTTATGACGCGCCTGCTCTAATAAGTGGGGAACCAATCTCTGCCTCGACCCATAAGATAAGAACCACTGAACTAGATACTGATTTTAAATAACAATAAAAGTAACAATCCTGGACTAGGCAACTGAGTTGAAAACTAAATCTGAAAGCTTAGGCATAAATAACCTAGTTTTTTGGCCCTAAATTTTAAAATATGGTTTCCAATTCATCATAGAAACATAAGAACCATTTGGCCCATCTAGTCTGCCCAGTTTTCTAAATACTTTCATTAGTCCCAGGCATCTTATAGTTAAGATAGCCTTATGCCTATCCCACGCATGCTTAAACTCCCTCACTCTGTTAACCTCTACCACTTCAGCTGGAAGGCTATTCCATGCATCCACTACCCTCTCAGTAAAGTAATACTTCCTGATATTATTTTTAAAACTTTTTCCTTAAAGGTGAGGTCAGTGTTTAATGAAATCCTTACACTGTCTCGACGCGTTGTCATGCGAGACTACGGACTGGCTGAAATATTGCAGCAACTTCCTGCTTCTCTACATTGATCTGCAGCAGTGCAGAGAATTCCATGCAAAATTAAAAACTTAAGTATATTTTCATTTACTTTAAAAAACACCAAAAAAAAAGAAAAAAAAAAAAGGGGCCAACATCAGCTTTTTTATGCCTTTGGAAAAGTTAGATGATACCACTGTTAAATGTATGGTTATAGAAGAGCTTCTTACACTTATAGCATTGACAATACAAGTATATTAAATACAATATTTTAAAGAAGTCAGTGGTCATATTGTGGTCAATCCAAGGAGAACATAATCATATGGTCCTTAGAGAAACAATGTTCTATATCTTGACTGTTGCCTCTAGATGTTGCAACACGTTTCCGCAGCTCCATATTCTCACCTCTGACATTCTGACGTAGATACAGCATGTGCAGAACCTGCGCTGACCATAACAGGAGCTGGAAGAGACTCATCTGGAATAAATGTATCACAGGAATACTGGTAATCCGAGTTTAGAGGAATTTCTACCAGAGTCAAAATAAAAGTGGTTTCCTCATCTCGACATCCGGTTTCAGCTAGATTATCTGTCAAAAGGCAAGAAAAGAAAACTGTTAGAAGTATTAATATAAGACCAGTCAAATAATGGTGCCTACGTTACCAAAATGCAGCTCTCCAGCTGTGAAAACCACAGGTATCATCTTAAGGGTAGCAAAGCATTATGGATGCCATGGTTCCACCACAACCAGCTGGAGAGTTACCTTTCGGTTATCCTTACACTATAGTGCAGGGAAGGCAAAGTTTGGCAGTACAGTAATGCAACGTGCTATTCTGAGGTAAGGTTCTAAATGAAGTGAAACCAATTCTACTGGTTTCCACGGTAAATGTCCGCTACTCAGCATCAGAATAACAATTTGTTCCTTGCTCCGCCTTTATGTTAGCCATTACAGCTTTATGGCATCATAGGAGACTAAAATGGATATTTGAATCTGCGCATTGGACTCTGCAACTGTAAAACATGGATCATAAGATTAGTACAAAAGTGTTAAAAAGGTCAATTTGCAGCCATTTGATCCAAGGATAAATTACATTTTTCTCCCATGTAGAATGCAAAAAGAACAGTAATGTCAAAAACTGGTTATCACTTTACTTTTTTTATTTGCATATATAAATAGATAAACACTAATGTGAAGCTCACATGTTGAACCTCTAAAGCACATGTATTAAACCTTGAAATTTGCACAGCCGACACAGAGTGTACGCACTGTTCTTTACATGAATTATTGGAGCATTATTATTCTGGGGACTTCAACACTCTAAATTCAGACTAGGAACTCTCGCACAGATATTAAACATATAACAGGATTATTTCGAGCTGACAGCAGCTGGTTTGCACCTACCTGAGATTTCCTGATTGTGTGGTACTACACAGCACGGCTGTGAGTCTCCAGGAAGACCATGGAAATTCATCTGGACAGGAAACACAGGAAAGAATTAAGTAAGCATTCTCCAGTGAACTAAATCGGTCACAACACCGCCATGAAAGAGCCAGATTATCATTAAACTTGACTTGAAATAGAGAAGTGGAAGCACTTGAATCCATTTGGAGTAACCTTTTAAAAACTTTTTTTTTTTTCCAATCATCTTTAAAAAGGAGTATATACTAATATATACCACAAAATACCAAGTTATTTGCTTCAAGATAGTTCCCCTTTAAAACCGTTGACACACACACAAGAACTTTAGGCGTTTCTAACCAATAACAAGTAGTTTTGCTCCATAAGTCTAGTTGTAGATCAGATTAAAAATAATTTAAAAAAAAAAAAAACATTCAGAAATGAGTCTCTCACCTGCTCAAACGGAACTCCAGATTTACCATCAACTGGATCAGTACAGAGGTTGGCTAAACTGGAATCAGAACTTTGAGATGGGAGGCATTCCATTAAGACAAGGCTATCCTGATCCCCGAGCTCACCAGGAGCACCATGCTCATTGCTGGGAAGATCACAGTGATTTTCATCTGATCTATTATAAAATATATGGCAAAATAGTTCCAAGGATGAAAAATAAAGTTCTTGTTTTACTAGACTGACATAATTGAAAAAAAAAACAAAAAAACACTACATCCGAGTTGTAGTAATGGTCCAAAGATGTTGCACCTTTTATTGCACCATGTAAAAAATGGCTACTTCTGATAAAATGTTAACATTATGATGAAAACATGTCTCTCGTGGCTGTCAGACTGCCAGTACAGCCCCTTCCAGCTACCCTAGCTATGCATCTTCTGTAATGAGTTTTCAAACTAGAACGTGATCAGGAAGCTCACTTAATTTTCTATCACACTAGTGTGTTCATGGGAATGGGAGTTCAAAAATCAGCTTCGTACTGTAGTATTGATGTACAAGTCATTATGTTTAAAGTGGAGAGGCACTCACTCAAATTGCCATCTGTAATGCTTCCAGATTAGGGTGACCATCTCCAACGTACCAATACTTATGAAGAAAGTTGGACCTGGACATAGGTGGTGTTTGGGCAGGTTTTATTGGAAGACCATACAAAGAATTGGCTCCCACAGAAGCCTTTATCAAGCTTGATAGTCTACTGTGGGAGCCGAAATGTTGTATAGTCTTCCAATAAAATCTACCAAAACACCACCTCTATGTGACTGGTCCATCTTCATACATTATGAAAGAGTATGCGTAGAGCAAAATCAGTGGCATAGTGCACACTGGGTGGAGGGAAAAACGTTGGGCTTCAAGCCTAACATGAATGGCAATATCTTGCTTTTCTTTGTTCTGGCACAAAAAAAACTCCAAAACATTAATTCTAGCAAAGGGTCGTAGTGTATATGTCTATTTAATTAGAGCACACATCACAGATCATGTAAGAAAGTCCTCACCTAGCCTCTTCAGTTCGATCTTTAAATGCAAGGTCTTCACAGTTCTCAAATTCGTGCTTCTGATTGATGGATCCGGTACCCATCAACTGTGTTTCTGGCTCAGTCTCCTTTGGTGTTAAACCTGTATCTATAAAAGAACAGCATAACAATTATATAGTATTTCTACGCAGTTAATTTGTGCACATTGTTTGATCCTCAAATCTGCACTTGGAATCACATCGTACATTAGGGGTCTTATAAAGAACAATTGGACAAGACATAGATGAAGGGAGTAACAAAAACGGTCCATTGGTTTCCATTGTGACTCAAATTATATAACAGGGAAATCATCCAGGCAATAAGTGGACTCCAAAGTACATATACGAACAGCAGGTATTATTGTTTAGTGATTTCATCTTCACACTTTAATGTAAACATTGAACAAATCAGTCAGAGATTTCACATAAAGGACAGACCGCACGGCTAACTGGTGAAAGAATCTGAAATAACATTCCATTGTTAATCATGGTGATTGTGCCGCTTCTAGGAAGTTTTCCCAGAATTCAAGATCAGTCACCTCTGCTATTGGTATAGATTACATTCACACTCATAATAGACAAAGAATAATGTATACAGTGAAAAGAATTTCAAATAAGAATAAAAAGATAAATATCACTATGGACAACGAGTATACATACCAGGTTCAGATACTCTGGACTGAAATACAGGATTTCCCATGGAAATCAAAGTCATGGCAGCTTCAGTACTTCCATCAATGTGATCTTCAATAATTAAAAAAAATAAATTCACGTCGCTATCAAGTTTAAACTTTTATATTCAATTTTATTCAAATAAAGTGGTAACACTTTTCAATAACCTTCTTTACAATCTATCAAATAGTATACAGACATAAGGGATGCCAAATGTGCTCTTCATTTTTCCAAGAGGCATAACATCTAGAACAGAGATAGGCAGCCTTTGGATACATCGGAACAGGGATAGGCACTCCAGATGCCCTTACACCCATAATACTGGCAAAGAATCATGGGAGGTGTAGTCCAAAACATCTGGAGTGCCGAAGGTTGCCTATGCCTGATCTAGAACAAGAGTAGAACACTGACCATTGCTGGAATGTGATCACTTTACTCTACCAACATGGCACGGGAAGTCTGGAAAAGGCACCCATGGGTTGAAACATCGCTGTGTCACGCTGTGTTTCTGCGTTCACTGAACCTATTTTTTATTAAAAGGACACTATAGTCACCAGAACTACAGCTCATTGTAGTTGTTCTAGTGAGTATAGACAGTCCCTGCAGGTATTTTCATGCAAACACTTTCTTTTCAGAGACAAGGCAGTGTTTACATTAAAGCCTAGGGACACCTGGGGCAGTGCTGCACAGTGTGCATCACTGATGTTCAGCGCTGAACTTTCTTTATAGATATGCAGTGATTCAATGCATCTCTAGGAGGAAATGCTGATTGGTCAGGCTGGCTTTTGGTCCTGCCTCCTCGACTATCTCAGCCAATCCCCCCACAGGGGAAAGCATTGGATTGGCTGAGACCATCAATTCTGATTAGGTCAGCCACAAAGGTGGATCGGAGATGGACCCACGCAGCACTAGAAATAAAGAAAGTTTTAACCCTTTCAAAGAGGACAAGCCACCTAAATTGTGGTTTTAACATTATAGGATCAGAAATACAGGTTTGTGTTCCTTTAATCAATCATTAAATTGAAACAAAATCCTAACAAGCATTAGTTTCACCTCTTGCAGTGAGCACTTGCTCCCACTAATCAAATCGTAGAGAATGTTAACTAAAGAAAATAAGGCCGTCATGGTATAAATATCAATTGCCCCATGATTCAAATTGTCCTTTTTAAGGCCTAATTTAATTGGATGATATGACAAGATTAGGCAGACCATGGATGTCTAAAATGTTTCCAGTTAACTTGGGTTTGTATACAAGCAAAATCAAGATGTTAAATGCAGGAACTTGAATTAACCCCCAGTTAAAGAATGTATTATAGCAGTAACAATGCTGCTATAAATAAGTACCTGAATTGTCTGGATGAGCAGGTGATTCCTAAAGGAAAAAAAAAAAAAAAAAACTATGACTAAAGGTTTACAATAAATTCAACACAACATAAACCGTAAAAAAGTGCCAAACAAGAGAAAGTCTGAAATCATGAACGGCATGCAATCGCCATGAATCTAATGGTAAGAGAACGAATAAGGTCTTTATATCAATGAGAAATGCTCTACATTTAAAAATAAATGTGGGTGACAAGAACAGAACAAGCAACACATGGTTTATGACAGATTTAACAAACAAGCACAAAATATGTATTAGTGCTAAACTTACATGCTCTGACTGAGCATCTGGAAGGAGATGAGAATATGTGTTTGTTTCATCAGTGATAGATGGGACTTCCAAAATCTCAACTGGAATTTCAAGCTGCATAAAAAATAAATTAAATTAATAAATTAAATAAACAAAATGTAAAAAAATTAAACAAACACAAAAGAGCTACATATCAGTCACCATGCAAGGACGGATAACCGGTCACACACAAAAGGAGGAAATGGTCAATATTCACCTCCTGACTAAGTTCCAGTGCAAGCCACTTAAAATCACCGGATCCCACTCTCCCCTTTTCCAATTACCTCTTCAACAGTCTCCTCGATCTCAGAAGGCACAGGTCTTGGTGACCTGAGGCTGAAGGGAACAAACACCGGGGCTTGGTTCACCATGTCAGGAGCAAGGTTATAATTCTCTTCCTCAAAATCCAACTGTGAATCATCATCGTCCTCCTCCTCCTCTTCCTCCTGAGAGGCTCGGAGTTTGATGAGGGTGGTCTTTCCTTTACTCTTCTTGGAGACAGAGTTTGAATATCTGCTTTTGCCAATACTGGACTTTGTACTTCTTAGATTCTTGTCTTTTTCTGTGCTATCCTCTGGTTCAGAATGTGATGGAGCAGGTGGGGTAGGCAATACTGGCCTTTTAAGTTGTCTCCCAAATCTAAAATTATACCCAAAAATACATTCAGCAACACACCATACACAAACACCACTAGTGGATAATCTTGGCCCTCAAGACATTTGTGAACCTTGGGCTGGCTGAGCATCAGGATAAATGTATGATGTTCAAAAACATCTTGATGCCAAGGCTAGCGGTTACTGACAATGTTAAAATAATAAAAGTCACTATTTTAAAGTTCGCCATTTTAAAACTATGTTTATTCAACTGCCATGAGATGGAGCGTGGCAGACGTTTAATTGGCATAAAAAAATACACTGCAGATACAAGGTTTAACCCCTCTGCTGCCGGAGCTGTAATTCCAATTCTGGCAGGGTCACTGGGGTGTCACCAACCAGTCCGGAACTAGTTTTAAACTGTTATGAAAGTGCACAAAGAAATTTACTATATGCTCCTTCAACACTTGCCTGCTCCTTTGATACACAGGACAGTCGGGCTCTGCTCCAGAAGATGCACTGTTCACTTCTATAGATGGGCTATTCTCTTGCAGATTCGCCTTAGCACTATGCTGCGGTTTTCCTGGGGACAGACTGTTCTGGTGCTCTCCAGAAACAAAGACTTTATGGTCTAAGTCATGCTCAAACTCTGCTTCTGATTTAGAAGGGCATCTTTTCTTAGGAGACACAGTCTTGCCATATTCAGCAGCTTTTCTTTTAGTAACAGGTGAAGACACGGACGGATCGGTATTCTGCAAAGAAAGTGGACAGGTGAATAGCGGGCACAAATCCAAGTGAGCAAATTTTATTAAACTAAGCTGATAACCAGCCGTTATCACCGCATTAAGTTTATGAGTAGAAAAAGGAACAGTATAGGGGAATGATGTAAATTGAAGGAGAAAAGGGAAGTGAAAACCCCCTCTGAATTTATTACAGATAAGTGCAACCAGGTTTGTAATAAGGACTTTCACATGGGCTGTCTTTAAGGTAATACTTAAAACAAATAAATACATTTTATTTAAACAAACAATTGTCATGTACTCAGAATGGTTTCTACTTCACTTTATCTAGTCCACTATAAATGCCTATAGCTTGTAAATACCTTTGTAAGTAACAAGAACCCGTTTGGTTCACAGAACGGAACCAGCATGACCAGGAAAGTAAAAAGCTTTTCCTGGGTAGCGGAATGCTGGGAGCTAATACGGCAAATGTTCCATGCATTTTATTGTTGGATTCAGTGTTCACTTGCGGGATACACAGTGGATTTTTTTTTTGGACCAAGGCAAATCCCATCAATGGCCCCAGAGCATATAATAAACTTTGAATAAAAAAAATAATAAAAGAATCCATGCTCTGGAACCAGCACATGAATCTGGACATACATGCGTTTCTGTAGTAGTGGGTTCTATCTCAGCAGACAGCGCCTGATTTTTCTCTGTGCTTTCCTTCCGGTTACAGGCTCTTGCGAGGTTCGGTTTTGGCCGTACAAGCCTCCCCCTTCTCAGCTGGGCTGGTTTGATATCTAGGCTTGTGGCATCCTCTTCTTTCAGTCTAGGTTTAAAAATATCATAATCCTAAATTACACTTGAGATTTATGTTTATATATGCAAACACCTCTTTTTTTTAAGCTATGATAGCTGTACTTGACATATTCTACAATGTTTACAGTTCAAATATTTAGCTCCATTTGAAATTCACAAAAAAAATCTTGGCAATTCATAGTCAAGTGAATAGTCACCTAATCTTGCGCAGTAAACAGAAATAGCCTAAAAAACTCACAAAAAACAAAACCCACAAAATATGGCAAATGTAGAATGAAACAAAAATCTTATAACTGCACCAATAAGCCTGCTTTGTATGAAGACACTTTACTGGTTTCAAATGGCAAACTCCAAAATATTATTGGCTTGGTAGAAAATTTTGGGAGTTGCAGTTACACTGTCCAAACTGAAAGAAGACACAGATTCTCTTGGCATATCTACCCGTTATAATACATATAACAGAACGCTTTACACATTATAGTTTACCTTGTGGTTTCGCTAGAAGCAGTGTTAACCCTTTGAGCACCTTCTGCAGGACAGCTAGACTCTACCACTTTGCTGGAATTTGAGCAGCTGGTTTCAGAAGTTTGGAACTTTTCATCTGCCTTGAAGAAATATTGAACAGGTTTACTTTTTTTTTTTTCCGAAATGTTGATAGGCCCATTTTAAACAGCATTTTGGTTAATGTGAAATCTAAAAGGTAGTCACAGCCCTATAGTCAACAGAACCTCAAAGGGACACAACAAGCACCAAAACAACTTTAGCTTAATTAAGTTGTTTTGGTGTAAAGATGATGCCCCTGCTCAATTCTCTTCCATTTAGGAGTTATATTACTTTATTTCTGCAGTCCTAGCCGCACCTCCCCTGGCAGCGGCTCTCAGACCATGCATGAAAAAAAAAAAAAAAAGAGGTCTAATTTCAAACTAATTTTACAGCACAGTCAATGTTATTTACGAAAGTAAAAGCTGTTGGAAATTCAAAGTGAATTTCAACTTTAACCCCATCACACACGTAAAGCATATCAGCCCGCTGAGGTGCTTTATGTGTGAGGCTCATTGAATTGTGATTGCAGTTTATAAATTTCAAAAGAAATTGGCACTTTTATCACACGCGCAGAAACACCTCTCCAGCTGGGAGTTTATCTGTCATTAACTTCACAGGGTGCACTGCCTTCTTCTCCAAGTCCTGATGTGAGCATGCATAGAGCACACAACGGCAAATGCAAGTTAGTACTTCTCATTGAATTGTACTACAGCCCAGAAGCCACAGGTTATAGCTCCAAAAAAAAAAAATTATGAGGATTCTTAATGGTCATTTCCCTGGCAAAGACGGAAAGTATGCTTGGAAAAAGTGAGGTTTTTGCAAAGGCTGCAGACAGCAGAACTGCAGCTTTTGAGAACTATTTTTAGATATATTTTTCCATAGAAAAAAATGTAGAAATAAATACATGTTTAAACACACACTTTTCTCCATCCCCAATGGAGTGTTCCTGTAAGACCAATATAGCTGAAATAGAAGCATTGATGATTTTTGTTCTTAAATTTAAAATGCAAATTCTCACTTTGGTGAATAACCTCGAGTGTGTTTACGTTAGACATTTTTATTTCCTTGCTCTGTTAACTGCCTGTACGTCAGCAGCAGCCTCCTGTGTGTGATTAAAGTTCAGCTAACAGGGAGCTTAGAATATCCCTTCTATATGATTGAGGTTTCATGAGAAAGTCCAATTTGCTAGCGAATACCTTTATGCTATCTTCAGCATTCAGCGTCCGTGAGGCTTCCTTCTTTCCCACAGCTCGTGTTAGGTTTGGCTTTGGGTGAGTTCTAAGACCCGGTAATGAAATTATGGGTTTATGGTCTACAAGTGTTTGGAGGCTGGAGGAGGAAAGAATGTCATTGTTTACACAAAAGTAGTTTCAAAGCAAAGTATTTCTAGAGACATACAATTAACTAAAGAAGTCTCCCACTAGGGCATCCAAAAGCTGGTAATGGTTTAGAATATACAACAATACAAACGTAACTAATCACTCAATGGTTATAGACAGAGCTGGGGATTGTGAATTGTGTACAAAATTAACAGCAGCTTTTTACTAGATAAACAATGTGTCTAGTGTCTCAACAGGATTTATTGTGAAAATGCCAATTATCTACTTGTAGTACTGGTATTATCCGAACTGACACACAGTTATTCAGTTTATTTTAAGCTGAATGGTTATAAATATCTTTTTGAAAACTATTTCTAGAGACACATCAAAGACACTGAAGACATGACAGAAATGGGCACTTCTCAGAACAGAACAAAATCTGCAATCTTCAAAAAACAAACAAAATAGTTTGTGTAGTGTTTTATTAAGTGCCTAGCAGAAAGCAAAGAAACAGCAATCTGTTGTACATTCAGGAGCTTGAAATCGGCTCCTGTGCCAGCAAAAACATTTTTAATTATTTTGCTTGTTTTGGAGAGTGTTTGTAATTTACTTTAAATGTTTACTTCACCCCACTTTACCAAGTGCTCATCCATTTTGTGTTGCCAGTGAACACCATGAATTTTCCTTGGCAAGTAGTGCGGTGGCAGGAGAGGCATATAGCTCTTCAGCACATAAGGGTCTGGAGTAATGTAATCGCCCCATGGTGGTCTGTTGCAAAAAGCTATCAGCCTGGAAAATACCATGACAGTGCATGTACACTGCACGTGCCTTCCTTCCATAGTGCCGTCCACGTGCATGAATCCTTAGGGGTTGGGGTTAAAGTTAAACTGGGCAGGTACTCTTTTAAGGAGATGTTAAGCAAATCTCATATGTGGATTTTGAATTTATGGGAAACTCTAAACCAGGGGTGTCGAAAGTTAGATTCCCAGATGTTTTAACACTGCAGCTTCAATTCTCAGTGCATGCAAAGCATCATGGGAATTGTAGTTCTAGTACATCTGGTGGAATCTACCTTTTGGGCACCCGTGCTCTATACAATAGCACCACTACGGCTCTCTGTACTGTACGGAAAATATAGTACAGTAAAAAAAGGTGCGCATGGATGGTCAAAACATAAACACCTCCAAAAATACAGATCTTAGCACACCAGTTATTTTTGAGCTGCAACTTCAACAGCTGGCCAAGTATGAGATGTGGAGCTTCTCCACTAAAAATGGATCCATGCATTTTTTTGAAATCATTAAACTGGAGTACATACGGTTCTGGTGCTTGATTGCTTGGCATGCGTTGCTCATTTCCATCGCAATGTACGGCCTGGGAATCGTTTGTATGTAGAGATGTCTCTCGCGTAACAGTATGTCCAAATTCTGTTTCTCCCGACTGCTCCAAAGAGTTATTGACTGTATCAGCTTTACTGTAATGCTGCAAAGACAGACAAACAGTCCTACTTACAATGCCCCTTCCAGTGAGTCAAAATCAGTACTTAAAACAACACCCACTGCTCAAGTAGGAGAGAAACCATGTGCGAAGAAGCAAGCCATGGCTTGCAGTTCAATGCATTGACCTACATGGGTTTGTTTAAACCAATGAGAATTTGTTATTTTTTAGGCAGGAACAAAACAAGAATCTTCCAATGAATTAAAAGTTTTGGCCGAAACTACAAAAATAAATATTTTAAAGCAGCTCTGGGTTCTTTGCATATCTTGAAAAGGCCTGGAGGTGCAGGGGAGAGGCCGGTTTTACTTACCTGAACCTGCCCCTTCCGGTCGCGCTGCCATCGTGATCTGGTGCATACCCATCAGCTACTGGTGTTTCAGGAGCCGGTGTTAGTGCTGCACATGCGCGAGAGTACAATACTGATAAACTGTAGAGGATCCAGTGAGAACCTCCATTGACAAAAAGCCCTTCTCCCCTCAGCCAACTGCTTGACAGCAGTAGCTCTGCCTTTTTGTTAAGCTTTGCCAAAAGTAGTAAAAATTCACAAGAGAAATTAGTCCCTTCTTTGTCTTGATGTCTTTTGACCAAGTTGAAATTACAGTAGCTTTATGAAATGCTCTTTTTTTGGGGGGGAGGTAGGGTAATCAAATGGGGACGAGACAGTCACTCTAAGGGCACCAGTTTTAACCGTAATGGCATGGTTACAGTGTAAAGTTCTAGTGAGGATCAGTGACATTACCGAAGGAGAATTGGGCTGCAGGGGCAATTTGGCCATGACATGGGATCACAGGTACATTTTTCCCTTTACGTACTCTGGTGCTTTTTATGTTGGTGTAACCCTTTAACATAAACAAGGAAATTTTCACATAATCCAGCATGTGGAAAGTCACAATGCATTGTGCATCACGGTGAATAATGTGCTAGGGGTGACTGCACAGAAACAGCAGCAGGATGAACATTTTGGAAATAAGCCATCAATTCAGTTTTAGAATATGTCAAAGCTTTTCTCTAAGTGACACATTTATACATTTCCCCCAAAGTCCACAAGATATAAGGTTAACATTTCTCTACATGCCTGAATTAATCACATTTCCAGGTCATTAAGTTACAAAAAAAATAAATAAAATATTTTCGTTTAGGTTGATTAATAACGATGCCCTGTCCCACTGAGTTTCTCACTCCATCTGCATTCAAAAGTTGGACCAGGAGGGCCCTTATTTTCATCTCCCATGCCGATAAATTAATGGATAGTGGAGAAATAACATCAAATGACATGCTAAAATGAGCATCAATTAACAGGTATGGCGGCAGTATAATTATATATATAATATAACTAACATCCACTGATCCAGCCTGGTCGTCTTCTTGTCCACTTGTGTGTTTTCTCTTGACTGTGCACCGTAGATTGGGGGACTGGACTCTTGCGGTCTTTAAGGGAGGATGTGTGCTTGGTTCATCAGCAGCTGCTTCTTCACTACTACAAGAACATCCCACAATTAAAAATAAAACAAAACACACACACACACACATAAGAACATATCACCAACTCCTCCCCTTCACTGACTAGATATTTGACACAAGAGTGTAACTGAAGTGGCCATCAATATCATGAAGGTTCTACACCAGGACTCACCAAAAGATAAAGGAATCACAAAAATTTACAAGCTTCTCCAAAAACAGCCTGTTCCTGATCTATCCTGCCACTTTGCTTTGGAAGTCAAGATTGGCCGCAGAATCGAAGAGCACAAGGGGCCAAACCGTTTACAGCATTTAGAGGTAACACTTTAAATGCAGCCTGTAGTGAAATTTTGAGGAAAATCCTCTACAGATGGTACATGGTTCCTGTGAAACTATCTAAAATACCCCCCATGTATTCAGAGATGTGCTGGCGCTGTAAATCTAATCCAGGTACCATGCTCCACATCTGGTGGCAATGGTCTGGACTAGTACAATAATGGGAACAATGCTCAATATCATTCACAACGGCACAGACATACAACTACCCAATACCCCAGAGATGTCTCCTTTTAACTCTCTCGGATATCGACTCCTACCCCACGGAATATAGAATATTCTATGTTATAGTGGCTGTGGTGTCCATGTTGTTGCCCCTACTTTAACATAAAAATGTACAGGTATGCATTGTATACATTTACACACATATTAAGGTGTGTCAAGCAAGTTTACTGGCTTAACAACACGCAATGTATTTCTGTTTGGGCTTGCAATCCTGCGAGGATAATTAAACTTGTGGAAACGGAGCGAATATCTTGCGCTTGACATACTATTATACAAAAGTGTAAAACATTTTTTTAAAAATTAAATAAATAAAATAAAAAATAAAGGAATCTTGTAGGACTACAACTCCCTCAAGTCTGACAAAGCATCATGGGAACATAAGTTCTCCAACAGACGTGTTTTTACTTTTTGGCCAGACCAGGTGTACGGGATCTATAGTGCAACATAATCACTGCAAGCTTTCAATTAACAGGACACTTTTCCAGTCCAGTACTCTCTCTCAGCTAAAATACATGAAAAATAAAGGACCCAGCTCTTCAGCAGCCGTTGCAGACTTTAATCAGGAAAAAGATACAAGAGATGACATTTCAACCACACTCACACTAAGTGGTCTTTATCAAAAAGACCACATAGTGTGGTTGAGAAGTCATCTCTTGTATCTTTTTCCTGATTAAAGTCTGCAACGCCCGCTGAAGAGCCGGGTCCTTTATTTTTCATATACCATATATACTAGAGTATAAGTCGACCCGAATATAAGTCGAGGCCCCTAATTTTACCCAAAAAAACTGGGAAACTTATTGACTCTAGTATAAGAGTAGGGTGGGAAATGCAGCAGCTATTGGTGAATTTCAAAATAAAATTAGATCCCCAAAAAATTATATTAATTGAATATTTATTTACAGTGTGTGTGTATAATGAATGCAAAGTGTGTGTGTGTATAATGAATGCAAAGTGTGTGTGTGTATAATGAATGCAAAGTGTGTGTGTGTGAGAATGCAGAGTGTGTGTATATGATGCAGAGTGTGTAACCTTGGTGGGAGGTGGGCGTTTTTATTATTTTTTTTTTATTATTTTAATATTAAATTTTATTTTTATTTTAAAAAGCTTTCTAGCTTTCTATATATGGTTTGCCGCTTTAGAACTTTGGGAGAATCAAAGAAAAATCGAAGAGTGCCCAAATTTGCCCACCACTGTTTTTAATACATTGCTAAGCAGTAAATAAACCTTCCCCCATTTGCCCAGGAACTAGCATTTTACTTTTCTATTGTTAGTCCTAAGGAACCTCCCACAATATATATTTTAACAACTGGAAGTTTAGGAGACACATACATTGCAACCTTGTCTTCGAAACGATCGTGCACGTCTGTTACACCAGCGACTATGGTGTTTTCCTTAGGTAGGTTCTGCTGGGTTTCTGGAGGAGGTTCACTGGATTGAGGTCCTTCAGACAATAATGCAGCACTTTGTGGATGCCCGAGGTCACCACTTCGTTCAGAAACATCTTCGCATATAGAGGTCTGTTGGAAAACCCATAGGCATTAAGGACAGAAAAACAGAAAGTTCCAATGCAGCACATACTCTGCATTAAAAATAATAAATACAAAGATGGTTCGAGACATACTTTGGGGATGCAAACTGTAGGTTGGATGCTTCGTCCTGTTGCTTTACTCTCTTCATCACTAGCGGACTGTGAAGCGGATAAATCTTTCTTCACGGCAGCTCTGGCAAGGTTAGGTTTTGGCCTCTGGAATCTGCTCCTTGATAAGACTGCTGGTTTTAAGACATCTGCTGGTCTGCCTTCATTGGCAGGCCTAGAATAAAAAAAAAATTAGAAAAAAAAACTTCTCTTTAAAGAAATACTAAGCAAACTAACAAACACAGCTCAATCTAGTGGTTAGGTTGCCTAGAATCCCTTATCGCCTTCTATGGTATAATAAACTGTTTAAAAAGGGTTTGATCTAAGCTTAGGCACCTATTGATGCAGAGGAACCGCTCCGAACACCTACACAGACACTGTCGAATATCAAAGTCAATTTTGAGCAACTTGGACAACACCTACTGGCCTAGAATTCTGGGCAAGTTAAACGGTCACTTTAAGAACTAAGTCCATCCCAGTGGTTAGGACTCCGCATGTGCAGCATTACAATATGGAACACCACAGATGCTTAGATATTTTAAATTGTGCAATTCCACCACTAGCAAGTCTTCAATAGCCAGCCAGGAATGAGTGTTAATGTGAATTCTATGAAAAGAGGTTTAAAAAAAGAAGACTAGGTGGGGCGGAGCTAGCGAGCTACCCAAGCAGACGTACGAGCACTGAGCTCCGGGAGAAATCCACTTACAAAGGACGAAATCGGCAGTTCCGTAAAGCCCAATCACTACCAACGCAGGTCAGAACACAATGGGACGCAAATCCAAGCAGCTCCATAACGAGGCGATGCCGTCCTCTCAAAATATCGGCGATTTACTCAGAGCAACGCCGCGGCCGCGGCCTGCCAAGATGGCGCCCGCGTGGGAAGCCCCTGATCACTCCTCAGATGACAGTATGGAGGAGGCAGCTGAAGCAAGGAGCACTAGATGGGAGAGTACTCCACCTCCTGAACAAATGCTGGCAAGCAAAGCAGACATCATCCATCTGCTTAAGGAGCTTAAAGCTCAATCAGCAGCAGACGTGGCCCTAATCAGGGAAGATTTGGGTGCCATGACAGCCCGCATACAGGCTGTGGAGGTGAATGAAGCTGCCACAACATCCAAAATTGAAACCCTGCAAAGGGAAATGGCCCAAATGAAGAAGACCAGCACTATATTAGAAAATAAAGTGGCGGCGCTGGAAGACGCTAAGCGCCAGCGAAACCTCAGGATAAGGGGGATACCAGAGGCTGTGCAAGACTCTGAGGTTGCACACTACCTACGCCGATTACTAGCCTCCCTGCTACTACAAGCTAAAGCAAAATCCATCTTGCTGGAGTTTCACTTTCGCATACCTAAACCACCAAGAGCCCCAGCTGACGTCCCACGGGACCTACTTATCCGCTTTCAATCTCTCCGGGGCAAACTACTAGTACAAGAAGCAGCCCGAGAAACTAACACATAGGAGTTTGAAGGTTCTGAGCTATCTTTCTATAATGACCTCTCTAGGGCAACAGTCACATGGCGACACTCCATGAAAGAAGTCACCCAACTACTGAGAGCCAAGGGGATACAATACAGATGGGGACCAGGGTGCAGACTCTCTGTCTGCAATGAAGGCAAAAGAGTACACATCACCCAAGCAAGTGACTCTGTAGCATTTCTGCAAACCTTGGGAATATCCCTGGAGGCCACTACAAGCACTACCTCCGCAGCAACGACACCAGCGAACATATCCAGGATATGGGACGTCAAGAGAATCCAACCCTTTTTCCCAAGAACGAGCGGTGCTGCGGCCACCCTTCAGCCAAAAACCTGAATATCGCAAGTACATTATAACTTGGACTGCGTGTCACAGATGTATGCCCCTTAGGCTATCACCCTCAGACATTACTCTACGTCCGATCCCACTTTAACAATATTTCTCCAGCGGGCCTGCTGCCCAATAGACCACCCGCGAACCGCATTGCCATGTACCTCCCAGTTTGCTCATACCCCCCCAAAAGGAAGCTATCTCCAATGTTAATTTTTCTTACTAATTCCATGCAACCACAACTAGAAATCTAATGTATAACTATTTGTGTATATCACTGTTCTCATGCTTTGCCTAGACTGTTATGTTTCCCTGCTACCTGTGACACTGTATGCAAAGGTTGCATTTAAAATGTAGCAAAACTATGAGAGATGATAACTATACACATGCTATGCTACAATAAAAATTATAAATTATAAAAAAAAAAAAAAGAAGACTAGGATCGGCATATAATCTCTGCAGGGGGCAGATACCGGCATGAGAGGCCCCATGAAGCAGAAGAGGAGGCTCTACACTTGCTTGGACGCATTAGCGGTGAAATTAAATAAACCCATAGAGACTTACAGGAGGCGACTTGGTGAGGCTTTTTCGCGGTCAGAAGCATTCAGAACTGAGATGGATCCTCCAGGCGACACAGTGTTATTAATCTGTGATTGAGACATGGCATCTTTTAGTTCACACTGAAAGTCATGAAACAGAAAGTAGCAACACTGCAACATGTCTGATAAAGGCTGCATTTGAAAGCTGTATATAGGTATTTTCTTTTTGATAATGAAGACTGTTTCCATACGGTATTTTTAAATCATGTGGTTTCAAAATATAATTCATCACTAGTGAGATAGCTAGAACACTGCAGGGCCTTGAGAAGAGGTTTAGAATGGTAATTTGACACACACACAAAAAAAAAAATCACTTCTTTAGCAACAAGACAATTATCAATAAGCCACTGCTCTTACTGCCAGAGTTTAAACATGCGGCATTAAAATTGCCCCCAAAAAATTTGAAACTCTGAAAAGTATCTACTCTGCAACTTGTACAAGAATTGATACTAAGTAAATGGCACTGGAGTAAAGGGCAACATGTAGAAAAAAAACAAAAAAAAAACACAAACTAAAAAAAATAAAAAGCCCAATAATGAACAATCGTAAATTAATATTGATAAGCCATAATTTTATTTTTTATTTTATAACGATCGCATCTTCCACAGAGACTAACTCATCCTCTTACATTTATTGTGGAGGGTAGGAGGGATTCCACATTCATGCTGATTTCATCTTTAGTTGCCCCATTTGAAGCAGGAATAGTCTTCTTTGCTGCAGCTCGCTGTATATTTGGTTTTGGCCTTTGCAATCTACCCCTGACTGGAATAGGTGTCTTGACTGGCTCTGGTTTCATGGCTTCTTCTGTGGAGCTGGGAATTAAAAAAAAAAAAAAAAAGTACGTATTTTTTTTTGCAAGAGAACAGCATTTTTGGAATGCTGAAAGAAGCAAGCTACATTTACACTTATCACATTCAACCAAACTGCCCGCTTGCCTGTTTTGTGCCCAAACTATTCTGCAACACCATTTCTGGAATAAAAGTAAGCTTCTACATTATCGAAACTGCATATTGGAGGGGCAAAGCTGTAGGCACCCATATTTTTTTTTGGGAAACAGCTTGACACAAACTAGAAAAATAAATAGCATTCGTTCTAACCCCTATAGCTGCTGTGGTGATATCACAGAGTGCACTTTAAAGATTGCTGACACTTAAATGGACACTATAGTCACCAGAACAACTGCAGCTTTTTATTCCCTTCCACTGGCCACTCGTCATATGGCTGCTAGAGGTGCTTCCTGGGGCAGTGCTGCACAGTGTGACTGTCTTTCAATGTCTCCACCATCTGCATGGAGAGTGAACTTTACTCATAGAGATATATTAATTCAATGCATTTCTATGAGGAGATGCTGATTGACCAGGGCTGTGTTTGGCATTTGCTGGCTCTGCCTCCTAACCAATCTGAGCCAATCCAATGCTTTCCTATGAGAAAGCAAAAGCATTGTGATTGGCTCAGAACACCACTTTTAAAGATGTCAGCCAAGCAGGCAGGTCAGGGGCAGAGCCAGCATCAGCAAACTGGAATAAAGGTATGATTTTACTATATTTAGGGGGGCATTGGGGGAGGGGGAAGGGGGAGGCAGATGCGCTAGATGGTGTTTTTAACACTATAGGTTCAGGAATACAGGTTTGTGTTCCTGACCCCAAAGTGCTCCTTTAACTTTTCCAATATTGCTTGGCATTGGAACTTACCTAGAATCTTTCAAGATCTCTTCTGATCCCATGTGTACAGGTAAAGAATCAAGTTGTTTATTCTGGGATAGAACAGTTTCTGAGGTCTCAGAGTTGGAAGTGTACGGAAATGAAGCTGAGGTTTCTTGTGCAATGTTTTCATCTGACAAAGAAATATCCCTTTCCGGCTCTCCAGGCTGGTGAAAATAAAGACACGATCAGGCAGGTGAAAGAAAATTCCTTGCAAAACACATTTTAAATAGAAAACTCCTTTAGGTCCACTAACAGAGGTATGGTTTGCTGAAATCACCAATTTGTAAAGCGCAACACATAGATAAAATAATCAACCAGGGCCTACAAGCTAACTCCCAGTGAACCTTTGCACCTTAAAACCTATGGTAAAGCCCAATCTGAAGAGTGACCCTATGCTCTTCCACTTAAAGGGACTCTCCAGTGCCAGGAAAACTGCAGGTCCCCTCTCCCTCCCACCCCCCACCCCAAGTTGCTGAAGGTGTTAAAACCCCTTCAGTGACTTACCTGTATCCAGCTCTGATGTCCCTCGGCGCTGGGTCAGGGTCCGCCCACGCTCCTCCCCCACTGACGTCACCCGGAGGTGGAGACCTATAGCGTATGCGCGGCCGCCGGTGAGGAGACCTAATGCACATGTGCGGCAATGCCACGCACGCGCATTAGACCTCCCCATAGGAAAGCATTGAAAAATGCTTTCCTATGGGGATTTCAGTGACGCACGAGGTCCTCGCATAGCATGAGTACGTCCAGCGACGCTATAGCACACTTTTCATGTGCTATAATCCCGGAAGTGCCCTCTAGTGGCTGTCTAGTTGACAGCCACTAGAGGAGGAGTTAACCCTGCAAGGTAAATATTGCAGTTTATGAAAACTGCAATAATTACACTTGCAGGGTTAAGGGTAGTGGGAGTTGGCACCCAGACCACTCCAATGGGCAGAAGTGGTCTGGGTGCCTGGATTGTCCCTTTAAGTAAACTTGCCAATAACCCTGGTATTTACATTTACGCAAGTGCTGGGATTTCACTCATGACAAGTTACAGGTTTCTCAATTCTATTATCCGGTATGAAGCTTCAGTACATTTGTTCAGTGTATTTTTAACTGTGAATTACAAATGTATGTTTAGAACGAAAACATGTCTTTAAAATAACCATATAAAGCTTGAGATATACTGAACTACTTCTAATCATTACACAAATAGCAAATGGATTTAGACTAATAATGAGAAAAACAAATTATTTTTGTCAAGTTACAATCTCTATGCATCAAGTATACAGGTATGGGTGGCCAAAATGTTCATCTGTGATAGGAATAACTCCCATGAGGATTTGCCAGGAAATCTATATTTTGACCCCTCCCTCCTCTAAGATCAGCACAAAAGCCTTTCATTCTAAAAGCACCAAACGTTACACATTTATTTACTTAGTGTGTGATGTAATGTGTCAGAACTCTATACAATTTGACTCTTTTCTCAAAAACTTCCACCATAGGATTTATTTTCAGTGAGTTTCTTACTTTTCCTAAAGCAGATGGGCCTTCTCTGGGACTCTGGGAAATGCTAGTGGGTTCTTCGGTGACTTGCTCGGTAATTTTCCTGCTGTGGTCTTCTTCCACAATGGATCTTTCAGTTCTTGGGGAAATCCTTACTAGATTGGGTTCATTGGACCCATCACATGCCAGTGGTGAGGATTTAGCTGGAGATTTCACACATTTATTCGGAGATCGGAGCGGTTCATCAGCCCTAAGCAATAAGCATGTATTTGTATTCATTACAACACTATTTGAGTATTTAAAACAAACCCCCGCCCCACCGACTTAGCCATTTCAAGGCAAAAAATAACAAATCAAGACAATGTAACAGAAATGATGTAATACAAATAATGGTGTTATATACACACATCTAGACAAACATACACACTAAACAAGTTTTATACAAAACAGAGTACTGATATTAATACATGCTTGATATCTAAATAACAGCAATGTAAAAATCACTTACGTAAACAGTTCTGAAGTGGCATCTTGCCCCAAGTGTTCTGGGATAGAATCCATGTCCATGGTTTCGGAGTGAGAGGACGCAGAGGAAGAATCACTTTGGGTGATACAGGCAATAGGAACTGATGCAGAGTCTTCTGTAGAACCTTCTTCTTCCATGGGGATTTCCAATCTTTGTTCTCCTACCTGTAGATAATACATAGACCATTAACAGCTAGAAGGAAGTTCACTCAAACACACCTAATGAGTGATTGTCTCATATTAACAAGAAAAAGATCATAACTGTATGTCTCTCTATATATGTATACCATTAGTTTTGTAACTTCAGCTAATCATTCACCAAAGTAAGAAAATGTGTATATTTTAGTGTGCATCACAACATATTTATTTTTATTAAAATTGGAACTTCCATATCTATTCAATGTCTTAATATTTAGTTTCTCTTGGGTGAAAATGCAATAATCTTGGGTTGAACTAACTTCGCACCCAGATTGACCGCGTTTAGATGAGAAATTAGAAAGTGAACCCAGCAACAAGCCTAAAAAGGACTTCAGGGCAATTCTACAGGATACTTCTAGATACAAATGGAAGAAATTGTACTTGTTCTCCTCTGGGTTATTGTGTGATCATCTTTTCTGGATAGATATTCTTCATTACCTTTTCAACAGGGCACATTTCCTCTTTGTGATGTGTTGGGGCTACGGATGAATCTCCTGCTGTTTTGCTATTGTTTTCCTCTGGTTTTGCGGTTCTACTAGGTGTCCTCACCAGATTAGGCTTTGGTTTTTGAAATCTGCTCCGAACAAGGGGTGTAGGTTTAATGGAAGATTGTCTGCAGTCATCCTTTGGTACAGAGTGGTCCTCAGATCTAAATAAATATTTTGCAATAAGATAGCAATTCTTGCTTAAACGAGAAGTGTGTAATTTAAAAAATGTTTATGAAAGTAGACATTTTATTGGATCAAAGAGATTAATAGTGGAAAACATTTTGAGTGTTCACAAATCCTTGGAATTAATTTAAGAGAACAACATGTTTTACTTATAACTATGCTATACAGAGATAAGAGTTTCCTGGTCAGCAAAGTTCCCAAATGTAAACACATAAATGGTACAAAATATATGTATAATTCCCAGCAGTGCTGATCAACCAAGTGCTCAGATTAGCAACGATCCAACATTCAGGGTTTATCCAAATGTCTTCCGGAATATCAAACAAACCTGAACCATATTTAGTCTTTCAAAAGGTTTAAGAATCATGATTTTTAAACCCCAAATTATGTTAAACAGATGCAATAGGTATCAAAACAACTTTAGCTTAAAGAAGCAGTTTTGGTGTATAGATCATGCTTGAGTTACAGTTACAGAAAGGAAGTATAATTTGCATATAACAAGACCTTCCTTAGCTAATGGAGGGCTACTTATCTTAGTGGGTACACTGACAGTATGGAAACAGTCCTGGATAAACAAAATGGAACCCAAATAGTCTAGACAAAAAAATAAAAAAAATTCTCACTTGTTCTCTGTTCCTTTGTCCAATTCAGGAGTTTCAAAAGGCAGGTTGGTAATACTGGGCTTATCAGAAGTCTGAAGAGGGGAAATTAAAAAAAATAAAACAAACAGTACAAGTTATTTGAAAATGTTGAACAACTAGTTAAATCTAAATTGCATAATTACAATTCTACTTTGAGCAGCAGAGATATTGGGGCAGATGAGGATTGCACAAATAGAAAATATATTATGGAATTAGCTTGTTTCAAATGCAAATGCTAACTTTTATACAATGTAACAAAGCACTATCACAGAGATGGTAATGGCCTGATTACAGTGGTCATGCAAAGACACTGATAACAAACCACTAATACGGTATGCAGTCTAGTTGGTTAACCACAGCGAGAACTCCATCCAAACCCAAAATGTATTTCCTCGTACCAAAGGTAAGTTGAGAATACCTGTCCAAGTTTATCGGTCTGTTCTTTGGTCTGACACTGATCCAATTGTCTAATCTTCCCAGGAGCTCTGGCCACATTTGGTTTGGGTCTTATCAGGCGTCCTCTCACTGTCTGGCCTGGGGGCTTCTCGTTACTGCAGAGAAAAAAAAAAAAAAAAGCTAGTTTTAGGTATACTGCAACACACACACACCTTGTGAGATAGAAAGCTTTACGATATACAATGTACAATGCAATGTGAACAGTCAAGACCTAAAAAAGTGTTAAGAGGAAACAAAGGACCACAGAAATAACTGCAGCTTAAAACTGAAGAGGAGGATATGAGCTAAAAGATCTCATTACAGTTGGGTTTTGCCACATATAATGTTAAGTAGAAGTAGGACAGGACATGTGAATGGGTTAGAGTTGATAGAGGATTTTACAATAAAACATCAAAAACTGTTAAATTGCCAATAACTGGTCACATTTTAACTTCATATACTCACCATGAGGCCTCTGTTGTGGTCCTGTCTTGACCTGTTTCTTGTGGGGCAAATTCTGGAGCTGCACTGAGTGGATGTGCAGACTCAGAGTGTTTGGAAGATGAATCCTTTGGAGACTGAATAGGAAGAGTGACTGGAACGTTCCCGTCTAGGCTTAACATTCCATCTACCGTGGAGACTTCCATTTTATTGTCTTCATGCTAAGGATACAGGCAACTCATTGAATATGGACTTTATCATTTTTTTTTTTATTTTTTTTTTAAATGGAGGCATGTAAAAAGTCCTAAATTCCTTTGTAAAAGATTATTGCATTAAGGTAGGTAATACAGCAGTAAGCAAAGAAATACTATATGAAATGTATTGGGGAGAGAGGGAGATATAAGTATTATATTAGGGTTAGAGTCCCTTTAACACCAATACTCAAGCGTGATGGTGAGATAGTTCATTGTATAACATTGCATTATTTCAAAGTCACATTTTCTATCAAGCATTATGAAAATAAGTACCATTAACTTTGGTAATGTAAAGATCTAGATTCCAGAATGCACTGGGGAACTAGCGACCAGCTGAATCTACTTTTCCTGGTTAAATATGAATATTCATATTCAAATACACAGACTATGTTGTCAACTTATAATAAAATGGCATGGATGCAGTTTTTCTGACATGATGAGGTACATCGTCCTGTAATAATTTCAGAAATTTTAAATTTCAGGAACAATTTCTTACTTTTTCCAACACGGTGAGGTCCTCTTTATGACACAGTGAGATCTTGCTGGACCCTTCCAATGCCAATTCTTGAATATTGTGAGCATCCTCTGCCACTGCCACAGTTTCCTTTCGAGTAAGGCTTTTTGCTAAATTGGGCTTTGGTTTCTGGAATCTGCCACGGGCCACTGGTGCGCGTTTAGGGGGAGACGTCCTGTATTAGAAAACAGAAAAAAAACATTAATCTCTACAACGAATATTTGCTTTCATAAAGACTAGGTTGAGCACAACACAAAAGCCCAAAGAACACCGAGAATGTTTCTTTTCGGGCCAGAAAGAATTCACATATTCTGAGACATTTACGGAATGTGGAATTCAATCATTTTATATAGGTGTGAAGATCTAGTTTGCTTTATGATCGACATCTGCTTGGCCAACATCTTATGTATTTAATAGGAAACAGAATTAATTGTTCCTTAATGTCAGCATATGGTCATGAAATGTAATAGTGGAGAACATCTTTGGAGATAAAAACTCAACTAACTGCAAAAACTCCTTAAGAAGTACTGAGCAGAGATAATACTTATATGTAACTAAATGAAAAGGTAAACATTTTGCCAATCTGACCTGCTTTGGGTAATAGATTCAAAACTGGTAACATTTTGGATATAGAGGAACGACATAGGAAAAGTACAGCACAAATGTGGAATTAAAATGAGATAAAGAACAATGCTTAGAGCGACAGCTGGATAACATAATTCTGTTTCCCAATTGTCAACGGTCAGTAGTATTAGAATGTCCCAAAATTCGATCACAGTTAAGAGGCAGATTTCAACTTTAACTACTAAATTCTTACACAGGTTCCATCTCTGCTTCTGGTTTTGTAGTGAGGTCTTCATTTGAACTGGCGTTGACACTTTCAGACACCTGTTAATAGCAAATAGAAATACATATAAAATATGAGAGCCCAATTAAAAACTAAATGTGTTCTTATAGAGACACTGAGCGAGCCAGACAGCTGGCAAGTTAACCAGAGGAATTATTTCAATTTTCTAAAACTGAACACTTCTTATATATAGGCACAGCTATTTGTAAAACAAAAAATAATGGAACTTGACTTTCACATACTTTTGAAAAACTTCTATAGGTTACCTTTTATATAAATTTAATTAAAAATTTTTTTTTTTAATTCTTTATTTTTGTTGTGGAAAAGCATTACAGTAGGAAGTCATGCTGTAAGTAAAACTTATCCACATGAACAGTTACATTGGCATAGTGCTATAAATATATAAACATCGGTCCGCTTTGGTGGTGCTTATCTGAAAACATTTGCTTAAAACATGTAGGTAAAATAAAATAAACGCAGTACACTGGTGGTTATTGGGGGAACATGCCCCTGGAGTTAGGCTTCAGATTTAAAGAACTGTATACCAGCGTAGGTGGCAATAACACGCTCTATCGTAGATGGGGGGTTCGATATATGGGGTTGTATGTAGGATCATTTACATGCATAGCGTATCGCAGGTTGCTATCAGTAAGGGTGAGGCAGCTCGTCTGGGTGTTAGCCTATGTATTGTCGTGGGCTTGGAGGGATGGGTATATTTACAGTGATGGTCTCTCTTGCCAGCCTTTCCACAGCTGCTCTCGGCGGGGTGCAGTCTCATGGTGTCCGAGTATACGGGGGCTGCTGTGCCTTACCATAGTATGGAAATTAAGAGGAAAGCGAGCATCGCTGCCGCAATGTAATGTGGAAGCCGTTCGGCTAGCTCAATCTGCAGGGCTCGTCGTTGAAGTGGATGGCCCTCCAGCTGGCACAAATGGGGTGATATTGACTACATTCCAGAGATGTGTCTGTTGCTTGTTAGATGTCGGGTCAACTTTTCAATCAATGCCTAGGGTGGGGAGAAAATTCGGGCCTTCTGCTATCGAGTGGAGCTTGTATACTGCCCCGTCTTTCATGACATGAAGGGCTCTTGGCGTTCCCCAATGATAAGGGATTTTTTTTTATCCCATAGGGGCATGTAATAGGACGTAGCGATTGTCTCCACAGCATGGTGGTTCTGGACAGGTCTGCATAGAATGCCGAAGAGTGTTGCTCAAAGTCCACAGTTGGTGAGTCCTGGACCGCCACCATGACGGCCATTTTATCCAGGTGTGTTCCCTTGGAGCCTGATGTGTTGGCTGGGATTTGGTAAGGATTCTGTAGAAATTGTCAATGAGGCTTTTGGCCTGCTTGTGTGGCAATAGGTGTTGGAAGAGACGCCTCAGGAACAGCGGTATCTTCGTCTAATCCACCATTTCGGGGATTCCCCCGGATTTTAATATTCTTTGCGCCAGAAGTGCGTGAGTTTGAGCTTGTCGTTTCTGTTCCTTGCTGGTCGATGCCTGAGCGGCTTTGAGGTCTATTGCCTCTTCCTCTGTGGCCTTGATTCATCCAGTCAGGGTATATATTTTTTCACCTTTAGGATGGTGACATCTGCCTGGAACATCTTTCGTAAATCGCACAGGAGAGCTTTAATCTTGCTCTTGGTAGCTGGGGTTTGATCTTCCTCATCCGAGGATAAGTGGTGTAGGCCTCCAACTTGATGGATGGCATCCAGAGTGTCCAGAGAGGGTTCCTCTTCAAAGGATGGTTCCTCTACTGGTGGACCTGCCATCTTGGATTCTGCACACGGTAGGCCTCCATGCAGGTAATCTCCAATATTTCGGGATCCAGAGTTTGGTAATCGTTGTTTTTCTTTGCCCGCTTCCACACTGAGGTGTTTCGAGTATAATATGCTTTTTGTGCAGTATAATACCGGTTTAGTCAGGGTTAATCAGCCGTTTGCACGGAGCTTCAGCTAGGCATGTCTGCTCAGTTTGCTGGTCAGCCAATACAATGAATTTTAACAGAAACATTACTGTTATAAGACACAATAGTTTAAAAATAAAACCAAAAAAACATACCATATGGTCCTTCTCAGAGCAAGAAAGTTCAGACGTTAAATGTAAAACAGATTGGATTTGCAAAGACGAACTTTCTTTTTCAGAGTGATTTGTTAAGTTTGGTTCGGGTCTGGTAATACATTCTGTCCCTGGCTGGGAGATCTCAGCCGAACTGCAAAGAGAAAATCCATTAGTTTTCTTGATTGGCTTGGTTTTAAAATAAAAAAACTAAAAAAAGAAAAGGGGAATATTATCACTCACTTGTCTTTAACGTGTGAATCCACCTCCTTTGGTACGGAGTCTCTTACAGACGACTCTTTACATGTGTTTCTCTGCAAGACAGACAATAATAGTTCAGATTAATGTTCTGTAGTATATGATACAAATTACATAACCAAAAGCCTACTAGCAATAGTTACAATAACTTGATCCGGTATCCTGTTCTGGCATTACATTGCTTCAGTCTGTATAGGCACCCTATATGCTGATTACATAGAGCCTGGCACGGCTCTATCCTTGTGAGTTCGATTCCATTCATTCTGTTCTCATATTTGATGATGTTATACAGAAAGCACTATGTTTTTATTTTTGTCTGTATTTTCAGATCTATTGAACCTGTGCTGCTTCAACACACATAAGTATTATTAGTGTGTATTCACATTGGGTGTACACTGTTTTTAAATTTTATGATCTCTATACAAGGTGATAAGGGAGTACACCTTCTTACACCCATTGTACTAATATATTATATTATCACTACACTTTATCTTCTGAAGCGCCTACACAAACCATTGTTCTATTTTTAATAACCTGGTGTCACAAACTTACAATTTATAGGACAAAGATAAAATAGCAAAATAAAACATCTCAATGTTCTATCTAAATTAAAACTACCATTACATTAAATGTATAGTACAGTTAATTTGTTTCTAAACTGCTATAAAAGTGCTCCATTGTTCTTTACCAATTTATCTGTTATTTTTAGGGTCCAGGTTAAGTGCGGTGTGCTTTGCTATCAAGCATTAAATAAGAATGTGGGAAAGAACATATATGGTCTGTGTACCATAAAGTCAGCGGCTTCACCAGCAGATTTTTGTGGACTTCCTGGCATTGGATCCTCACAGACAGACGCCATGTGTTCATCAGCTGTCGACAAGTCTGAAACAGGAGGCACTTCACAATCATGGACATCCATGATCTGTGTGCTGATAAAAAGATGAAAAATTACACAGGAGAAAGAGCCAACAGGAAGATTGCTTAGACAGAAGAAAATATTGAGGAGAGCCATGCTTGAACAACAATGCTCAACCTATGATGCCCTATTATCGCCCTACTGTGGTTAGAACCCAGGAGATGTCCATTTAGACTGGAGGATGCAAGTAGCGATCACTCTCTAAGGGACATCTCACAACAATGCCCAACAATATCCAGTGAAAGATTCATTTTCCAGTTCCCTGATTTATTTTGTGACGCAGTAATTTTTTTTAGTTTTTAAAAGAAACCTTATGGCAGAAAACGCAAGAAAGGCTGATACATTGCAGCAATAAACAAACAAAAAATTAAAGAAATTTCTAGCTAATGTTGAGATAATACTTTACTGCTGGTTAAACATAGAGTGGAAATGAAAATCAGAATTTCTTTTGTCCTACTGTTGAATTAGACAATGTTTCATTTTACTCTCTATTAAGTTTTTTCCCCTCAAAGTTTCAAACATTAAGCTCAGGTACAGAAGAAGGAGACATTAATACCTTGATAGCAAATCACCTTCCGGCCAGTCGGAATCTTCAGAGAAGAGCGTAATGGATTCATTGTGAACTGACTCTTCTGACTCTGCGCACATATTCTCTAAAGTTTTAACAACATCTTCCTTGACATTCTCCACAGGTTCTGTGTCCTCAAAGGTAACTACAGAACAAACAAATTTTCCAAATAGAAACTTTTTAAAAAGGGGAAAGACAATCGCTTCTGGAGGCTTTGCCAGAAGAATAGAATTTAAAACACAGTACTCTATATAAGCTACTATACTAATACTCACTGACGGTCCACAGCCTATAAAATAGGGAAGGCTCCCAATCCTTGACAATTTACTCCCATTGTTTTGTCATGTTAAAGTGTCATGGGATTAGTAACCCTAATGCAGCTAAAAAGGTCCAACTGTTAATTCTAGCAGGAATGGCTATGTTCCTATAAATTCTACATTCAATCTGTCAGGTGTGTATGGTATGTTAGCTACTGAACTCCAGAATCACACAGAAAGGCTAGTTAGAGCTACCACTGCAAATATATATTTGCTCGTGAAATTCCTGTGGTTTGAAAGATCCCATTTAGATTTTTCAAATCATGGATGTGACTTAGCTTCAAGAAGAGCTGGACATGTCACATAAACCTTCTAGGTTTAGATGAATGCAGTCATATAGATTTATTTCTGCATTCTTAGAGCCAGCTGAAGAACAAGGCAGGGCTCAAAATGTCCACTAGCCATTGATCAGTGAAAATAAGCCCTGGTGTAGAAATTCACTGCTAGTAAGATGAAATTAACCCTAAGGGCTTGCAGTGACGAGTAACTTTTAAAGCCTGGATAGTGGCGTAGGACATGAAATGTTAAAGGACCACTCTAGGCACCCAGACCACTTCAGCTTAATGAAGTGGTCTGGGTGCCAGGTCCCTCTAGGATTAACCCCTTTTTTTTTTATAAACATAGCAGTTTCAGAGTTTTCAAGCTAGAGGCGCTTGCGTGCTTCTCACTGTAAAAATCACAGTGAGAAGACGCCAGCGTCCATAGGAAAGCATTATGAATGCTTTCCTAGGAGACTGGCTGAATGCGCGCGCAGCTCCTGCCGCACATGTACATTCAACCGAAGAGGAGGAGGAGAGGAGGCGGAGAGGATAGAGAGCTCCCCGCCCGGCGCTGGAGAAAGAGGTAAGTTTAACCCCTTCCTCTCCTGGAGCCCGAAGAGAGGGGGTCCCTGAGGGTGGGGGCACCCTCAGGGCACTATAGTGGTACTTTAAGTTCTGGTGTAAGGAGTTTGGTTGGTTCTTGACATTTGACCAAAGAAGAAGAAGTGTTTACCAGTTTTTCCCTTTCCCCTAGATTTTGTCTTTTTGGTCAACGGAGAGACTGCAGAACCATCCTCTAATAATGGCTCCTTTTCTGGAACGTTGGGGTCATTGGTTTTTTTCCGTGCTCTTCTTTTCTTCTCTTTGATGGTGTCTGGATCCGGATTTTCCTCGGTGGTCAAACTATCGTCATTCCCTGTTTTTTCTTTTCCAGACTCATGACCTTCCTCTCCTGAAGTGCTTTTATCTACAAAAACAATATGGGTTAAACACTGCAGAATCTGCTATGACACCATGAAATATCACCAGGAAATGCACCAATCTACTGGTGGGGTGGGGGCTAGGGGTTGAAAAAAATAAAATAAAAATAAATTTAAAAAAATGAGTTATTCACATAAATGAATGAAAAGACAAAAAAAAATAAAAAAAATTTTAAAGTCTCCAATTAATTCCCATAGCACAAATAAATATAAATGCTGCCTCGACAAAAACAGTATTTTACTGGAACAATCTCAAATATATTCCAGTTTAGAATTGGCTGTTTTTTGGTAGAACACTGAAAAAAGGTAGAGTGTGGCAAGTTGAAAAACGTAATTTTGGTCTATGATATTCCAGAACGCCTAACAACCAGTTACAGTGAAATTGTTTAACACCTTACGATACCAGTGCTGGTTATCTGAGTAATACAGCCTCTTCAACACATGAATCAGTCAGTTACAAAAATGCAATACTTTTCAACAGCTGCAATAAAAAGAAATGCAACCCTCTCTCTTCTTACACGTTTAGGTTATACCCGGTGTATTGTTTTTATTTCAATCCTGTATCTAACAAACCTTTATATAAAAAAAAAAAAAAAACATTCTGAATGGATGTCAAATTCAGGATCCATATGTACATCTTTAATCTTTGTCAAATGTACTCTGCAAAGCAATATATAAGAGACAATAGAATTTGTCCTACTCAGCATTTCCGGCTGATGCAGATCGGATCTGTAGTTCACAAAAACTCGATGACCCCTGACATATCTTATGTGAAATTAAATAATACATAAATAATATGCATCTTACTTTTCGTTCTGGATTTTTTTCCCTTCTGTAAACCATCCTCTTCCACAGAGCCGACAGAATCTGCTTCTTTTTTCTTGCGCTGACGTTTCTTTTTAACGGGGACGAGATCTAAGGAAGTCTGACTATCATTTAATCCTAGCGACTCCTCGTTCTCCTTTTCAGAGGTCCTAGAGTCCGCCACCTCGCCTTCTAACAAATTGGCCTCATTTTCATCACAGTCTTTGCTCTTTGGTTCCGTCTCTTGTTTATCTGCAATAATAATGATGGGTATGATAATACATTGTGTTAGCAAAACTAATAGCAAGAATACATTAACGGATCATTTCAAGCACCATAAGAATACATTAAAGAGTAACTCCAAGAATGCCCACAAACGGTTTATCTTCTTACGGTAAGCCACTGCCAGGGAACTCATGGCACAAAAACAACTCCATTTTAATTAAGTTTTTATGGTGCCCATAGTATTCCTTTACATATAGGGGACCAGTAAACATCATGTTAAAAATCCCATTTAAATATTTATTTCTGCCGAGAAGATCTATCTTACTTTTCTTTCTGGATTTTTTTCCATTCTGTAAATTATCCTCTTCTACAGAGTCGACAGAATCTGCTTCTTTTTTCTTGCGTTGCCGTTTCTTTTTAACAGGGGCGAGATCTAAGGAAGTCTGACTATCATTTAATCCTAGCGTCTCCTCGTTCTCCTTCTCCGCGATCCTAGAGTCCGCCATTTCGCCTTCTGACAAATTGGCCTCATTTTCGTCACAGTCTTTGCTCTTTGACTCTGCTGCTTGTTTATCTGTGATAATAATTATAACAGCAACATGACTTGGATATATTGCTAAAGGTTTCCTAATTTTAAATGCTATCAAACACGTCCGTAGAGTAAATCTACTTCAGTCACAGTAATTACCTTTCTGCTTCTTGCGTGTTTTGGGCGATTTTTTCTCTTGTGGTTTTTTAACTCTTGGAGATCTTGGCTTTTTGGTCTTTTCTGCCAGTGCCCTTTCAAGGAGCTTGGCAAAAAAATCAAAGTCAAAGGCTTGTTTTTCACCTGCAAAACAACAATATGTTAGTACTTTGAATAATAAGATATCTTTTCTTTTCCTCTCCGGAAAGTAGACATAAGCCACTCATGGAAAAATTACAAACAATCAAGGCAATATTAATTTCCACAATGTGTTAGTGGCCAGAAGTAGGACATACATAAAAATGTTAACGTGTCACCATTTACTTTTTGTAAAAAAATTTTTTTAATAACATTCAACACTTAAAGGGACACTATAGTCACCAAAACAACTTCAGCTTAATGAAGCAGTTTTTGTGTATAGATCGTGCCCCTGAAGTTTTACTGCTCTATCCTCTGCTATTTAAGAGTTAAACCACTTTTGTTTCTGTTTGTGCAGCTCCAGCAACACCTCCTCTGCCTGTGACTGAGAGCCTGCATGAAAACAAAATGGTTTCATTTTCAGATGTAACTTACTTTAAACATTTTTAGCTCTTGCTCAATAAATTGAACATTAATCACATACAGGAGGCTCCTGCAGAGTCTAGTAAGCTATTAAAGCAGGAGATAAATTCTGCATTAAACAGAATTTGCAAAAACGGAAGTGTAAACATTAGAGGACTCTTTACAGGAAGTGTTTAGAAAGGCTGTGCAGATCACGTGCAGAGAGATGTGACTAGGGCTGCACAAGCAAACTGATTTAACCCTTAAATGGCAGAAAATTGAGCAGCGAGACTGCAGAGTCAAGCTATATACACCAAAATTGCTTCATTAAGCTAAAGTTGTTTTGGTGACTAGTGTCCCTTTAATTATTTTTTTTTTCTTTTATGTATGTTTTCTTGAGAAAATTTCAGAGAAGACATTTTTCCTCAGATTCTTTTGTTATCTCACCAGCTGCTGTTCAACTTGCTTGCTGCAGGTTCACACAGAGCAAACAGCAGCAGGCAACTTAGGCTGAGCAGCAGCTGATCAGGTAGCAGAGTCTGATCCAACATGGCTGCTCAGTCAGACAAAAATGTGAAGTTTTCTCCAAAAAAATAAAAAATAAAGTCAGCATCCTTTAAAATCATTACATTATATTAAATGTAAAACTTTAAAAATATTTTTTTTTAAAGGAAGAAGTAAGGGCACCTGTCTGAACCGATTCCATTACAGAAAATCCAATGCAGTTAATTTTAGACACTTTGGACATTATTTTCCTTAATAAATCAAACTTACTAAAAGCTTTGTCAATCCTCCAGCCGTTCGCTCGTTCTTCTCGCTTAAATTTGTTCTGAAATTAAAAAGGAAACAAGACACTATATTGAATCTTTATTAAAAATGATCACTATGTTATTTCTGTGCTTTAGAGAATAAAACAAACAGAAAATAAGACAAAACGGTGGAAAAAAATTAAAAATAAATCAAATCAATATTCAGATTGACGTAAACAAAGCAAAGTATTTCCCCTTTTCAAAACTAGATACGCAGACACACAAATGCATAAAACACATACATTTAAACAGGACTGGATAAACATCAGATAAAATATATGGGTCTTGTGACCTATACAGACAAGTATATAATTAATTGCTCAAGAGAATAGAAATCCCATTTTACCTTGATCTCTATACGCTCCCTGTGAGGGAAGAGCTGACCGATCATGGAGAAGTCTGTCCCAACCATACTGATCGCTAAAAAGAACATCTCTGTCTCTAAAAGATAAAAGAGAGAAACATTTCATTCAATTACTGGAAACCGGTCGGAAACAGACTGACCAGAATGACCTACTGCAAGTAATCAAGTGAAGCATTTAACCATAATCACAGCAGGTGTTCTTACTAAACGTGCGCAACCAATATTAATAATTTTTTTTTTTTTTAAAAAGCAGATTTAAAATACTTTTATTCCCCAAAATCCACAATGAACTGAAATCAGAATGGCTACAATGTGGAAAATGGTAGTTAATAACCTTTTACTTTACTTTCCTCCATGGCGTTATTCACCTAGCATTTATTGGGGTGAAGAAAGAAGCAACTGTTCCTCTATAAAAGGAAGAGACCTTTTACAAATACATTGTTCCCATGTGAACCTGAGAGAATATGCGCAACACCAGCTGCTACATGCATAGTAACTCTCTCAAGTGACCATGATCTCAGCGCAAACATGTACTTGTTAGCAGAATACACAATCCTTTAAACAGAAGAGGCCAGTTCCTCTATGTGAGTTATTCACTAAACCGGGGAAATGCAGAGAATTGAACATTTTAGACCAGAATAGTCAAATTAGAAAGAAATCTCCAACTCCACTCGTACCTAGGATATCTTGGCCTAAAACAGTCAACTTCCTTGTAAAGTTTCCACGTTCGTGTATAAACTTATACATAGTGGCTTTTACCAGATTATGAAAGCTAATATGTGAATACACTTGCAGTAAATTTATTAATATACGTTATTTAATGAAAATCTTTTACTGCGCTGTTAAAGAGGAGATTAAAGCAACACTCCCCTGCTCATATAATATTAGGGATCGACCGATATTGATTTTTTAGAGCCGATACCGATACCGATATTCTGTGAACTTTCAGGCCGATAGCCGATATAATTTGCCGATATTCTGTACATTTACCATTTTGGAAAATAAAAACTATTTCTAAAGGTAAATGCACAAAATATACATGCAACGTGCAGTGGATGCAGTGTGACAGGGGAGCTGTGTGTGTTTGTGTAGTGTGTGTAGTGGATGCAGTGTGTGTTTGTGTAGTGTGTGTGTTGTGGATGCAGTGTGTGGAGGATGCAATGTGTGTTTGTGTAGGGGATGCAGTGTGTATTAGTGTAGTGTGTATATAATGAAAGCAGAGTGTGTGGGTAGTGTGCGTAAAGTGAATGCTGTATATACTAAATTCAAAGTGTGTGTGTATATAATGAATGCAGAGTGTGTGTGTATTTGTGTAGTGTGTGTGTATAGTGAATGTAGTGTGTTTATATAATGCAGAGTGTGTGTATATAATGCAGTGTGTGTGTATATAATGCAGTGTGTTTGTGTAGTGTGCATTATATAAACACACTACACAAACACTGCATTATATAAACACTACACAAACACACACACTGCATTATATACACACTACACAAACACACACTGTATTATATAAACACACTACACAAACACACACTGCATTATATAAACACACTACACAAACACACACTGCATTATATAAACACACTACACAAACACTGCATTATATACACAGTGTGTTTGTATAGTGTGTGTATATAATGCAGTGTATTTGTGTGCATTGTATACAAACACACACTGTATTATATACACAGTGTGTTTGTGTAGTGTATGTGTATATAATGCAGTGTGTGAGGGGGCATTTTTTATTAAATTATTTTTAAAAAAATGTATAATTAATTCTTATTTATTTTTGTTGTCCCCCCTCCCTGCTTGTTACCTGGCCAGGGAGGGGGGATATGACAGTCCCTGGTGGTATTGGCTGAGCTGGGGGGGCGGAGAGCAAGCGCTTACTCACCTCCCAGCAGCTCCTCCAGCTCCCCAATGCAACTCTCGCGGCCAGCGTGTCGCGTGGAGCGTTGCCATGGTGATCCATGGCAACGCTCGGAAGGCCGCGGGTATCGCGAGAGTTGCATTGGGGAGCTGGAGGAGCTGCTGGGAGGTGAGTAAGCGCTTGCTCTCCGCCCCCCCAGGACCGCCGGGTTTGTAATGAGCCCGGCGGTCCTAGGAGGTATTATCGGCAGTATCGGTATCTGAATTGGCCGATACCGATATTGCCGAGAATACCGAATATCGGCCGATTATATCGGTAAAACCGATAATCGGTCGATCCCTATATAATATATATAAAATTAATAGATGCACCCCCAATTAAAATATGCATTCATTTAATTATACTTTTTTTTTTCCAGTGGGGATAGATCTAAGAAGAGTTTGCAAAATCTGCATTTCTTTTGTCTACAGCCTTTGCACGCCTTCCCTTTTTGCACGCCCAAACTTTCTGCGGCTGTCCAATCACAGACTTCCCTTTAACAGCTCAATGTAAGGCAGGTGCTCTAAGTAATCGTGGCTTCATGAGTTTAGTTCCACTGAGCGAACCGAACCAGTCTGATGGACAGCCCTGGGGGCGTAACAAGCTTAACTTTATGAAAGTTACTATTTCTACTGAAATGTTGAATTTTTGTCAAATAAAAAAAATATAAAAAGCGACACACTCTTCAGGCATAAAGCAAGTGAAAGTGCTTTAGGGGTCTGGAGTGTCTCTTAAACCTACTTTATCACAAATTGCCACTACCTTGATTAGACCATGGCTTAGAATGAGTGTTCTTTCGAAAACTAGAGTAGGTGGTTGTGGAGCCTCTCTCAAAAATTGGATCATTTTCTTCAACTATGGCTGCTTTTGCTCTGGTTACTTCCACTGTTAAACTAAAAAACCAGAAGACAAAAACAATAAATATATTAGTCATCAGTTTATAATTCTATAATCTATACAGTGGTTACCCTTATAGGTAATGTCTATACACCATAACTACTACATGTCAATTATGCTGTTGTCAACATGCGATTGTTCTCAGATAAATGGTTTTGTTTTTTTTTAATTCTTTATTTTTGCTGTGCAGGTAGGTACAAGGAATCAATAGACGCCACAACAGCGTATTGGAAAATATACATTGGTATAACAGTGGCATGAGAGTCTGCACATTTAAATTTTTTTTTTTTTTTTAACAAGTTTGGTTAAACAGTTGCGTCGTCTTTTGTAATGAGAAAAATAACAGACTGGGGACACTTTAAAGATTTTAAACATGCTATATACAGGCTAGCTTTGTATGACTGTTGCGGTGGGTCACGATGGGGTTTCAAGCTTGAGACAGTAAACATACAGTGGTTCTAGAGATTGGAGTAGACAAGTGCTTAGAGAGTGGATTCAGGTTAAATTCGTAGTCATATTGTATAAGCACGGTTGCAGTTAGCAGTAACTTGATGTAAAACTACATTAAAAAGTTAAACTGTGTGTATTTAAGCTTAGACACAACATGCAGCAGTTAACATTGCTAGAGTTAGCCTTCATTGTGTAGCCCTGTTTCTATTCACTCTGAGCATAAAGGTGCCCTGCATAAAAACAATGGTAACATTCAAAAGCAGTTAGTGGAATCTGCACATTTTTAAAGGTAGATACTGACATGCATTAGAACACAGGTGCAAAGGATAAACAGCGGCTAAATGATCTATGGTTAACAAGCTAATTGCCTGTGGTTATTATATTGTGTTGCTTGCTCCACTGCTGCTATATGTATCTTACAGTCTCTGCTGTGAGATGTTAGGGCCAGTTCTGAGCTCAGTGCGAGACATACTGTGCGGTGGGATCGTGCAGAGTCTCTGCTGCAGGGGCACAGACTGTCTCTAGGTCATGCCGTCTTGGTCAGCCGACCCCGGCTCTGAGGGATTGGCATGTGGGTCCAGGGCGCTGCGAGGTCCCTTCCCCCGTTGGTTGTTGCCGCTGTGTGTGGATATCCCAGAAGTGGGTCAGTATCACCTCTAAGCTTTGCAGTGGGTCTCTCCAGCGCGGTTGTGTCGGTCGCATGGTCATCCTGCATATCCCGCTGCCGGCCGCCATTTTAGGTGCGCCTTGTAGGAGGTTGTAGCCTTGCTTGTCAGGGTCAGGCTTGTACTGCTGTCTCTGCTGGTGATTGTGGATGTCGAGTGCGGGCCGGGATGACCCCCGCCGGCCGGGGGGGGGGAGGGGGAAGGCTGGTGCACTGAGGGGTGTGTGTGCGGTTTTACCATCCAGAAGAGCGGCCGTCTCTCCCTGGCTCGGCCGCATGTAGGCCCCATGTGCTTTGCGTGGGATCCCGGGCAGTGTGAGTCTCGTTTGTGGGTTCCTTCGATGCCCCCGGGTTTCCCCAGCTCGTCCCATGCCCTCTGACTTGTGGGTGATTTTGTGTTTGGGGTATTTTTCCCCATTGTTGTCGTTTTTTGCAGGAGCTGGTTTGCAGCACGTCTGTCCTGCTCAGCAGTCAGGCTCCGCCCCCCCTCAGATAAATGGTTTTCAAATGGCTTGACCACACTGGGGATGCCTGAAGCACCTGTGGTTCAGCCCCTGTTCCTCAGAATAACTAATGTAGAAGTTACACACTGGGGCACTATTAATGGGGTATATAACATACCTTAAAGCGTCTTTGTGCTCTACACGCACAATATATGGACGTCCAAAGTAGAGTCTCTATATAATTTTTGTTAAAAATGAAAAGCTGTACTAACTACATTCATAACCATAACAATGATAGCTGTCCAATTTTTCAAATTACCAAAATGAAATATTAATTAATATTATGAAAGGCAAGAGTTTTGGAATTCTCTGCATTTTTGACAGAAATCACTGGGGTCATTGCTTGTTCTAGTCAATCCACAGAATTCCATTTTATGGACAGTCTACTTTGGCAATCATTTTCTTTTTTAACAAAATCTCATGGTACTTTGATATAAACAATAAATAAAAATGAAACACAAGGATATACCTTTCCTCGTCAAGTATAATGGACCCATCTTCTGCTACTTTCACACGAGGGACTACAAACTGGCTATCGTCTTCCTCCTCATCTAGATCACCATCTTCCTCAAGAGTGGTGTTTTTTACGTCAGATCTAAAATAAAACAAAAAATGATGGAACAAGATTTGCAATAATAGAAAAACAGATTCAAAATAATAAAATGAATAGTAATGCTTGCAAATCTACACACAAAAAAAAAAAAAATCTCTCATCTTTGCCAGAAGTATTGACAAATAAAGTTTTAGAGATATGGTATTTCTTACCTCGCAATCTTTTAGATAGTCTGAAATATTAGCAAAAAAAATCAGCCTGTCACATACAGAAGATGTGACAAAAAAAAAAAAAAAAAAATCATAATTTCAAAATATCCGTTTACGTGCATTAGTAAAAGGTAATTTTTGGGAAAGCTGCTACCTAAAAATCCTGCTGGAATATAAAAAATATCTATATGTGGATATAATGACTACATACAGTAAGTACAGTTAGACCCAGCATGTGTACTATACATCCATTTAAACTCTCAGTTATAGGTTCTTTCGTGTTTGTTTTACATTAAAATTGTGCTACCCCTTATAAAGAGATTGCAAGATCATCTCTGCAGGACAAGCACACTTTGTAGGATCCTATTTACCAATTACAAATCAAAGTTTAAAAAAAACTGCAAATGTAAATCTACACAGAGATTTAATGTACTAACAAAAGTTGAGAAGGTACAATACATACGCCAACATAAAAACACAAAACAAAAAACAGATTTACTAAAGACTCACGTGGTGATTGGAGTTTCAGTGCTTTGAGATTTTTCACTGTTCTTTCTTTCTTCAAAAGATGATCTAAAAACGAAAAAGTGAATTATTACAGGATACATTCTGTTTGTAGTCACAACCTGAACAAACACACCTCTTACCACAAACATTGGATATTATGGATAGGCTACAGTCCCTAGCTTGGATATGAGCATTTTTCCAAGGATGGGATAGTGAATCTTCAGCATTATCTGAGCACCATGCAAGTGACTGTGCTGTGGATGCCAAAAGAGCCACCATGTCCATTAATCAATTCAACAAAATGTTTGGCAGTACAGAGATAAATGGTACCAAAAACTAATTTCACCATAACAACTGCAAAATGTGATAGAGATTAAGATGCTTCTAGTTATCATGTAATTTGACATTTGCATAGTAATCTAAACAAGAATACCTAAAAATATTTCTGCTGGTGTGGGAGAGGGAAGGTGGAAATCTCCCCTCCCCCCCCCCCCCCCCCATAACAGACCATAATCACACAGATAAAATGATTATTATTATTGTTTGTATAGCGCCAAATTCCCCAACACTGTACAATTCTGAAATGTTCTAATTTTTTTAATTCAGGGGGACTACCGGTATGCCAGAATATGCCACTGGGCATGTAAGATACATCACAACATGACCCGTTATCTCAGGAAGGATTCTGCAGGTTATCTGTAGCAGCTTACCAACTAAGGCCTCAATTAAATTATTTTTGGCTAAGCTTTTTGAAAATGACCACAATCTGTTTATCTCCAGCAGTCACCATTAATGTCCAAGGAAACTTTGTAGATAATTTATTTGAAAAGTTTTTCAAACACGTTGTGATCATTTCATACCCAATGACATCGGCAAAATCGCATCACCGGTGCAACCTAAAGAAGATGGATCCACCTGGAATGAGGGCTGTTCCACCAGAAGAACTAACAGGCCAGCCTGATATGAACGAAAATTCATCTCTGGCTCTCTGAATGTTCCTAGAGCCCTTGGCATAGCGCTCATGCAGATAATGATGCACGCACGCTACACTTATTGGGGACAGTTTTCAGATGTCCGGGACGATTGGTAGGCCGGTAATTTGAAAAGCGTATTCAAAACCAGGTTATCAAACCAGAACTAAAGAGGCTGGGTGAAATCTCTCCATTACCCAAAGGCTGCCTCCAATTAGCCTCAAACACTGAGATACTTACTTCATGGGGTTGTTGACAGGGATGAAATGTACAAAATCTCTCATAGTCATTTTGGACCGTTCTGGTTCAATACTGGTATCTATTATGGGATGTTTCTCTTTCCATGCTTTCTATAGAGGAGGGGGAAAAAAAAAAACTGTTTAAGTTTCACTCGCAAACAACAATGATATATTTAAAAATCGAAAGGTTAGACTTTCAAACTTAAAAATGCATTGATTGCATGCAGTTATATAAATGTCTTCAAAATGTGTGGCTTTTTTTTACTGCAAGTTTTATCGTATGAACAAGTTGCACATAAACCAGTGATCTGATGGGAAAAAAAAAATTAACAAAAAATTTAAAAAATACTGCTGTCATAATTTTTTTTTAAAAATTTTTTTATGTTGAATTAGAAAATTTTATTTACAAATAATTTGAATCCCATAGAAGAAATCTATAAGAAGGCGCGGTACAATTTTCTCCCCCACTTAAGCAGCACTGTCACTGTCTGGGGACTTTGCATTATTTGCAAACACATCGCCCTGGGGGTCCGGTGGCCAGAAAAAGGAGAGTTTAACTTAGCCGAACCTGTCCCTCGCATGCGCCACCATCTTCGTCCAGCAGGTCCTCCTCTGCAACTGGAGCTTCAGCAGACATGTCTGCTGTACTCTTGCGAATGGACGAGAGTACAACATTGAGGGCTATAGCGTATCTCGCTAGACTCTCCATAGACAAATCTAATTCCCGGCACCCGTCATCAGTGACGGCTGAGGGGTGGACAGTTCTAGACAGTGGTAGCTCGGTCTGGTGTCTAGAAGTGTCAGGTTGAGGAAATATACAGTGACAAAGTAGTCCCTACCTTGTCTCAGTAAATATTTTTACTGGCTTGGAATTTCAGCCAATACGAGTATTTGATAAAGGTTCTTTCTTTACGAAATAATCGGTTTGCAGGGGTGGGGGTGGAGGATGGTAGCAGTGCCGGTTTAAGGTTTTACATGTCATGGAAGCTTTCTATATTATTTTGCCTAGTTCAGGTATTCAACTCCAAAAAAGTCGTCAACCCCATGTTACAGGTAGATTATTTCACAGATTAAGTTTCCCTGCTTTACACGCCCCGTCCGCCATCACTTCTTCCCTCTCTGAGGCCCAATTATATGTATACTCTGAGCCAGAGATGAGGGAGGCTGTGAGGAGTGGTCAGAGGTGGACATTAAAAACATGGGGGGAAAAAAATAGAGTAACATACTTTTTTAATTTATCTATTTTTAAATAAAATTTGCATTAAAATATTTATGGACAGAGAGGGAACATTCAAGCTTCCTGCAGGCACACACCGAACGCTGCCTGCAAGGGTAAAAGCTGTGCACAGTGCACTGACAGACATTTTTAAAAACAAACAAAAAACAAAACACACAGATTTAACAATAGGCAGCCCAGTTCCAGGCTGCCTAAGTCACATGTGCTGTAGGAGTTATTAGTTCCTGGCTCAAAAGAGCAGAAACGCTGTACATACAGAGTCCTATCTCCATGACCACTTCTAAAACCAGACATGATCATGGAGGCTGAAGTAACCCTTAAAGGCCATACTAGTCAAACTGGAACATTATCCAAGATAACTATGCTTCCGTTTTGATTACTTTGGCCTTAAATGTGAAATTCCTGAGCACATCCAGACACCGCCCGAAATATATAAATAAATAATATATGGGCCAACTAACCAATATCTCCCTAAAAATATTACATGTTGAATCTGGATTAGGTTTCCTCAACTGGTCCAAAACTCCAAACATAGAACACGGAGTATTGCCGGACAATGAAAATGCACCCAAAGCAAAACTGTACTCACAAATGTAGACTTTAAAGGGACACTATAGGCAGCCAGACCACTTCAGCTTAATGAAGTGGTCTGGGTGCCAGGTCCCTCAGGTTTTAACCCTTCAGATGCAAACATAGCAGTTTCAGAGAAACTGCTATGTTTACATTTGGGGTTAATCCATCCTCTTCCGGACAGCCACTCGAGGCACATCTGCGATGCTGGATGCAAATTTCGCATCCATCGCACAGAGCGTCCATGGGAAAGCATTGAGAAATGCTTTCCTACGGACACTTTGAATGCGCATGCGGCTCCACTGACGTCGGACGGGGGAGCTGAGCCCGGCGCTGGATTAAAGTAAGTAACTGAAGGGGTTTTAACCCCTTCAGCGCCACGGGAAGGGGACCCTGAGGGTGGGGGCACCCTCAGGACACTAGAGTGTCAGGAAAACAGCTTTGTTTTCCTGACACTATAGTGATCCTTTAATATGAAATATTCTTATTTAAGATAACATAAAACAAACACTTATTGAATTTGGAGAATTTGTGCAGATTGCAACAGTGTAAAACTGCATAACAATTAAAAACCGAACATCATTAAAATAAACATCAACGTTAATGTAAGTCAAAACTACAATTTGCTTTGAAACTGAACACATGCTTTCTCCCCTAACTTCCATATTGCAGACAAGAGCAACATTTTAAAAAGGTTGTTTTTGTTATAGATTTTGCCATGTCAGGACTTGATAAAGACCCACTCATATAAACAGAAAGTTGTGGATCATTGTGCTACATACGCGTATGATTGCCTAGCGCCTTCCAACATGTATGTTTATTCTACATATACATCACCTGCCTCTAATAGGCATCACATATAACCATCCAATGAACTTCTCAATAAGTCTGTATAGCTGTGGGTGTATTTAACCAGCCTTTAATACTAAAATACAAAGACCCATCAGTTTGCAGGGCTTTATGGAGCAGCAAAGACATCACAGCTACGGTGATCTTACAGGGATACTATAGTGTAAGGAATACAAAAGCTGTATTCCCAACCCGGCACTTTAAGTGTTAAAAAAATAATAATAAAAAAAAAATACTGCACTCACTTTTGGTCACATACGGACGCTGGACGTCTTTACGCTCTGCATGAGGACATCCAGCGTCAGAGAAAAACCAAAGTCGCCTAGCACGCAAAAAGTGCCTATTGTGGGTGTTTGACAGCCACTAGATGCATTCTTAGTCCTGCAAGGTAATCATTGTAGTTTCTATAAAACTGCAATGATTTACATTGCAGGACTAAGTGAGACAGGGACATTGCACCCAGACCACTTCAGTGAGCTTGCATGGTCTGTGTTCCTTTAATGGTTAAGTATACAAAATCTGTCTTTATCATCTTATATGTAAACCAAATGTTAACATTCTATTTATTTTTTTGCGCAATCTGAATTACTTAAAGGACCACTATAATGCCAGGAAAACAAACTTCCCCACCCTCAGGGTCCCACTCTTGCTGGGCAGAAGGGGGAGAAAGGGGTTAAACTCTAACTTTTCTCCAGCGCCGGTGCATTTAATCAGTCCATAGGAAAGCATTTTTCAATGTTTTACTATGGACGCAAGCGTCTTCTTACTGTGATTTTCACAGTGAGAAGAGCGGAAGCGCCTCTAGCAGCTGTCAATGAGACAGCCACTAGAGGCTGGATTAATCCTATTGTAAACATAGCCGTTTCTGTGAAACGGCTATGTTTACAGCTGCAAGGTTAACCCTAGATGGACCTGGCACCCAGACCACTTCATTTAGCTGAAGTGGTCTGAGTGCCTATAACGGTCCTTTAACCAGCAGAAAACAAAAATAAATGGCATTAGGCACTCGATTATTTTTAGTTTGATCGCCGAGATGTAGTATAAAAGAACAGCTGTGTTTTTTTTTAAAAAAGGTGACAAAACCATTCAATAAATATAAAATTGCTCACCCGCTCTTTCCTTAATTCATCCCGTAACAGATCTCTTAACTTCTGAGCCCTTCTAAGTCGCTCTTTCTCCACATCAACCACCACCTTCTTAATGGGAGTAGGCTTAGTCCTACTGAGAGACGCTTCATTCACACTCGATTCCTGTGAAGGTCTCTCTTTAAGGGGACATAGCTCCTCCTTGGTCAAAGGCTGAACACTTTTACCAGGGGAGGAATCAAGTAATTTAAGAGCAGGTTTCTTATGAGGGGAAAATTGTGGCAGATGTGGCACCGGAGTCCTCTTTTCTGGAAGAGGATGAGGTTGCCCCAGAATAGGTCCATGAGATGTGGGAGACTTTGGAGAAGATGGTAGCTTTGGTTTCTCGGGTGAGGAGACTTCATTCTTCACAGGAGCGTTATTGTTGGGTTGAACTAATGGAATTTCCACTGGAGAAGGTTTCTGTGAAGGTGTAACCGCAGAGGAGGAAATGGAAGCCCTTGGTTTTGCCAAGTTGGGTAAAGTGGATATCCGCTTTCTTCTCTGGAAGGGTACAGGTGTGACTTTAATTTGCTGGCTTTCACTGCCGTTCACCAGCTCCTTTTCATTCCTGATAAACACAAGAGAACATAAAATGTGTGAAAAGTTGGAAGATATAATGACAAACATTTTGTTCTTTGGTTCCACAACATTGTGGAGAAAGACGGTGAGAAGGTTTATTCATTATACAACATACTGCAATTTGGGCCTAAATGTTACAATTTAACTTTCAGCTCATTGCCCTTTTGGAAAAATTAGCCAGCTCTAATCCAGTCTCAGTTTGCTATTTTAGTCTAATTTTTATAATTTGTTTTTTAATGCACCAACAACCCATTCTGCAAATATTGACTTTTCTTTCTTTGGAAACCATGTTCTTTATAATGAGCATCCTGGCAGTGAATGACGAAAATAGTAATGTATTCGTTCATGCAGACATTAACGCAATAAGCAGGCAGTATCCTGGCAGAAACAGAATAATTCTCTATAATGCAAGTGATGCATTTCAAGTAATCCTTTGTTATACTTTGTGAAAAAAGCATTGCGTTTGGCAATTTGTCACAAATCACAGAACTCTGCACAGATAGATTTGTTTGGAGACTGTAGATCACTCCATATTGTGCTTTTGAGATGTATTTTAGAGTAACACGATGAAGCATGCTTTTTAAAGGAAGAAAAAAAAAAAAGTGATCTTATTTTAACAGTTCTCCAATCTTTCCTCCCCAAGTAAACACTTAAACTAAAGGGACACTCTAGGAACCATAACAACTTAATTGCAATAAATTTGTTAAGGTGCATGGAGATTCCAGATGCCATTTTATCTTAAGAGGATAAACTATTAATAAATGATTTAACCCCAAACTATATATGACAATACAGATCACTGCCACGCTACTTTTATTTATGATTTTCGCTAATTATTAAAGTCTTGTGTGACGAAATCCACTTCACCACTGTTTTTTGGAGGGGCCTGTGTGCCAGCCTCCTACCCTGGGACTATGGGCCCTGTGATAACCCACGTTCAAAAGTACTGTTTCTGCCCCTTGGACTTTTAACTGGAACAGATTCAAACATGTGGCGGCGGCCGTCTTAAATTGTCCAGCAGTGTTTTGCTGTTGAGTGTATGGAACTGTTTTGGACATGGGACCATGTGCGCAGTGGGGCAAAAATAAGACTTCCAGGAAATTCCTGAACCCCTGAACCGATCTGGGTGATTTTTGGATATGTTGTTCACCCAGATCGGGGCTATCAGGTGATGTGGGGATATGTTGTTTTTTGTGGCACTTTTGGGGGTTTGTAAAAATTTATGTTTTTTTCTGCTTAGAGATAATTTAGTTAATCCATTGTCTTTGTAGAGGGGAGGGATTGTGTGCTGTAAATGGGAGTGTCGGACATGTTGTATTTTTCTGATTGGTTTGTGTGCCTCTGTTCCATCAGATAAAGGGGGTGTGCGTCTAGCTTGAGGAATGGTATATAAGCAAACTTGTACCAATAAAGCCTCAGACTTGTTCTACCCTTCATGAAGTCTTGGCTCATGTTTGGGGGATTGGAGAACTACACTCTGGGGACTGCTATAATCACTGGCTCTTTTAAGAGCTGTTCCTGCTCTCTGGATTACAAGACAGGACTACCTACTGGAAGCTGGATCCTGGTCTTGGGTCCAGAGTGGGTGGACTACGGCAAGACCCCAACCAAGCTCGGTGGTTCGTGGGGTCTGCGGTGGTTATGGTTTCTAGTGGAGTGCTTGGAGCATCCGTCAAACTGGGGTACCCAGTCAGGGTGCCAGGCGATCCGTTACACCTTGGAATAGGGGCTGCTGAGAAAGTCAGCTGTTACACTCAGCTATCACCCTATTTAGAAAACTAAGTAAAGCAGAAATGTACCTTTATGGTGCACGGAGTGGACTTCGTGCTGCAATGTAAACCATTGCTGTTTTATAAAAACTGCAATGTTTTCATTGCAGCACTAAAGCAGCCTCTAGTGGCCTTCTACCAGACAGTCACTAGAGGCGCTTCCGGAAGGTTTCCGGACTTTATGTCCGCTAACCGACTCTGTACATCCTCACGCTCTGCATGAGGACATCCAGCGTCAGCTATTTCCCCATAGAAGGGACATCAAGTGACATTGGCGGTGGCGCTGGGATCTGGTAAGAAAATAAAGGGTTTCTAACCCTTTATTCACCATGGCAGGGGGGTGGAGGCAGAGGCAGGTATAGTGCTAAAAATACAGCTTTGTATTCCTGTCATTATAGTATCCCTTTAAGATACATTATAATGTACATTAAGATCCAATTTAGTCCAAAGGTTATTCAGCACGGAATAGGCATTAGTTATAGAACATAAGGGTGTATACTAATGCAATATTTAATTTTTTTTTGTAAATTAATTACATTAATCTAAATTATCTGAACATGTGCCAAAGATAACATGCACTTTTTCACAACAAAGATGAAATAAGCATGGAACGTTCAAAAAAAAGACCTCAGTCCCATGGTTAGTCTGCAAAGTGATGTACACACAATGAACACATGTAATTTAAGTTGTACTCCAAATACGATTAACCTGTTAAAATGGTGATAGTTTGCATTAATATCAATATCTATGTATTTTTAATGGTATGTAATAAAATCCGTTCTCATAGAGCGCCCAACTTAAACCCCTGGACATACTTGCTTAGCAGATCTTTAGATGACTGGACAAAGAGGGAACAGAAACTGATCCATAAGATCACTCCAGCCGCCAGGAGAGTGATAGCGCAGACTTGGCTACAAATACAAATGCCACCAATTCGGAGGGTCATATCCAACATAAAAGAGGTATATCTAATGGACAACTTGACCGCCCGACTAAGATGAACCAAGTCCACCCGACCCCTGTGAGACAGGGGTAGGAGCTAAATAAGGACCCCCCCCAGAGGAAACGGACATACCCCAGGGAACCTCACACAATGCCACACTGCACGGGACTGATGTATAACCCCGTCCCTCTCCCCCCCCCCCCTCTCTTTTGTAGCTAACCCTTTACACTTTCTTCTACTCTATGCTCTTTTACTTTTCTCTTGATTCATAATATCGTGGGGGAGCCCAGGAACCGAACCTTACATAATTAGCGAATTGGACGACCCCGGCCAGTCCGGGTACACTACACAAGGGACGGGCGATGGAGTTCCCCCCCGACCAAAACCTTTACCATCCAATAATATTAGCTACATTGTGCTAAATTATGTAGGACACCACCCGCTACTGTACAGTGTGATAAACAATAACTACCAAAAGTGCATCGTCCTGTTGAAACCAGAGCTTGTCCTATTAAACAGGGATGCAACATAAAGGGAACGCAAGGGGAATGAGACATCTCCCTACAGTATGCACCCCTACTGCATTGTACCAATTGTGTAATGTTAACGACGAGATGAACACACAGGACGTATATTATATTACATCATATGTTATGTCTAATAAATGGAAAAACCCTTGTCGAGTAGCTAGACAAGCCTACTACTAATGTTCTGTTGGATATGCATTAAGCTATCAGGTGTATAACAGTGTTCAAATATGTTGCGAATGAATAGGCTTTTGCACAAGCCATGTTGCTTATGTTATCAAACGACCCTTGTCAGATGATAAAAAAAAGAAATGAAAAAAAAATAAAAAAAATAAAAGTTCTGATACAGCTGTTAAACTAATCTGAAAATGTACTATTCTAAAAAACAAAAACAAAAAAAAAACAAACAAACCCTGAATCTGGTCACAAATATTACAATTATAACAACCAGCATGCATGAGTATTTCTGTTTACAAATCATGATTTAAATTGAGTCTTACTGACTCGCAAGTTAAATCAGATCCACATGCTATCACGTAACAGCCTAGGGAGGCTGTCACCTACCATAGCAGACGACAGCTGCAGCTTTGCATGCTGGGATCAGCTGTCAGTGAGCTATTACTGTCTGTCTTGGCAGTGATGTACCTGGCCATGCAATCAGTGACATCAGGTCCCAGTGCTTGCATGACAGAAATGATAAGCCTTTATTGTAATGAATGGCTTGTCAAAGTCCTCCTCTTTATTTGCAATCAATACTCTGACCTTTGACAGAGAGAAGAGAGAGCTGTAGCCCTGTGTTTCGGAGTGTCTAAATGTGAATAGTTCTGAGCACTAAAGGACTATTTAATTTTCGCACTTTAGAACTGGTATTATTCAGGGGAATTTGTTGGAATGTTTAGACGTTCATTAGAAATAATTGTTGCTTATGGATTGTTTTAAATCAACATGTTTAGTTATATAGTTCTGGTGGTATTTAGGAGGAACACGAGTGGTAGCTTAAGTTACATCGGAGCGAAGAAAAAGCTAAAAAAGAAATTAGAAAAAAAAATTAAATGTGTGTAAATGTAGATATTTAGTAGTTCAGGTTTCTGCCGTTTACTTATGTAGCAGCATAGCTTTTCTGATGAGGAGATGTGTACCACCCTGGCACCTGAAATGTCAGATACTACATCAGAATTCGAGGTCTGTATAGTGACACCGACAGGGTCACTTCTATTCACAAACTCACTGCCTAACAGGGCTATTTACCAAAGTGCGGAATCAAAGTTAATGTCAAATATTAGGCCAAAGTAGTTATATTGGAAAATGTCTTCCAGCTCAGCTACTTTGGCCTACAATTTGAAATGCAATGTAAATTCACCTTGAATTCTCACTTTGTGAATAACCCTGTATGTCATTACATGTTGGGCAACTACCATCAATAACCCCAACTGTTGCCCTGACTAGAGCATTAGGTGGTGGATGAAGCATTGCACATTTCAATACCCCATCAGTATAATTCCTAAATGTAATGTCATCCCAGGTGTAAATGTAGATTTGACAATTTTTAGTCCAGTCCAGTTTTCAGAGTTATTTATTTGGATTAAAAAAAAACAAAAAACAAAAAAATACATTGGGGGTAAGAGCCTTTCAAACCAATATGTCTTCCTGCTCTTGAGTCAGGCACGAAACACGCTAGATTGGAATTCTGCTCACTGACTTGTATCACCCATGCACTGCTCCAGTATTCTAATGGGATTGAATAAAAACTCAAATAGGAATCAACAGTGTCCTCACTTTCAAGAGAGATCAGCACTTTTATTAAGTGGCAAGTAGGCACTCACCCATCTGACAGACAGCCAAAATGGTTTCTCTATCAAGTTGAGCTCAACAAATGCCACGGATGTGCAGTATCCCCCCAAAGTAAAGATAAATCTGCATATTGTAATGCAAATTAATTTTTCCGTGTTTTCTCCAGAATGCCACCTGCACTGAATTTGCATAGAATTCAGATTCCCCAGCCCAGATTGAACTCTTGATGACGCAGCCAGAGATGGAGTTACACCTCTTGTAGCAAAAGTGTCAAACTCTGTATGTGCAGTGTTTAATAGCTCCCAATAAATATAATGCCCTTATAGGTATAAACCTACCAGAGGGGGTTCCTATCTGTAAGTGCACTATATTTATAAGGTGCTGGAAACCTTTATTATCCATTGGGTTCTTTCTTTGTTCATATGGTTTGACCATGACCACTTCATACAAGTGACGTGATCATGACGCTTGGAGTAATCCTTTAAATCACACAACGCTGAACTATAGGTAACACATGTAAAAGCTACTTTTAATTGCTGGTTTAAAATAAAATCCTCTTGAAAATGTGACTAATCCATTTTAAAACATGAAAACTGTTTTATAGGACAGTGCATGTTTCAGAGCTTAGATTAATTACAAGTTTACAAGCTGGTACTTTACACCAAAATATAAAAAAAATTCTGCGTTCACCAGAAGAAGAAAAAACAAAACAAAAAAAAAACGACTATAACCCCACTGCACCCAAAGCAGTGATGTCAACATTTTAAAAGTCCCCCAAAAAGTGCACTTTGAAAAACAAACAAAAAAATTGTAAGCTGATAGGGTGGACTGTGTGTTTTAAAAATGCAGACAATCTCTACAAGAATTAGAAGGTCCACACCTACATTTTCATTGCACCATACAACTTCAATAAGTTCTAGCAGTGTATCTGGTGCTTGGAGTACCCCTTTAATGTGATTTTATGAACAACTTTGTCGAAACGTGAGTATAAATATATACAAATGCTGAAGGGTCCTCTGTGGGTATTGGTAACTTTAGTTGAATTCTGACATTCCATACAAGCCATCCCGGAGTGCCTAGTCTCAGTGTATGTTATAGCTCACAGAGGCTTTACATAAAGCAGGGGTGTTCTACTTTCTGCACTTCAGAAGCTGTGGACTACATCTCCCATGATCCTCTCACAGTGATCCTGTTGGCAGAGCATGATGGGAGATGTAGTCCCCAGTCTGCAGTGCTGATGGTTAATAGGTATATAAATAGAGAGGGACACTCACTGGCTCCCCTGCTTGTCCTCAGGTGCCTGGGGCTCCTTGTGGTCCTCCCCAGGCGGGGTCCCCGCTGCATTCTCCTGGCTGGAGTCTGTGGGATCAGGGCGGGGGGCGACTTGGGCAGCACCCCCTCCCACTGAGCGGCCCCCGGGCCTGACAATGGGCTTGAAATTGATCCTCGGTCTGCGGATCATGCTGCACGGTGCGCGCTCGATCAGTGGCTCTGCTTCTTCATCCCGGAACCTCGGCTCCCAACCCGCCTGGCTGGCTGCTGCAACACGCTGCAAGCGCGTCACGTGGGAGCCAGGCGTGAGGGCGAGTACAGGGGTTTCACAATGGCGTCATTATTCTGCGACTGCCCGGAGACGTGGGGGGGGGGAAGGAGGAGAACAGAGGCACGACGTGAGGCGAGCGCAAAGGTTTCACAATGACGTCATCTTTCAGCGACTCCCATCGACGTCACCCGGACAGCGACGGCTGCAATTCATTTCAGACTTTGCCTGTTACCCAGTACCTGTTGGCAGCAACAGTGATTCTGGCAACAAAGCAAGACTGACAAATAGAGGAGACACGGAGTGGTCTTTACACTTCTCTTATGAATGAATTTATAATAAGTGGTGGAATGAGTTTTTCAATAAAGTAATGGAAAAGGTGCAATACTAGCAAATAATGAAAAATACCATTAGAATTGGTAAAAATAAAAACAATGGACAACCGTTTCCCCATATTATTTTTATTATTCGCATTTATTTAGAGCCGACAGTCTACGCAGTGCTTTGCGGTTATAAATGGAAGTATTTAACAAGTCACTGAACGACAAAAATAAAGTTGGCAGGCACAACGGGCAAAGAAGGTCCTGCTCAAACAAGCTTACTAAATTCTGTATAATGCAGCTTTCAAACACTGAACCAGAAAATGTGGTAAATATAAAATCGCCACACACTATTGTATACGAGTATTAGTCATGCTTGCTTCTAAGGGTTTTTGTTCATTAAACAGTGATTTGTGAATTGAAAATCAAATATCAAAATAGTTTTGCATTTTTTTCTGCATTTTCTTTTTGTCTTGGCCTCTTTGACAATTCCATGTTTAGTGAATAAACCAGCAATTTTGGAGAATTTATATGACCTTACATTTATAAAGATCTGAATGTGATTTATAGATTCTCTGTCACTTTCTTAGTGGCCAGGGATCCCAACTGCTCCCCTCCAAGCATTTTTGGCTGTGGGAGTGATGCAACTTACTTTTTCCATCTGTTAGTTCTTCTTTCACAGCAGCATCATCTTTGCATTTGTAAAATATCAGCAGCTGGAAACTCCATCTTATACCGCCACCGGGACATCCGTGTCGTCCACCCACTGTAAAGCGCTGCAGAATTTGTTGCCGCTATATAAATAATAACATAATAATAGGTCCTATATTTCCAATGATCTGTGTTGACTCTCGCAATTGTGCAAGAGTAAACACAGAGTATCCATGGCATATGGCTCCCAGACCTAATGCAATGATGGAACGCAGTGAATATAGGTACCAGCCAACGACAAACTTGACAAAGACCATAACATTATTATTATTATTATGATATTTATAGAGCGCCGTCAAATTCTGCAGCGCTTTACAGTGGGTGGACGAACAGACATGTAGTTGTAACCAGACAAGTTGGACACACAGGAAAAGAGGGGTTGAGGGCCCTGCTCAATGAGCTTACATGCTAGAGGGAGTGGGGTAAAATGACACAAAAAGGTAAGGATAGTATTAGACTAGTGACAGTTGCAGAAGAGGAATCAGTCAGGAGCTATTAACAGTTTAATTACTAGTTTAACATACCTCCCAAGCTTTCCTATTTAGTGTGGACAGTCCCTATGTTAGTCCATACTCCTTCTGACCCTCTTTTCTATCCGAATGTCTCCCTTTTCTAGGAACTCCACGATACTAACCACACACCACTTATACCTCTAAAATTAAAGTGTCTCCCTTTTTCCTTTTGAAATGTTAGGACATTTGCCATAAAACATGACTAAAGCTCCACCCTTTGTAAAGTTGCAGGTATACATAAGAAAAAGTATAAATTTGAAATTAAGCATTGTATTAAAAAAGAAATGGGGCAGCAACGGTGGGATTTTGGGTACACGTATGTGGAGTGTACAATGTGCACAATGTGGAGGCGCACTGTTTAACACACTGACCCCTTATACCCCATTGTACAGCGCTATGGAATTTTCTGGCACTATATAAATAATAAAATAATAATAATAATAATAATTAGTAACACACAGGTAGGACGGGCCATTTGGATGGCTACATTGTATTGGTGAATATATACAGGGGTATTAGGTGCAAGGGGTACAGAACAAATCAAGGTTGGTGGGACAGAAGACCAAACTTGAGCCTGTCCCATGAAAACATTTTGAGTCTATTAGTAAACTTTTGAATGAGTCAGTTCTGAACCATTCATTCCATTCTAGGGGTATTTCTTGCCCATATTAAAGATGGCGCCGGTGGAAGTGTCACGTTGAACATGGCTGTCACTCGACCGTGCGCCCATAATACCATAGAGGGGGCGCTCTTTCCCATAACTATCAGTAACTGCTAACCCGCACTCTATGGTCTGTGACGTAGTACGGAAGCCTAACACGGTCAATTCCCGTGCGCAGTGAGTTCGCGAGCAGCGTGTCTATGGCTGGCTTGGAGGACAGTGCCGTGGTGTTTAGACGCGGAGCCGGCCAGGTACCAATAAGCACACAGCCTGCTGGGGGGAATATCCGAGAGGTTATACTGGTTATACAATCTGAGGGATCATGCCTGGCACAGGACTCCCCCCAGCTTCCTGTAACACTGCAACTCCTATCATGCTTGGGCTGAGCATCATGGGAGTTGGAGTTCTAGAACAGCTGGTATACAGTCTCCATATAGGGGTCTGTCTATATACCCTGGTATACAGTCTCCATATAGGGGGTCTGTCTATATACCCTGGTATACAGTCTCCATATAGGGGTCTGTCTATATACCCTGGTATACAGTCTCCATATAGGGGGTCTGTCTATATACCCTGGTATACAGTCTCCATATAGGGGGTCTGTCTATATACCCTGGTATACAGTCTCCATATAGGGGGTCTGTCTATATACCCTGGTATACGGTCTCCATATAAGGGGTCTGTCTATATACCCTGGTATACAGTCTCCATATAGGGGGTCTGTCTATATACCCTGGTATACGGTCTCCATATAGGGGGTCTGTCTATATACCCTGGTATACGGTCTCCATATAGGGGGTCTGTCTATATACCCTGGGATACGGTCTCCATATAGGGGTCGGTCTATATACCCTGGGATACGGTCTCCATATAGGGGTCTGTCTATATACCCTGGGATACGGTCTCCATATAGGGGTCTGTCTATATACCCTGGTATACAGTCTCCATATAGGGGTCTGTCTATATACCCTGGTATACAGTCTCCATATAGGGGGTCTGTCTATATACCCTGGGATACAGTCTCCATATAGGGGGTCTGTCTATATACCCTGGTATACAGTCTCCATATAGGGGTCTGTCTATATACTCTGGTATACAGTCTCCATATAGGGGTCTGTCTATATGCCCTGGTATACAGTCTCCATATAGGGGGTCTGTCTATATGCCCTGGTATACAATCTCCATATAGGGGGTCTGTCTATATACCCTGGGATACAGTCTCCATATAGGGGGTCTGTCTATATACCCTGGTATACAGTCTCCATATAGGGGGTCTGTCTATATACCCTGGTATACAGTCTCCATATAGGGGATCTGTCTATATACCCTGGTATACAGTCTCCATATAGGGGGTCTGTCTATATACCCTGGTATACAGTCTCCATATAAGGGGTCTGTCTATATACCCTGGTATACAGTCTCCATATAGGGGGTCTGTCTATATACCCTGGTATACAACATCCATATAGGGGGTCTGTCTATATACCCTGGTATACAATCTCTATATGGGGCGTCTGCTCTATACCCTGGTATACAATCTCTATATGGGGGGTCTGTCTATATACCCTGGTATACAATCTCCATATAGGGGTCTCTCTATATACCCTGGCTTTTAAGTAATTTTAACTCATTGTTCTTCTACATATGTGGCCAAAAGGTAGATCCCCAGCTGTTGCAGAACTACAAACGTATTGTGATTCTGGTAAAGGATTATTGAAATTGTAGTTTGACAACAGCTGTAAATTTAGGTTTTGGCTGATGTGTTCTAAATGTGAACATTTTTCCCCAATCAAAGCTTGTATTTTTACCCCAGTGTCATTCTGCTTCCCCTAGCATGTCACATGTGAGGTGGTTGAAATTAGCTTTTTGTTGTTTGTTTTTCTCTTTAGAGTGACGATTCCGATATCTGGGATGATACAGCACTGATAAAAGCCTATGATAAAGCAGTGTCCTCATTTAAGGTAATGCTGCATTTAATTATTATTTGAGAGAGAGAGAGAGAGAGAGAGAGAGAGAATTGAGTGCTAACCAGTATTGATGTTGAATCCGTATTGTTCACAGAAAAATGGTCACAGTTTACCCAAATGCTGACGGAGTTAAATGTGTTAATTGTATTATCCGTTTGGAATAATGATCTGTGCATTTTGCAGTTTTGATTATTTTTTTCCTTTTCAGAAAGCTCTGAGGAATGGAGATTGTGCTATGGATTCCCCGACACCTGAAAAAAACGCCAGTGCAAAAAGAAAAAACAAGAAGAAGAACAAAAGTAGAAAGAAAAGCAATACAACCCCTGTGAAAAAGGTGATCCATTATTGGGGTTTCACAAAGTTATTTAATAATGTGAGAATTCAAGGTGAATTTCAACTTTCAGGCCAAGGTTGCTGTGCTGGAAGCACGACTAACTGAGATGGTTTTTATATTTTATAGATATTGGCCTGAAAGGAACACTAAAGGGTCAGAAACTCATATGTATTCCTGACCATATAGTGTTAAAACCCCTTCAGCCACTTACCTTTATCCAGCGCCGGGCTCCCTATGCGCTGGTGACCTCTCCTCCACCTCCGACGTTGGCTCCTGAGTGGAGCCGAATGCGCATGCGCGGCCAGAGCCGCAGGCGCATTAAAACGCCCATAGAAAAGCATTAATGCTTTCCTATGGACGTCCAGCGTCTTCTCACTGTGATTTTCACAGTGAGAATCACGGAAGCGCCTCTAGCAGCCTTCCGTGAGACAGCCACTAGAAGCTGGATTAACCCTCAGTGAAACATAGCAGTTTCTCTGAAGCTGCTATGTTTTCAGTTGCAGGGTTAAAACTAGGGGGACCTGGCACCCAGACCACTTAATTGAGCTGAAGTTGTCTGGGTGCCTATAGTGGTCCTTTAAGATCTGAAATTCACTTTAAATTCTCAGCTTAGTTAATAACACCGTGTGTGAATAGGATGCATTAGTTTTTCTTTGTGTCCCACTCTCCTTCATGCCCTACATATCTAAGCATCAGCAGATATGACAATCGCCATGCACAAGGAACATTTGCCAGCCGCTAGTTTCTTGTTGCCATGTCAGTCTGATGCACTGGGCTTTGTCTAGCTCTTTGTAATTGGGACCATACTTGAGTATAATGATATAAAGAGATTTCACTGATTATCTGGTCTCTAATTAGTGGGATTAAAACAAGCATTTTTAGGGCAAAGTTCCAAAAGAATATACTTTTTCTGATCCACATTTAGGTTCTTGACACAAAATGTAATGTTTCTGTTTAATAGTGTTTTTCTCGTTATTGAGGTATAGGGAAACCAGGACATACACAGAATGATAAAGTGAACATTCATCGTGTGCACACAATACTATCATATTACAAGGAAAAAAAACAGATTGCTTTTTTTTTTGTTTGTTTTTTTTTGGTACTTCACCTTTAAGGGCCCACATACATGTTTTGTGATTTTCACTATTGAGTTTTTAATTGTAGTGGGAGTTTCCTTGTGACCGCTGAGGTATTCTTTAAGTCCCATGTACATTATACAAATATATTCGGGGTCAGTACAAACCATTATCTGGAAATCTATTCATAAACAGGGCTATACATAGGATACGAGGTCACACATTTAGGCTGGAAGAAAGTAGATTTTGTCTAAGGCAAAGAAAAGGTTTTTTTACAGTAAGAGCAATAAGGATATGGAATTCTTTGCCTAAAGAGTTGGTTTTATCAGAGTCCATACAGATATAAACTGCAATTGGATAAATACTTGCAAAAACATAACATTCAGGGATATAATTTCTAATTAGTGGGGTAATAGCTGCTTGATCCAAGGAGACATCTGACTGCTATTTTGGGGTCAAGAAGGAATTTCTTTCCTAGTTTGTTGTAAAATTGCAATCGCTAGGTTTTTTGCCTTCTTTTGGATAAACAGCAAAAACATATGCGATGAAGACTGAACATGATGGACACATAGTCTTTCAGCTATGTAATAGTGTCATTAATCTTTCAGGCCTGGAGTTCATATTTCTGTATATTTCAAGAATGCTTGAGGTGACCAATATTCTCAGTGAGCATATGTGGCCTCATTACAAGAGTGTTTGTATATCTCTTATAGTACATCCAGTTTTCTAAAATTGCACATCCTTTTCTCATAGTGAATTGCTCACTTCATTCTTCAAAAATGTTATCTATATTTTTTCCCTCTCTCAGTGGAAGGTAGGAGAAGCCTGTAATGCAATGTGGTCTGAGGATGGAAATGTTTACCCAGCTACTATCTCTTCCATCGATGGAAAAAGAGGGACTTGTATAGTTGTTTATACTGGGTATGGCAACAGTGAAGAGCAGAATCTGTGTGACTTGCGATTCCCAGACAGTTCTGAAGTGGAGAGTGACCAGAAAGATCAAGAGCTGGTAAGAAACATGTGCTCCCCGCCACTGAGTCTCATTTGAAGTGTGAACACTGTGAAATGTTATAATTTCAATTCTGAGCTCTAATAAGTTAATGGAACTAATTTGGAGCTTGTTAAGGAAAGTACCAGGATATGTAGACATTTCATTGTTTCTAATCCCAAGTGTGGTCCATTTGGGGCCAAATTTAGAGGAAATCTGTTGCTGTGAATATTATGACTGTAACCATATTTCAAGATTCTGGTTAATTTAAACATTTGACGGCACCATGTTGGTTTTTTTTCAGTACACATGTCACCCTGTATATGATCTAGGAAATATAAGTGTAAACTTTGACACATATTTGAAGCCCATACAACATTCAGCCTACTATATATACCTTTTTGTACCTGCAACGTGTTTTCTAAAAAAACAAAAACAAAAAAAAACCCTATGGTTCTTACCCTGTGCTAGTATATTTCCAGCGGGCTCAACATGTATCGATATTCCTGATTCTTTTGCTTGTCCCTTTCCTGGGGAAACAACCTACACTTAAATATGTCATCAAACTTCAGTCAGAAAATATTTATTGTTCCAAGTGGCTCTTCCTCATAGGCCTATCACTGCTTTCTGTTCAACACACCTGGAGGATCATGTTATAATGTAAATGGTAACAGACTGGGTGGTCTATTGATTGCAGTTACAAATGTGGGGTTCATTGGAGAGGTGTTGCAGTGTTGAGTCTGGTAATTAAATGGGGGGAAATGTAAGTACAAAGCTTAAAACAAAGTATTCATGGAGACTGGGAGGAGTAGAAAATGGTAGAGTAAATTTTGTAATATTTGCAGCAGGAAGGGTGACATACAGAGGAGACAGTTTTTGTAGTGTTGTGTACTTATAGCGTGCACCAATCTGTTTCTTAAAGCGGCACTGTCATGCCGAATCCCGTTTTTTTTTTAACCCCCCTCCCGCCTCCACTACATCCAATTGACCCACTAGTCACCCCCAAATGCCCCTAAGCCCCCCACATTACCTATTTTAAATCCTTATTTTCTGCCCCGATCTTGATTCAGGGCGCAGCCATCTTTGTGTGGGTAGGTGAAGTCCCTCAGGGACACGTCATCAGCCCACACTAGGCAGACTGTGAGATTCCCGCACATGCCCAGTGAAACACCTGGACATGCGAACGGGAATTTCATCTATTCATTCATTCATCAGACAGACGAATGAGTGAATAGAAATATCAGCCGAACAAACAAACACAATGTATCAGTGTTTGTTTGTTCGTTCAGTTTATTACAAGGAGGGAGCTACCGGCATGCAGCTCCCTCCTTGTAATATGTAACTATAGAAGTGGCAGGGAGCAGTGCTCCCCACCACTTCATAAGCCCCCAGTACCCCCTCTCACTCTATGGGGGTCAATATGACCCCCATAATAGCACAAGGGAGATTTAAATCTCCCAAATGCCCCTACTCACTATACCGCGAGTAGGGGCATGTCTACTAAACAGTGAGCAGCCTGTGGCTGCTCACTGTTGAAAAAAAAGACATAAATTACAATAAGGGGGGGCGGACCTATTGTCCTCCCCCCCTCCCCCACCCTGAGCGGCGGGTGGGGGCCATGAAGATAATGAGGGGGGGACCTACTGTCCTCCCCCCGGCCCCCACCCCTGAGCGGTGGGTGGGGGCCCTAATAAAACAATAAGGGGGGGGACCTACTGTCCTCCCCCCCTGGCCCCCACCCCTGCGCGGTGGGTGGGGGCCCCCAGTAAAACACAAGGGGGACCTACTGTCCTCCTGGCCCCCACCCCCGCCGGGTGGGTGGGGGCCCCAGTAAACAATAAGGGGACCTACTGTCCTCCTGGCCCCCACCCCTGAGCGTGCGGTGTGGGGCCCCAGTAAAAAGGGGACCCACTGTCCTCGGCCCCCACCCCCTGAGCCGGGTGGGTGGGTCAACACAAGGGGACCCACTACCTTCGGCCCCACCCCGCGGGGTGGGGGGGCCCCAGTAAAACAATAAGGGGGACCTACTGTCCTCCCCCCCTGGCCCCCACCCCTGCGCGGTGGGTGGGGCCCCTAATAAAACAATAAGGGGGGGGACCTACTGTCCTCCCCCCCTGGCCCCCACCCCTGCGCGGTGGGTGGGGGCCCTAATAAAACAATAAGGGGGGGACCTACTGTCCTCCCCCCCCCGGCCCCCACCCCTGAGCGGTGGGTGGGGGCCATGAAGATAATGAGGGAGGGGGGACCTACTGTCCTCCCCCCCCTGGCCCCCACCCCTGCGCGGTGGATGGGGGCCCTAATAAAACAATAAGGGGGGGAGGGACCTACTGTCCTCCCCCCCCGGCCCCCACCCCTGAGCGGTGGGTGGGGGCCCTAATAAAACAATAAGGGGGGGGACCTACTGTCCACCCCCCCCTGGCCCCCACCCCTGAGCGGTGGGTGGGGGCCCTAAATGAAACACCCCCCCCCAATCAAGGTGACTAGGGGTCCCAAGCCCCTAGTCACCAACCCCCCACCCAAAAAAACCTATCCCCTACCTACCCCCCTCACCCCACAAATAGTGAGGGGGGAATAAAATAACTAACCTGTAAAAAAAAAAAAAAATTAAACTTACCATTTGACGTCTTCTTTTTTCTAAAATCTTCTTTCTTCAGCCCCCAAAAAGGCCAAATAAAAATCCATTACACCCGTCGCACTTTAAAAAAAAAAAAAACCGAGCGCAAAAAAAAATTAATCCAAGTTCGCCCTTCGAGGGCACGCCGCAGACTGAGCTCCGCAGGGCGGGTCAAGGCTTATAAAGCCTTGCCCCGCCCTGCAATTAGGCTTAGAACACTCTGATTGGTGGGTTTAAGCCAATCAGAGTGCTCTGAGTCATTTTACACAGCGTGGGAAAATTCAAAAAGAACTTTCCCACGCTGTGTAAAATGACACAGAGCACTCTGATTGGGTGGCTTGAAAGCCACCCAATCAGAGTGCTCTGAGTCATTTTACACAGCGTGGGAAAATTCAAAAGAACTTTCCCACGCTGTGTAAAATGACTCAGAGCACTCTGATCTTTACTTAGTATTAGTAAAGTTGGCTGTTAGACCAATTTAGGTCTTTCAGCCTTTTAGTAGATAGCTCCCTGATACCGTGGGAATTAGGGAGTTATCTACTAAACGGCTGCAAGATGCAGCCACAGCAATGAATAGGATCAGAGTTTCATTCATTAGAATGAAATTCTGATTCGAATAAAGTGCCGAATTGCGTTCTAAAAGAAACGAACAGACTGTTGTCATTCAGTTAGAACGCAATTCGGCAGTTTTGTGGAAAGTGACAGGAAGCATTGTGGGAACACAGAGGGAAGGAAAGGATCATGGGAAAATTGCTCTGACCAGCGGAAATGAAGCACACTTTGCTCCTCCGCTGGTCAGAGCTGGTCAAGCGGAGGAATCCTCCATAAGGCAAAGAGTCCCTACTTTGTCTTATGATTTTAAAGAAAACTAAAGAAGAAAAGGAAGAAAAGAATAACAGATCCTGAGAGAGGGGGAGAAGAGGAAGAGATTGAGGAAAGGTAAGTTCGGCATGACAGTGCCGCTTTAACTAGGGGAGTATATTTACAAAGACTGTTATGTCTAGGTGGGTCTGAATATAAACTTTAGGTATGGTAAGTTAATTTACAAAGTTCTCCTACCTGCCAACCTCTTTAAAGTGGATCTGTCAATTTTGGACAGATTTGGCGTGGGTCCGGTGGCCACAGGGTGCAGAGACGGTGTTACTCATGGCCGCCGCCATCTTTATCATGCAGGTTCACTTGCCAGAAGCCATGTCAGTGTGCGCGAGAGTGGAGGATCCCACAGCTGTCACTTGTGATGGCTGCTGGGATTGGACAAAAGTTGACGGCGGAGACCCACCTTTTGTAAATTTCAGGCTATGCCATAAGGCAAGGTTATCCCTACTTTGTTTTGTGGCAGGGTTAGGGAACCTTCAGCACTCCAAATGATCATTATGGGAGCTGTATTCCACAACATCTTGTGTGCTGAAGGTTGCCTACCTCGTCTTCCAGTATCTTTGGATTGCGTTGGAATTTAATGACATTCCAACGCAGTCTGAATTCATTTTTCATAAAGATTATATCTTAGAAAATACAGAGAAGTGACAGATCCGTGTTAATCTGTGCATTTGAAATGTAGTACCAGTATGAGCCAAATATTTTGTGGAGGGAGGACAAATAACACTCCCAACACACTCCTTTTATTAAAATTTTCTTTCTTCCAATCACTAAAAGACATTTTATTGTGTGTGTGTGTGTATGTATGTATGTAAGTATATGTATGTATGTATATATGTGTGTGTGTGTATGTATATGTATATGTGTGTGTGTGTATATATATATATATATATATATATATATATATATATATATATATATATATATATATATATATATATATATATATATATATATATATATATACAAAAACACCAACAAGTGTAAAGCATAATTCATACAAAAGTAACTATATAAAGAGCCTAATAGTTAATCTTCTTTTACTTTATGTTTATGTTCTAGGATGTGAATGGAGATGAACATTCAACTGACGAAAGTGAATTGTCTTCTAGATCTACTAACAAAGATCACCATGGACGAACCTCACCATTGCCTCCACCCTGGAACTCTTACTTCCCTCCCGTTCCACCTCCACCGTTTATGCCAGGCTTCGGCAGGGTAAGAATACTTTCTTAATATATTACTGGGCATTATGCAGTGAGTATCTGAAGTGAAACATAAAAATAGAATAGTTTTTTTTTTTTTTTTTCTTTCTTTGGACTGTCAGTGTATCCCATCGTTTTGCTTTTTAGACAGGACAGATTTTATTCATTTAGCCGTAAATTTTGTGTAAGGTTTCCTGTGCCACTTCAGGTGACCAGGTCAATATCTGGGAAGTTCTTACCAAGCGTTAAACTTGTATGCCCGTCTCTGATGGTGGTTTAGGTGATTATAAGATTGCATTATAAAAACTTGTAGATCTATTTAATACTAATTTCCTTTCAGCATGGTGAGAAATCAAACCCGGGCCATTCCTACCTTTCAGGTTGGCCCCCACCCTTTTCTCCAGGACCACCAGTAAGTCACAGAATTATATTCAGTTTTATGTTTTATGTTTCATGTGTGCTTTCATCTCCTACTAGTGTCTAGACCTTTTTTCAAAACTTAACTGTGCCTCCTATTTGCTAAGATCAAGAGAAAATAAGTTGGCGTGACTAAAACAAATCACTGGTATCAAATTTAGTTTATTACAATATGTAATGGAAAGGATGTTAAGCCTTCCATCGGAGCATAGAGGCAAGCCTTCATCACTACTGAGCTCAATATTCTTATGTTGCAAATACATTACGTGTGGGAGGGAGTGACCTGGGTACCAGGTGACACTTCTTTCTTCTCAAAGTGGACTTGTTATGACGAGTTAATTTAATGTAATAACCGCTCCTAGAGCAATTAATATTTCTTTTATCTTAATAATAATATATTTAATTACTTAATTGCTTTAGGAGCTGCTATGAAGTTACCTCCTTGCCAGCATTACTATGTTACACAGTCTGATGTTAGTAAACTGCTACATTCATTCTCTAGTCCCTTCATGGTCCTGCCACTCTAATTGCGATCGGCCCCCTTTTGGGAGCACTTCCCCAGCAGGTCAATCCTCTTCCATGTCACTGACACACTTCTTTCATTGGTTGGGCATCAGAACAGAATAACACTGACAGGGAGCAAACATTCTTGTACTCTCCTCCTATAGAGGTCTATACTGTGAAGCAATTGGCATTTTTGTTTGTTTTAAAACATCTATAGAGTTGCTTGCCGTTCTGTGAGCACAGTGAGGTAGATATTTTTATTTTCTTTCCCTTTTACTTAAAGGGACTCTATAGCGTTGGGAATGAACCTGTATTCCAAACACCATAGTGCTGCTGTCAGAAGCAAATGAAATAAAATAGAAACAATAAAAAAAAAAAAACACACTTTCTGGGAGAAGTTAATTTCAAATTACTTGTGCCCTAAACTATTCTGCAGAGTACCTTGTCACTCTTGGTATCCAAAATTTCTAAACTGTTGGAGGTGATCAGAGAATCCAAGTTTACATTTGTGGTAAAACCAAAAACCGTCTTATAATGATTTGTGTGTGTTCTAGTTGATTCCGCCCCCTCCTCCAATGGGCCCAGATACCACTGAAGATGATGAGGCCTTGGGAAGTATGTTAATTGCCTGGTACATGAGTGGCTATCACACCGGTTATTATTTGGTAAGTTAAAATTTGTTACACACAGATAACTGTCCCAACCTATTGGCTTATTTAACGCACTAAGCAAAATTTGTCACCAGTTTTTTTGTTTGTTTTTTTTGGTTTGGTTTTGCTGTTGGGCCCCTTTCAACGTGGGGTTGTGTAATGTAATATTGAAGCCTGCATTTAGTTAGATTTTTAGTTATTACTTTTCTCTGAGCACATTCCGACTACAGCTAAATTCCTGATTTATTTAACAGTTCTTATATATTCTTCTTATCCACTTAACAGATCGTTAAGCAAACCACTATAGATTCTTGTTAAACAAGTTGCCCATGAACATCAGATCTGTAGTTCACAAGCCTATATAGAGGAGCATTATTGTTTTTAAACTTCAAATCCATCACTCTAGAACAAAATTCTAACCTGTAGAGGATGTTGATCTTAAATAATTGTTGCAGTGTTATTAGATTGTGCTGTCTATATTGCATTATAGGGGTTAAAACAGAGTCGAATGGAGGCTTCATATGGAAAGTATCCCCCACCCAAATAACTGAAAATTCATGAACATGTAAGTATTCAATGAAACATAAACTGTGATATAGATACGGGGAATAGTGATGTCCCGAACTGTTTGTCGAACGGTTCGCCGTGGACTCATCATTGAGTAAACTTTGACCCTCTACCTCACAGTCAGCAGTCACATTCCAGCCAATCAGCAGCAGACCCTCCCACCTCCTGGACAGCTCACTAAGAATGCAGCTTCACAATGGATGCTGTCCAGGAGGAGGGAGCGTCTGCTGCTGATTGGCTGGAATGTGTCTGCTGACTGTGAGGTACAGGGTCAAAGTTTACTCAATGATGAGTCCGCGGCGAACAGTTCGGAATGAATGAGCAATTAGAAAATTATGTCTTCATAGCAATAGAGCTCCACTATACATTACATCTAACTTTATATTTTGATATTGGAAGAGTGCTCCTGCACCAGTGTGACCTGCCGGAAGATAATGTATTTAGGATCTGAAGTGGAACCTCACCACAGTTATGAGTGATCATGGTCAGCCTAGAAGGAGAGGAAAGATGGTGGAGATGTTGCGTAGGAACCAATTGTAAGATGTGTAAGCCTGCTGCGTCACATACACAACTAGACCATCGATGGTACAGGGATATGTGGAAAGAGGAGTAAACTGAGCTAGAGAACGTAAGATTGAAGTAGAGAAATGTGGCTGTGCAAGAGTAACAGACTGGTGGGTGTAGCTGTGTGTGTTAAGTAAAGGGTAGACTGGAGAAAGGAAGTTGGGCTGATGTTTGGACAAAGCATGGTTCTAGTAGCTGTTGTGAGAGGAAATGACATTTGAATAGGGGTTATATGAATTAATAGGTGGGATAAACCACGGAGAGAACTAAAAGTTGCTGCAGATGTGAAATAACAATGAGTGCAGCTTGGGTTATTCCATAAGGGAGACATCCATTTTGTCCCTGTTAAAGTTGCACCTGAACTGAAGTACTCAAATCAAATAAGGAAAACGTGTGATCTAAACGTATGTTGTGCGTGGGAATAACAAAGGGCTCGCGTGTACACATGCAAAGCTTTTAATGTCATTTGTACTATAATAGGAGTTTTCTTATCGCCCCTTGCAGGTATTTTAAATGCACAGAGGATGTGTCTTCCTTGGTATTCAACACACAGAAAAGGAAAAATAAAAGTCTGAGGATCACTGCTCTCATTCATCTGTTCATTATCTCTCTGTTCAGCAATAGGTTTTCGGTTTGAGAAACCTGTAAAATTGGAACCTACAAGTGTTTTTTCAAGCTTTAAAAATATTAAAATAAATGGTTACCCTATTTTACTTTGCTTAAAGGCAACCTCAGCAATACATGGTGATGTTAAAGGTTCTGATACTTGTTTTAAGTGTTTTTTTATAACACTGTTTTTGGTAGTTATCTTACGGAGTTCGTCTAGTTTATGTATACATTTAAAAATGCCAAACAGGAAGGAATCCTTATACAGAATCACTGGCCACATTTACAAACCCCTTGTGCAGGGAATTGCTTTTTTTTGTAATAATATTTGTACAGGAACTCTCTCAAAAATATTACTATCACACGTACCATGATGTAATCCAATATACTTTATTCATGTCGTGTGTGTTTTATATGTGGTTTATCTGTCTAATTGTGCCTGCGTTTATCCTTTATCTGTTTAACCACCTTGGTCCATCTTTATAACCTCACTATATTCTTGAACAGTACAGGAGAGAATATCTGTACTGAACATTTAAATACTTATTTACTAGACTGTGGGTTGTTGTTAATTCACCAAGAAATTGCCATTTAAGGGGGAAAAAATCTGAAATGGGAAAATTAATAAATAAATTTTGGCCTTAAATGTTAAATTTCCTAGATTTGTCTCCTACAAATTCTGGTTCAGTGATTATCCCTGATAGTGTAAGCCTGTAAGGAATGCCTAAGGTGAGTTAATTTCGGTCTCTGAATGAGGGGAAACAATGAGAGAACAACCATGAACGGGATACTGTGGCACAAATAAAAATGTCTACATATGGAAAAACATTTTAAGCTGCACACTAGCAACCTCTCTCACGGTCTGTATTGCTTCCTCCAGTGAAGAGGCCCTGACCTTTATAGAAGGATTACATAGGCAACTCCCCAAAAAATGTTGATTTGAAGAAAAGTCTTGAACTTTGCAATAGTCACATTAAGTCAGTGCAATTCCACAAGTTGAGGTTTAGTGAATAAACCCCATTATGTGATCTTATTCAACTCTTCGAGCACCACTGAAGTACTGCGCAATGTATTGGTGCTAAAATGTTACGGCTCCAAATTTCCTTTACGTATGTTTATTCTGGGTTCTAAATCAGTCATTTCTCTTGTTTGTTTTTTCTCATTGTTTATAATGTTTTGTGATATGAAATAACATTCTATCCATTCTGAGACATGTCTGTTCCCCACAAAATCTTTTTTTTAGATCTCTCACTAAATGAAATGAGTTTGTTTTCATAGGATAAGGTAAAAAGTTATGGATGTGGTAAAAAGCTTTCGATCATGCTAAACTTATTCTGTTAATAATTATTGATCAGATCATAGCCGATTTTCCTACTAGCCGCATGTTTACATTTAGGTTGGTCAGTCCATGAAAAGGGTTGTTTTTTTTGTTTTGTTTTTTTTTTTAAAGCTGCCTTAGACTGAATTAGTATTAATGTGCTTTTCATCTGTGTGAAAATTATTAAATGATTAATCAAATAATTTTAATCTCTCTTGTGCCCCATTGTGGTTAACATGAATATTCAAAACATAAATTTTTTTTTATTTTTTTGGGGCATCCTCATTCCCTTATTTTTTTACTGTTTGTTTAACCAGTGATAGTGAAAGGTCTCTTGGAAGGTCTTTTTCTGGTTTGTGTAACTGGCAACATTGTTTAATTTGAGAATTATACCTTTTTGTAGGAATCAATAAAGATACATATTTCGTCAACCTGTCTTTCGTGTGTTCTGTTATTAGTGCATTTCTTAATCCCTTCACTATAAAGTTATGCATAGGATGAGTCTCATATGCAAATGGTGTAGGTTTTTTTTGTAATGACCAGAGTGATCTAAAACTTTTACGAGGGGGGCAGGGCCCTTCCTCCCTGCCGACTGGAAGCGTGTTGGAGGAGCTCCAGTTTGATTGATTGGGCTATAAAAGCTGATTTTAGGGTGTAGGCATGTACCTCGGCACCTAAAAGCTAACATCCCCTCTTACAACTGCTGGTGCCGATGCAAACTCAAAACTTGAGGACACTGAAGCTCTGGTGCGGCAACTGAAATGTGCGACCTACTCGGATGAAGGGTGAGGTGGACGGCTGCTCACTTACCCTCTTGCAGACTCCCACGCAATTGGCCCTTGATGGTACATCTGGCTGGTCCCGTTCCCTCCCTATAGACCGACTGGGATATCCGGGCCTCCACTGAAGGGATCCACAATTGCTGATTGGAAGGAAGGAGAGTGACCCCAGCAAGTAATATGCTGCATCCTGACCCCAATATGGCCACTGAGCCGGTGCCTCTGGGGAGGCAGCTAGGGCTGCGGACCAACCTGCTAACTTGGCTACAGACCGATCTAATACTTTTCCCAGCCCTAGCTGCCCAGATATTGGAAGTACCATTACACCAAATATCTGTTCAGAATTTTTGCAGAAAATGTCTTCTTCTGGGCATAATATGCTAAATTCTTGAGAAAGTAACATCCAGGCATGAAACGCATAACCATCTCCATGTCAGTGCCTCTCTCTGCACTGGTGTTGCCATTATGTTTCCTGTGTGATTTATATCCGATAGAATACAGCTTGGATTTTGATCACCTGGTCGAACCTGAATGAGTATTTCTTTTTGTACCCGGTGTTGTAGTTCGATCTGTTTTTACTGGTGAGAGAACCCACCCATCTGTTTCCAGATGGTAACTACACATGGATCTCTATTCACAACTATGTGCTTTGGTTTTGGGACTGAACCTGTTCTAGTTAAATATTAATTTTACTGTAAAAATCTAAACAAGTGTGTTTCATTTGTAGAGAAGGTGCTAATGCCAAAGAAGATAAAATTCCTTCCTGTGTATTTTCTTGCAGTATGAACCAGATTTTACTGTAAACAGAACAATACCCTAATATAACTTTCTGTATATTTACTACTGGAGTGTTTAAAACTCAAGCAAATAATCTCATAATCCTAGGCTTGACAAATCCCAGGTGCCATGGTGACCAGGAAATTTGTCCTGGTGCCTGGGATTTGTGAGCCCGTTCAGCCCCATAGCTGACTGGCTGCCTGAGAGCAGAGGCAGGTGGGTAGCTGGCTCATGGGAAGCTCAGGTTGGTGGGAGTTGAGGGAATGCTGGCGGGCGGCTGACTGAGTCCGGAGCCGTCGAGGGAAGTGTAATCTCACTGCTCTGCTCCTTTGCGCGCCTTCCTGTGATGCTGAACGTCACTCCGGTCCCGCATCACTAAACTGTGCGAGAGGGAGCAGAGCAGTGAGATGACAGCAGCTCCACTGGACCCCAGGGACACTGATCCACTCCAGCTCTCCAAATGTAGGCTGGGTGGACACATCAAAACCAAATAAATAATTAGTGAGTGTTGCAATATCTGTGTGGCGAACGTAACCTCGCCACTGGTTCTTGGAGGGGCCTGTGTGCCGGCCTCCTGCCCTGTGACTATGGCCCCTGTAATGAACTTTGGGTTAAAGACTCTAGTTGTGCCTCGTGGACTTACAACAGGGACAATTCGAACTCCCGAAGCCATCTTGTTTAGTTGAACGCATCCAGCGGTGTTTTGTCGTCGAGTGCATGGAACTCAATTTGGACACTTGACGGCGCGAACACCGCTAAACTTTTACCTTCCTTGGATGTTCGGCTATTCGAACGGGACTCGAACTGCGTTTGGTAAAAAAAAAACTCCCGAACAAGAGATGTACACTGACTCCATTCACGAACGGCTACTTTGGCCTTTTGAACTTTACTTCGAATCCCCGTAGTAGACTGACCGCAAGCCCCGATTCACTGGAACTGTTTTGGGCATGGGATCATGCCTGCGGTCGGTCAAATAAATGGCTTCCAGGAAATTGCTGAACCCTTTAACTGATCTGGGTGATTTTTGGATATGTTGGTTACCCAGATCAGGGCTATATGGGGATGTAACTTTTGTGGGGGGTTTATGTATTTTTAGGGTACTTTTGGGGTGTTTGATAAAAAGTATTATTTTTTCAGTGCTTGGGGATAATTGGATTAGATTAGTAGAGTTCCTGATCCAATTATCTCCCAGGCACAGAGGAGGGGTTATCTGATTATGTATGGGAGTGTCCTGGACCTGAGAGCCAATGTAATTGTGTGTTTTTGCTGTAGTCTACATTCTGGTCCAGGGGGGAGTGCCCCTTGCATGGGGACATGCATATAAGGCCAGTTGTGGCTGCCATTAAAGCATTCCAGCTTGCACTCCAAAACTGTGTTTCGTCCTGTTATTGGAGGGAAGGAAGATTTAACTCCTGTGTCTGCTGTTCCAGCTTGCAGGGGATTCAATGGGACATGATGGCATGTTCCCTCTTTTGTCCTCATATCACAAACCTTAGTTCAAAGATAAAATATGTGGTGTCTGATAAAGTACTGCTAATCAGCCCACACTGTTATTAAAAAATAATAATATGGTGGTCAGTATGACCTCCTGTATCAAGAAATAGGACCTAGTCGTCCCATAATCCCCATCTGACAAGTCTCGGCTGCTCACTTGTTACCTCCATCTCATTAACAGTGGGATGAGGGTTACATATAAATTAATGATACCTGGTCTAACGTACACAACATATTCCTACCATGGCTGACTAGTTGGTTTAACCCTGTTGGGAAAGAGTATGGGGGAGGGGGCTGGCACAGAGCAAGACCCCCATTAATGTGTAACCCCCGTCACCTTTAATTGACTAAAGTAATACAGATGTGCTTTGTAAGGCAGTTGGTCCATTTCTCTGTTCATTTTATAGCTGATTCCAAATTATTCAAAACTAAATTACCTGCAATTAGTGAACAGTCTGATTGCAACTATATATTTAATTCAGGAGTGTTGAGCAAAGTTTACTATTCTGGTGTCAGTTCTGAGATTAGTAAATAACCCTGCAGAGTGCAGACTAAATCTTCCATTTTAACATTAGAGAAACAAAGATTAAGTAACTTTTGAAACTGTCCTTTCAATCTAAACTATAAAATATCCCAAGTATATTATAGAAAACATTGTTTATAGTATCTAAAATCAGCCCTATTCACTTATTATGTTAGTAAGCCCAAGTAAAATCCATATAAAATTACAAAGTATAAACACGCCTCCCAACTTGATCCTGGGGTTTCTGTCCTGATTTTTGGGTCCACCATCATGACTTAGTTCCTCCATCTTGACTTAGTTCCTCCATCTGGACATAGTTTCACCATCCTGACTTAGTTCCTCCATCTTGACTTAGTTCCGCTACCATGACTTAGTTCCTCCATCTTGACTTAGTTCCGCTACCATGACTTAGTTCCTCCATCCTGACTTAGCTCCTCCATCCTAACTTAGTTCCTACATCCTGACTTTCCTTCTCCATCATGACTTAGTTCCACCATCCTGACTTAGTTACATGTTGTCCTGTTTTTGGGGACTCCAAAAAAATTTCACTAACAAGCACAGCGTGAGCACATCATTAGATGTGCTTGCTCTTTTCAGGGCACTTGGACCCTGCATGGAGCATTGAAACAATGCTCTGCCTGTGGCTGAACCTCTTAAGACAAAGTCTGTGCCACAATCTTATCACTGGCCCGCCTCCTCTACTCTACCAGCACTGGCGTACATACCAGGGTCGCAGGGGTCGCGACTGCGACCGGGCCCGGCCCACCAGGGGGCCCGGCCGCCCCTGCGACCCGGTATGTAGCCACAGGGCCAGCCTCTTCCCCTGGGGGGCCCAGGAGCCGACCACCCCAGGGCCCCCCTGAGGCTGGCCCTGCTGACCCCGGGTGGCTGGTCGGGCGGGCGGGCGCGCGAGGGAGCACTCAGTGCTTCCTCTTCAGCTCCCTCGCGCACCGCAATGATACCGGAGCCGGAAGATGACGTCATCTTCCGGCGCCGGCATCCCTACGCGGCGCGCGAGGGAGCTGAAGAGGAAGCGCTGAGTGCTCCCTCGCGCGCCCGCCTGCCTGCCCGCCCAGGAGCCCCACTGGACCTCAGGGAATAATCCCCCCCAGCACTCCAAGAGGTAAGGAGGCTGGGGGGATTATATTAAAAAAAAAAAAATCATGTGTGAGTGTTAGTGTGAGTGTTAGAGTGAGTGTTAGTGTGTGTGAGTGTTAGAGTGAGTGTTAGAGTGAGTGTTAGAGTGAGTGTTAGAGTGAGTGTTAGTGTGTGTGAGTGTTAGTGTGAGTGTTAGTGTGTGTGTCTGCTAGTGAGTGTCAGTGAGTGTGTTACTGTGTTTGTGTGTTAGTGAGTCTGTTTGATGTCTGTTAGTGAGTGTGTGTCAATGAGAGTATGTTTTGTAAGTGAGTGTGTATGTATGTCTGTCGCTGACTGTATCTCTGTCAGTAAATGTGTGTGTCTGTTAGCTAGTGTGTATGCGTCTGTAAGTGAGAGTGTGTGTGTCTTCAGCACTTACCTTTCTCCAGCGCCGGATTCCCTTGGCGCTGAGGATCCCTCAGCCTCTCAGCTCCGAATGCGACCGCGCACGCATTCAAACCGCCCATAGGAAAGCATTACTCAATGCTTTCCTATGGACGTTCAGTGTGCTCCTCTAGCGGCTGTCAGTGAGACAGCCACTAGAGGCTGGATTAACTCTCAGTGAAACATAGCAGTTTCTCTGAAACTGCTATGTTTTCAGCTGCAGGGTTAAAACTAGAGGGACCTGGCACCCAGACCACTTCATTGAGCTGATGTGATCTGGGTGTCTGTAGTGGTCCTTTAAAGGACCACTATAGTGCCAGGAAAACATACCCGTTTTTCTGGCACTATAGTGCCCTGAGGGTGCCCCCACCCTCAGGGACCCCCTCCCGCCCGGCTCTGGAAAGGGGTAAAACTTACCTTTTTCCACCGCTGGGCGGAGAGCTCTCCTCCTCCGATCCTCCTCTTCTCCTCCCCGTCGGCTGTATGCGCACGCGCGGCAAGAGCTGCGCGCGCATTCAGCCGGTCTCATAGGAAAGCATTTACAATGCTTTCCTATGGACGCTGGCGTGCTCTCACCGTGAAAATCACAGTGAGAAGCACGCAAGCGCCTCTAGTGGCTGTCAATGAGACAGCCACTAGAGGATTAGGGGGAAGGCTTAACCCATTCATAAACATAGCAGTTTCTCTGAAACTGCTATGTTTATGAAAAATGGGTTAACCCTAGCTGGACCTGGCACCCAGACCACTTCATTAAGCTGAAGTGGTCTGGGTGCCTAGAGTGGTCCTTTAAGTGTGTGTGCGCATCTGCATGCACTGGCGTACATACTGCGGTCGCAGGGGTCGCAGCCCTGTAACCCCTGCGACCAGGTGCCCACCGCCATGTGTTGCGGCCCGGCCCGCGTGCGGGGGGGGGGGAGGGGCCCACGGATCAATTTTCGCACCGGGCCCCATGGGTCAAAGTGTGTACTAACTGTCTAACACAGTGGCTCCTGATTCTATGGGATGCTACTTGGGAAGTACAGGGAGTGCAGAATTACAGGGCAAGTTGTATTTTTGAGGATTAATTTTATTATTGAACAACAACCATGTTCTCAATGAACCCAAAAACTCATTAATATCAAAGCTGAATATTTTTGGAAGTAGTTTTTAGTTTGTTTTTAGTTTTAGCTATGTTAGGGGATATCTGTGTGTGCAGGTGACTATTACTGTGCATAATTATTAGGCAACTTAACAAAAAACAAATATATACCCATTTCAATTTATTATTACCAGTGAAACCAATATAACATCTCAACATTCACAAATATACATTTCTGACATTCAAAAACAAAACAAAACAAATCAGTGACCAATATAGCCACCTTTCTTTGCAAGGACACTCAAAAGCCTGCCATCCATGGATTCTGTCAGTGTTTTGATCTGTTCACCATCAACATTGCGTGCAGCAGCAACCACAGCCTCCCAGACACTGTTCAGAGAGGTGTACTGTTTTCCCTCCTTGTAAATCTCACATTTGATGATGGACCACAGGTTCTCAATGAGGTTCAGATCAGGTGAACAAGGAGGCCATGTCATTAGATTTTCTTCTTTTATACCCTTTCTTGCCAGCCACGCTGTGGAGTACTTGGACGCGTGTGATGGAGCATTGTCCTGCATGAAAATCATGTTTTTCTTGAAGGATGCAGACTTCTTCCTGTACCACTGCTTGAAGAAGGTGTCTTCCAGGAACTGGCAGTAGGACTGGGAGTTGAGCTTGACTCCATCCTCAACCCGAAAAGGCCCCACAAGCTCATCTTTGATGATACCAGCCCAAACCAGTACTCCACCTCCACCTTGCTGGCGCCTGAGTCGGACTGGAGCTCTCTGCCCTTTACCAATCCAGCCACAGGCCCATCCATCTGGCCCATCAAGACTCACTCTCATTTCATCAGTCCATAAAACTTTAGAAAAATCAGTCTTGAGATATTTCTTGGCCCAGTCTTGACGTTTCAGCTTGTGTGTCTTGTTCAGTGATGGTCGTCTTTCAGCCTTTCTTACCTTGGCCATGTCTCTGAGTATTGCACACCTTGTGCTTTTGGGCACTCCAGTGATGTTGCAGCTCTGAAATATGGCCAAACTGGTGGCAAGTGGCATCGTGGCAGCTGCACGCTTGACTTTTCTCAGTTCATGGGCAGTTATTTTGCGCCTTGGTTTTTCCACACGCTTCTTGCGACCCTGCTGACTATTTTGAATGAAACGCTTGATTGTTCGATGATCACGCTTCAGAAGCTTTGCAATTTTAAGAGTGCTGCATCCCTCTGCAAGATATCTCACTATTTTTGACTTTTCTGAGCCTGTCAAGTCCTTCTTTTGACCCATTTTGCCAAAGGAAAGGAAGTTGCCTAATAATTATGCACACCTGATATAGGGTGTTGATGTCATTAGACCACACCCCTTCTCATTACAGAGATGCACATCACCTAATATGCTTAATTGGTAGTAGGCTTTCGAGCCTATACAGCTTGGAGTAAGACAACATGCATAAAGAGGATGATGTGGTCAAAATACTCATTTGCCTAATAATTCTGCACTCCCTGTATGTATAAATGTGCTGCGTATACATTTTCTGCACAAATTAAAGGACCACTCAAAGAACCATAACTACTACAGTTAATTTTAGTGTTTATGGTGAAAGGGAGTCTTTGGACACCATTTCCCTAGTTTGTGACAAACCTTTTTCATTACCTATAGTCTCGCTCCACTATTGCATCTTGGATAATGTGGAAGTGAACTTAATTTTCCTTCTGACCTTTGTAGGCAATTATAGGCTGCATTTCTAACATTTTACACTTCAGGTGAATCATACAAGAAATATCACCATTTAATAAAATCTTCCCCAATAAAATCTGAGTTCCTTATCATCAAATTACATTTACACATTTACCTACATTAATTAATATATTTTAGAAGGCTAAATGATTTACCAAAGTTTTCAGACACATCAGCTGCAGTAATTATCTGATTCTTCAAATTTAGAATTCAGTGATGTAAAATTCCTCAATGTATCAGCTGCAAGAAAGAGAATTAATGAAATAAACAAACACTGTTACACTCATCTTAATATATACCATATACACATGGCAGTAACATGGTAACCCATTCCTCGGCTATAAAATAATTAGCTCTGTGATCCGTTCTTCAGTTGTCATATGTAATCTATACAATAAAACCTCTTCATTAAGCTAAAGCCAATGTACCATCAAATCTTTTCTTTTTCATTTTTTCTGTTTGCTAATAATAAAGTTCCTTTGGGATTCCTTCATGAGTTAACTGGTTTAATTCCTACTGCTCAATAGAACGTTTCATGTACTGCCCATCAGCATCTGTGCCCAGAAAACATGGTGGATCTGGCAACTGTAAGCCTCATCTATGGTAGCAAGGTGAAATGGGGAAAGTATCAGATTGTCTGTTTGCTCATATCTTGGTTGCTCTTGTCTTTTCTAGGTTTCGTATGGTGCATCAGTCATAATTTTGGGTGCCAGTATACTATGTCAAGGTGCCATGTACAATCCATAGGACACAGGCAGTGCAATCTGGCTTGAATTTCAAAATGTGATTGGGCTTTAGACGTTTATTTAATGTCCTCGAAGTTACAATTAATTAGCAATTTTCAACATCCTAAACAAATTGATTTAACCAAACATACTGATAATGAATATAATGAATTTTAAAACATTTCCTAGGAAAGCTAAATCAGGATCTTGAAATGATGAACCCGGAAAGTGCAGCTCTGTTAGATTCTTGCAGTTGAGGTCATGAGGCCCTGAAAATCTGGATAATTTTTTCATTGTAGGTGCAGAACCTCCAGACTTACAAAATGTTTTAAAAACTCAGCTTTAAGAAAGAGAGAGCACAGTATATATTATTAAACAAGAAATCAACATGTAATTTGTTTTATTCTTATTCTTATTATGCTGCCATTGAATGGGTGGTCTCCAGGTGCTGGAGAGAGTCTGTTTTTTGAGAAAGCACCCACTAAACGGTTTAGCCAAAATTCTGGGCATGGCACAAAAAGACTGTTATCAACTTGACCACTATACTGAGCTGTACTGATTATGCCTCTAATGCCTCGTTTCCACTGAGCGGTATGTTTCGGGATGGTACAGTTCGGAAGGGTTAGAGTGGTCCAGCCTATTCAGGTGAGAGTTTCCACTGCAAGTTGGACTGCCAGGGGACATGCGGGTTTTAGACCAAATGCCTAGCGTGTCATTTGTCGTGTATATTGACATTTTCCTGTCCACCAATCAATGGATTGTATAGTGTGACGCCAGTAGCTCCGCCCTAACCGTACCAAACCATTTCCTATGGACCTACATCTGAAGGGGGCCCTGGAATGGTGCGGTTTGGTTCGGTTTGGGCCACTTTCATAATGGAAACACTCAAAATATCGTACCGACCCGAACCGTACCGCTCAGTGGAAACGGGGCATAAGTGAAAAGGAAAACAGTTTCAGTCACATGCCAAATGATTAGGAAAGGCGTAACACATGTTGATTGAGATGTAGCATGTGCTGGTGAGGAAAGAAATGCAAATACTGCTAATTTTTAAGCAAAGGGCTCCGGTTTACATCCAGTGTTACAGCTAAAACATACATGTAGGAAACTGGTTTATTGTTAAAAGAACAAATACGTGAACACATATTGGACCAGAAGTATAGAGTGACAGACTACACAGTGCAAGGTGAAGAGTGAGGTAGATTTAATTATGGTCCAAAAGACAAATCAAACATATGATGATTCAGCTGTGAGGCCTTATACATGAATAAGGCCTCACGGTCCACACATTGTATCTTTGTATCTTTGGGGTTTTTTTTTGTTTTTTTTTAAATTCTTTATTTTGGTGTGCATGGTGATTAGTACATACAAGCTCTTGGTGCCCCAACAGCAATCCTCGAGCATTTTATCTAGCATTACATTAGGAGCAGTAGAGTAATGAGCACATTTTTATATATTAACAGATTCATAACAGGAACATTCTATCAGATTGTGTATAGGGTATAGTTAGTGGGCATTTAGTCACAAACGCTTACTGACATGTCTGAGATACGTGAGCATTTTGTGGCGGCTGGAGTAAGTAGTATGGTTCGTTTAACCGCTATTGCCTCTCATGATGGGTCTGCCGTACCTTCGTGTAGTTAAGCGTGGAATACATGAATATGGAAGCAAAAACATGCCAAGCTTACTAGTTAGCGAAGCAAATGTATAAGAGTTTAACACTCCACAGGTACTCATACATATACATCAGGTGTGGGAACAGTGAGAGATAACATCTACGCCTGTTCAGTTGCCTGAGTGAACAGAGAATAATCAGCGGAGAGGCGAAGTGGTGTATTATAAGTATGTCTATACTGCCTCTGTGGTAACTGTGAGTGAGAATATATACAGTTAAGTACCTGATGGGCTGATTAAAGAAAGGTGGAGTATATCTCTGGTCTGAGTGAGTAAATAATAAGCTGCTGCGTGGCGTGCCTAACTTAGACTAGGTTCTCAGTAGCTTGGAGGCAACACTAGATGAAAGAACAAAAACCGAACAAAAAAAAAAACCAAAGAGAAAGCATCAAACATGTGTGATTGCACTTTGAGTCTTTCCACCCCGGGGGGACCCCCATTCCAGCAAGATGATAGTCAATGGTTTTGTGCCAGGAGACCCGTTTGGGTAACATAATAATGGCAGAATGACCGCCGTGTTAGTTGTAGTGTGAGTCCCCTTGTGGTATACTTGCGGTTCCATCAAGTGCCTGTCTCGTGCAGGAGGTAAGTCCCATTAGCCTCGTTGTTGTTCATGTGCGTCCTGCGCGGTGATCCTAGAGGTTCCGTATGCGGAGCTATGTAGCTGGAACACTGTCTCCTCTTTGAGTATTTGGCGGTGTTTAGGCAGTAGTTTGCAGGTGTCGACCTCCAGCAGTTGCTTGTGGAGCTGTTTGCGTTGGCTTGAGGTGGCTCCGGCTTCTCCGCCGGTTTGCTTGGCTTGGGGTGGGTCTTTGCAGGTGCCCGGCGGTTCCCATGTGGCTTGTGCCGGCCTGCTGCCACTGTGAGGTGGGTGCGTCCGTCTTCCGTCTATCGCGGGTGACTCGACATGCGGTCTCCGTCATTTTGATTGCGGCCTGCGAGGTTTGGGGCCCCCCTGCCACAGCTGATGTTGCTGCACACTGACAGGGTTAGGGTGGGGACCGGGATCACCCCCCCAGGTCCAGAGGGGGGGGGACAGGGCCAGTTCCACCTAGCCTTGTGCTTCGCTCATACCGCTGGTGGGCAGGATAGCAGGGCAGCGGCCGTCCACCCCACTCACCGCCCGAGTGGTCTCCATCATGGGTGACGGAGAGCGCCCCTCCAAGGGACTAGAACTTTGCAGCAAGCCTCTCCTCGGAACCAGGGTGGCTTCTTGCACTGGGTCGCTGCTGTCAGGTAGGTATTGTCGTTTTTGTGCTGAAAAACTGGGAGAGATTGCAGGAGCCACACTATTTTGCGACTGTTCAGCATGGCGGTCCGGCCCCGCCCCCTTGCATCTTTGTTTTGACTATTATTAAATCTACCTTACTCTTCACCCCGCACTATGTCCAAGAGACAAAGTAAGATACAAAGATACAATGTTTCGGCCGAGAGGCTTTATTCATGTATTAAGGCCTCACAGCTGAATCATCGTATATTTGTTTTGTCTTTTGAACCATAATTAAACCTACCTTACTCTTCACTCTGCACTGTGTAGTTTGTCCCTCTATACTTCTGAATTTATATTGGGGGCTAGCAGACCTTCCCCACATAGCTCTGGTGCATCAAGATACTAGTGTGCAGTACTCCACTACCTGGTTGATAACAGAAAATCATCAGTTAATTGCCATTCAATTGCCATTTCCAAGAGTGTCGAGAAAGCACGGTGGTTCCTCTTTATGTGGATTAAAAAGAAAAAGGCATTGTCCAAAAAATCTGCCAAAAAAAATCTTTTTTAAATAGAGGAGCCTATTGGATATTTGAACACCAGACAAGACACCCAAAGGGTCTTAACCTGGAATTGGATTTGGATGCTAGTATTAGGCATTAGATAGATATTAGTTGAATGTTTTTTAGTTTTCCTCCTATTTCAGTAATAATATCAATTTGATTAAAGCATGAATACATTAATACAGTATGAAACTTTAGGGAGGGTACTTAGTCAAGAATGCGATGATGTTGCCACTTTTAATGAAAAATATGTGTCTTTCCTTTTTTCTTTGGCAAGTGCATAAATGTAATGGAAAAATATTGGAACCAATTAGAGTATAACGAGATTAATTTCCTCCCAGTAACTGGACGACACGCAGTTCCAGTTGTACAACACAATTTTATTGGCCACACACGGCTTTTATGCATAGCCCCATACAAGGAGTCTTCCACACACACTATCAGGGGTTAGAAACCAGAATACTCCATCCCGGAGAGCCCAAGCGCGGGAACGGGGGGTTGCTATCCCTTTTGTCTCCCAAATATGGAAAGCCCACCACTCCAGTGAATGGTCTCCCACCCGGGCGACAGGGGAGTCTTCATCCCATGAGTCTCTGTGCCTTGGAGCCAAAGTGCAGGAAAGGAATTGTCCCTTTGTCTCCCAGGCACAGAAAAGTCAGCCAAACTCGCCAGTGCCCCAAAAGTGTCCACACCAACCTCAAGGACCCTCACAGTGGTACCTTCCTTGGCCAGTCCCTCTTCGCGCGGTCCCGGTGTGCAACCCAAACAAGGGAAGCGTCTCCTTTCGGGGTATGAATGCTCCCACTGGCTGGCATTCGTCTGTACGAATGGCAGCCACCCAGGGGAGCACTCATTAATTACTTCCCTTGAGGTTTCACATCTATGTTACAAGCGTGAACGTTCTGACTAATTGGTTTGAACATTCTAATGGGGCACCGGGGAGGTCTTTGTTCGGGACACGAATAAGTCGGGAATCAGTCCACGAATGCTCCCCCTGGCTGGCGTTGTCTATACGAAACGGTGGCCACCCAGGGGAGCACTCTTTAATTTTTTCCCTTGTGGTTTCACTTTTATGTTTCGTCGTGTGAACGTTCTAACCTAGCGTTCTAAATGGGGTACGGGGGTGGCCACCGTTCGGGAAACGAATGGATTCCCCTTGTGAAAGCACTCCCGAATGGGAAGCGGGCACAATGCACAAAAATACAGGGACACATGTGTAATAGAAAGAGGAGATCCACAAACAGGCAGCGGTTCCGCCACACTTACTTGTCACTGGATGTGCACAGTTCATTCCCTAACAGCACTGAATGAGCTGCTTTTAATTCACAACCTGGCTGAAGACTTAGAAACTACAAACAAACAGGAAGTTATATCATTACTATATGTCACCCATGACGACCTCTACATCCAATGCAGGTTGCTTTGTAGTTCAGATCACTAAGTGATGACAATGACTGAGCTGTGTACATACATCTCATAATAAAGTCTCTTTTCTTCTTTCCTTTTTTTTTTTTGTAGTGAGGGAACGTGGCTAAGGAGGCAAGATTATGATATAGGATTCTGCAAATTTTTTTTTTTTTTTGTAAAAAAACTGGAAATATTTTATTAATGCAAAAATACAGTTTAATAATGTTTAATAATGTGTCTAGATCCTATCAAATGCATTAAATTTGTGATGCACCTGCAGTGTTCTTTTGAGGAAGTGCTTTTCATCATATGTTTCGATAAAGTTTATAAAAAAAAAATATATATAGCAATATGATTTTAAACATATGTAGGAAACCATTCTGGTGGTTTGGTAACATTGCTTTGGGACAAATTGCCTTTAAGAATGGGCAGGGAGCCTATAATACAAGTTGCGCTGAACCTGTACTTTTACACGTGAGTGTATCCACCTTGTATGCCATCTCTGTCCCTGCATTATCTACTGAATTACAGGTGATACTCACAAAATGTGAATAGCGTGCAAAAGTTCATTTATTTCAGCAATGCAACGTAAAAGGGGAAACTAATATATGAGATCGACACATTACATGCAAAGCAAGATAGTTCAAGCTGTGATTTGTCATACGTGCGATGATTATGGTTTACAGCTCATGAAAACCCCAAATCCAGAAGCTGGTACTATGGGGCTCCTTACTGTGAAGGAGCTCCTCTCTGGAGACTCTGATATCAAGGGATGTTATTCTACGGATGGGGACTCCGACAGTGAAGAATACTACCCCTGCGAAGAACCTGTTCATGCCCAGAGGGCGTTCTTAAAGTGGGGGTACTGTCATGGTTCTCACCGTGCCATCCAGATGTCCAGACGTGGTCGACCCACAGGTCTGCACTTAGCGTTGTTTTTCTAATAGTACTCAGGGCTGGTGCAAGGATTTCTGCTGCCCTAGGCAAAGATCCATTTTGCCTCCCCCTCATGTCACTCACTTACTGACAGACACACACTGGCATAGACACACACATTTACTGACAGACATACACTCACTGACACACACAGAAACTCATTGACAGACATACACTCACTCACTGACATACACTCACTCACTGACAGACACACAAACAGACACACACTCACTGCCAGACACACACACAGACACTCACTGACATAGATACACTCACTCACTAACAGACAGACATACACTCACTCACTGACAGACACACACACAGACACTCACTGACATACATACACCCACTCACTGATAGACACACATACACACACTCACTGACATACTTACACTCACTGACAGACACACAAACACACACTTACTGACAGACATACACTCACTTACTGACAGACACACACACAGATACACATATATACACACACACACACTCACACACAGGCAGACACTCACTTACAGACACACTGACAGTCAAACACTCACTGACTCTCCTCCAGACACTCACTGACCGACATACATACACATAAACTCACTGACAGTCAGGGCCGGTCTGGGGATACGAAGCAGCCCTGGGAAAAAATCTATGCCAGCCCCATAAGTCAATGTGCTATGTAGTGTGTGTTTATATATATATATATATATATATACATACACATACATATATATATACATACATACACACACATATATATAGAAATTTCGATGGTTGCATTCCTGTTAATAAAATAAGCCTGGTGCTGGTCAGCAATGAAATATAAAATAAATGTAATGAAAATAGCACTCCAAGGACTTCAAAAATATGGTGAAAAAAACGTATCTTTTTATTCAGGCATCTGCCAAGGTGAATCAACGAATCAGGATCCTGATGAAAGTTCTATTAGAGAACTGAAACGTTGATTCACCTTGGCAGATGCCTGAATAAAAAGATACGTTTTTTTCACCATATTTCTGAAGTCCTTGGAGTGCTATCTTCATTAGATTTATTTTATACATATATATATATATATATATATATATATATATACATACCAATAATAAAAGACCCTCTGTGGGTCGAAACGTCGATCATCATAAATTTATGGCATAAGTAATTTGCACGCTGGAATAAATTTATCACTTATTTAAAAGACCTGTGAGTGCACCTTATATATATTTTATATATATATATATATATATATATATATATATATATATATATATATATATATATATATATATATATATATATATATATATATATAGTGTGTATATGTATGTGTATATTGTAGGTAGGTAGGTACCCCTTACCCACCCAATTGTGGATAGTTAATACAATGCTAAACAAAAATCTGCACACCAGTCAAAAATACCGTTTTACTTTTCCCACAGAAATCCCAAATCGGCAGTGATGTTACAACTGCAAAGGATTCTGGGTGGGCTTATGCAAATTAGTTTAACAAAGAATCACATTTTTGCCTCATTCCATTTTAAACATGGATTCCTTTTAATTTGTGTTTGCAGCAAACAACTGCTTGGAAGACAACTTAGGATAAGATCTTTTGTTAAATTAATTTGCATATGCCCACCCAGAATCCTTTGCTGTTGTAACATCACTGCCGATTTGGGATTTCTGTGGGAAAAGCAAGTCTTATGGCTTGACTGGTGTGCAGATTTTTGTTTAGCATTGTATTAACTATCCACATACTTCAGGTAATTTTTCCCCACCATAACCTCTTTGGATTTTGCTTCCCAAGCACTACCAAGCCTCAATAAGCAAACCAGTAACCAACCTCATGCTGAAGAATTGCATTAACAACGAAACAGCTGTCCATGAGTGGTTCACTGGTTTTGCATCTTATCCTAAGTTGTGTTCCAAGCAGTTGTATACTGCAAACACAAATTAAAAGGAATCCATGTTTAAAATGGAATGAGGCAAAAATGTGATTCTTTGTTAAACTAGTTTGCATATGCCCACCCAGAATCCTTTGCAGTTGTAACATCACTGCCGATTTGGGATTTCTGTGGGAAAAGCAAGTCTTATGGCTTGACTGGTGTGCAGATTTTTGTTTAGCATTGTATTAACTATATATATATATATATGTAGAAAGGCCATTAGGCCTGAATTTGTGGGAGCAGTGGCGGCTCTAGACTTGGCGAGGTCTTAGGCGAAACTCATACATGAGGCCCCCACTAACACCATTATTGGAAAAAAACAGCAGTTGACTTGTGTGTGTATAAGAAGCTGTAGATATATTGAAGGGCGGGCTTGCAGTACTGGATATAGAGAACAAGTCTTTGTATACGTCGTTGCATTGTCTACCTGTGTGTGCCTGAGAGTGTGTGTCTGGCAGTGAGTATCTTTGTATATGTATGCATGTTTCTCTGAGCATGTGTATGTTTGTGTTACTGCCTGTGACCTTTGGCATTAAGTTCATGGCGAAGCTATGTTTTATGACAGTGTGTAGAATGATTGCCTTCAGGGGGTGACAGGGTGAGTAAAGGAGTAACTGTGGCAGGGTGATTGTAAAAAGAGCAGGAGGGTGCCAGAGTGCGGAGAGTGGTGCCCGTGTGTTTAGAGGGAGAGATAGTGTGTATGGAGGGGGGGGTGACAGTGTGTGCGGAGAGAGGTGACAGAGTGTGTGGGGGTGACATAGTGTGAGCGGGTGACATAGTGTAGGGAGGTGGCATAGTGTGAGGGGATGGCATAGTAAGAAGGGGGTGACAGTGTGAGTGGGTTACATTAGTGTTAGGGGGGTGACAGTGTGAGGGGGTGACATTCGTGTAAGGGGTGTGACAGAGTAAGAGGGAAGAGACAGAGGGGGGAGACCTAGTGTGAGGGAGGGTGACATAGTGTAGGGGGGGTGACAGAGTGAGAGGAGGTGACAGTATTAGGGGGTGACAGTGTGAGGTGGGGTGATGGTGTGTGGGGAGTGACAGGGTGGGGGGTCAAAGGATGGGTGACACAGTAAGAGGTGGGGTGATAGAGTGAGGGGGTGACAGGTGAGGTAGCAGGGTGAGAGGGGGTGACAGGTGGGGTGGCAGGGTGAGTGACAGGGTCAAATGTGGGGTGAGAGGGGAGGCAGGGTGAGGGGGTGACAGGTGGGGTGACAGTGTGACGTGGGGTGACAGTGTGTGGGGAGTGACAGGGTGAGGTGAGAGTAAGGGGGGTGACAGTGTGGGAGTCACAGGGTGGGTGACAGTAAGAGGTGGGGTGACAGGGTGAGGGGGTGACAGTGTGAGAGGTGGGGT
>OW240916.1:293692179-293764364 GCA_933207985.1 Pelobates cultripes | reverse complement strand
GGGGTGACAGTGTGTGGGGAGTGACAGGGTGAGGTGAGAGTAAGGGGGGTGACAGTGTGGGAGTCACAGGGTGGGTGACAGTAAGAGGTGGGGTGGCAGGGTGAGATGTGGGGTGACTGGGTGAGAAGGGGTGGCAGGGAGTGAGGGGGTGACAGGGTGAGGGGGTGGCAGAGTGAGAGGGAGTGAGGGATGGCAGGTGGGGTGGAAGGGGGATGACAGAATGAGAGGTGGGGTGACAGGGTGAGGTGACAGAATGAGAGGGGAATGACAGGGCAAGGTGACAGGATGAGAGGTGGGGTGACAGGGTGAGAGGTGGGGTGGCAGGGTGAGATGTGAGGTGACTGGGTGAGAAGAGAAGGAAGGGTGAGGGAGTGACAGGTGGGGTGGCAGGGTGAGAGGGGGTGACAGGGTGAGTGACGTTAATTGACAGGAGTGAAAGTGACAGGTGAGTGACAGGAGTGAGGGGTGACAGGGTGAGGGTGACAGGGTGAGGAGGTGGTGACAGGAGTAGAGGTGACAGAGATTGAGAGTGACAGGGTGAGGGGTGACAGGAGTGAGGGGTGACAGAGGTGAGTGACAGAATTGTGAGGGTGACAGGAGTGAGGGAGTGACAGGGTGAGGTGGGTGACAGGGTGAGGAAATTTGACAATTGAGTGACAGAGGTGAGGGGGTGACAGGAGTGAGGGAGTGACAGGGTGAGTGACAGGTGAGGGGCAACAGGGTGAGGTGACAGGGTGAGGGTGACAGGTAGAGTGACAGTGAGGGGGGGTGACAGGGTGAGGTGACAGGGTGAGGGGGGGTGACCGGGTGAGGAGGGTGACAGGGTGAGGGGGGGAATGAAAATTTACCTTTTTCCCTGGTGGTCCAGTGGGGTCAGTCTGGATGGCTCCCTGGTGGTCCAGTGCGCCGGATGCATAGCTGCAGACCACATGGAGAATGTCTCGCGATCTCCATTCAGAGCGTTGCCGTGGTAACCCGCGGCAACGCTCTGATTGGCTGGAGAGCGCGAGACACCTCAGTCTGCAGCTCACACCCGGCGGAGCTGCAGACTGAGGCTGGCTCTCCCGGGCAGACTGACAGGAGGGGCCTCGCACCCGGCGGCATACAGGGCAAGCCGCCGGGCCCCCTCCTGTGTCGGGTCCTTGAGGACCCGACATGTTAGTCTGCTCTATGGCGGTTTAGGCGGCCGCGAGGCCCCACACAGCGCGAGGCCTTAGGCGGCCGCCTAAACCGCCTAATTAGAGAGCCGCCTCTGTGTGGGAGTAGTCCCCTCCTTAAACTCCCAGCCCCTACTCACCTCTGACGTTCAAGTTCAAGTGTTCCTGATCAACTTCCGGTTCGCTTGACTTCCGGTCCGGGCGTCCTGTCTGTCAGCTGCAGTCTCCGGCAGAATCCTCCGTCCTATCTGGGGTCCGGCTTGCTGGCTGCTAAACCGTGAATCATACTTACGGTACATTCCGGTCCCCTCCACGCGTTCTGTGGTCTTATCGGGGGTCCGGAACGCACATGGCGGTAATCTTACCGGGGACCCACACTACGGTATCTAGGCGGTCAGTTTGGTACATCTTTCCGGGCGGTCCTACACCCCCCCCCCATGGACTCGTAGGTTCGCGGTTCGTTACTACCCTCGGTCAAAAACTTTACTCTTGTAAATAGGGGCATGTAAATCCGCATTGGGTTAGCCTCTGCTGTTATAGCAGAGGCTATGCTACTATACTGTGTATATATAAAGGATGCCATAATTCAATATAGTGTGCACGGCATATTGCTACTGGTTGTAAACTTTCATTCATGCTTTCCATTATGGTTCTCTTGTGTCAGTTTCACAGGCCAAGTATAGTGGGTTGTTATCTCCACCTAGTGGCTTTTTATGGTATTGGCTGGTTCGTTATGTATTACATGTAGCTGGCCTGCACTAAACTCTAGCAGCAGCTGCAATCTTACTTACTTGGAGGTTTTACCGTGAAATTACTAATTACACAATTTTATACCATTCCTTTATGTGCAAGTTAATCTTAGCTCTGTTAAAAAATTTCTTTGATCTCCACAGATCGCCCATTTTGTCATGTATTACGGCTAAATTGCAAAACCCTGGTTCTTGTCCTTTAATCCAGGTTTAGTATTTATTTTACTTCAGTTTCTGTTTTGTCAAAGCCTCAGGCAGCCTTCACTTTACACTTGTCACTCTGTATCGAATCACTCGTTCAGACCCCCCAGGAACTCATGTTGCGCTCATACGCCACGCTCACACAGATCTACATCTGTCTCAAACCCCTTAGGCTTCTTCTACGATATCACCAACCGCTGTGCCTCTCTTCCAAAAAATACTCAAAGGTTCAAGTTCCCAGGTATAGCCACTATCAAGGTTAGTATCTACCCATTACATAATTTGCCAATTTATCCCATAGATGGTACGTGAACTGTCTCACAGGGTCTGCGCTCCAGACCTAGCTCACCGAGGCATTTACAGGCCCCGCAAGGCCATCTCCCACCTCAACACGGAGGTACGGCCCCACGTCCAAATCATAGTTAAACGCCTCATTCGCTCTTCTACAGGGCCGTAGTCAGGGCCTCACTTTCCACGGCCACACGTTTTGAATCTCTTAAATGTCATCGAGAGGCCAACATCCCACCACCACATCTGTGGGAACGTACTTACCTCGGCCAAATCATAGATAGAGCCTCTCACCGCCACTTGGCACTAGTAGGGCCTCATCTGTCAATAGTCAAAGTTAGGTTTTTCGCTTCGGCAACCCCCCTGCACCCACCCTTTTGTGTCAATTTCTCAGACGCCCCTACCAAATCCAATTCATTAATTAGCTCCCAATACAGGTCCCATTGACGAGTTGCCTACCGATGAGATACCATTCACTCCTATCAGACCCGAGTCTCCAGGCGAATCTCTCGCCCCTTCTAACCCTACGTCTTTGAGAGCATGGACTATTCCAAAAATTACGACCGAATTTAGGCTTAGGGGCATCCCCTTTCCTGCTACGGCTCGTAAGGCGGAACTCTACAGACTTTTGACCAACCAGACTTTGACACTTGCACGGTGTTACATGGCGAAACAGGTACTATTTTTCCACGCAACTCACTTTCGGGTCCAGAAGCAGCCCTTAACTGTTTGATATTTTCGCAGAAACTCTATGCTGGCTACTTCTGAACATTCTCAGGTGTCACGCCGTCATTCATTATTTGGATGACTTCCTCATAATAGAACCGAGCGCATGCACATCCACCGATATCCTCAGCACCTCAGTACTTTTCTCCACTCTCGGGGTACATTTGTCTCCCTCTAAAATGATTGGCCCCACTACTAAACTTACTTTCTTGGGGATAGAGCTGGACTCTGGTACTTTCCGCGCCAGGCTTCCCCCCGACAAACTCGTCCGCTTGAGAGGGGAGATAGACATGTTCCTGCGGAATGATGTATGCACCAGGAAAGAACTTCAGTCCTTATTGGGGTCCCTGAATTTTGCGATGTGCATCATTCCGCAGGGAAGGTCTTTTGTATCCAGGCTTCTTTGTCTGCTTCACGGGGTACCTGACGCCTGCCCAATTGCGTTGCACGCCAAAGCTGACCTACTCATGTGGGGGAAGTTTTTGACTGAGTGGAACGGTATCTCCATGTTATTCCCCCTCTCTCCGACTCCTCACCCTGCATTCAAACTGACGCTGCAGCCTACACGGGTTTCGGAGCTATATTCGGTAATCACTGGTTTAGGGGTCACTGGCCCGCTGAGACGGATGCCTTGCCGGGTTTCAGAGAGACCTCAGCCCTTTTTGAAATTTACCCCATTGTGGCAGCCGCACACACCTGGGGTCATCTCTGGTCCGGCAAGGCAGTAAAATGCTATTCCGACAACTTGTCAGCTTGCGATATCATTAACCTCCCTTACCATCATTCGGCTGATTCGCAAGCTGACCTGGCTGGAAGCAACTGTCCAGTTCCACTTATTTTGCTTTCACATCCCGGGTATCCACAACACGGCAGCTGATGCTCTGTCTCGATCTCAATTCCAGGTATTCTTCCAGGCACTGCCGTCAGCCCACCATCAACCATACAGAACACAGAGGTTTCACAAGTTAATCCTGGATTGAACACACTTATGCACCACGTTAGGACTCTTACGCACCAAGCACTATCACCTAACACAACTATCACCTACAGTAGGGCACTTACCATTTTCAATAAATTCACAGTTAAATTCGGATTACAAGGTGATTTTTCTACCCAAACTATGGTGGCTTTTGCCTCCTTTTGCCACTTACATTTAAAACTTTCCCACAATATAATTAAACTATACCTCACGGGGGTGCAGCATCACAGCCTCACAAATTTCCCTAACAACACCCCCTTTTTGTCATCATACCCCATCAAGAAAATCTTAAAGGGTATCTCTAAAGTTTCGGTTCCACTTATTACCACCAGACTACCGATAGATGGGCCTATCTTTAGATTACTTAGCAATCTCCTTGACGAATCCCCATTTGATCCCAACACAAACCTGGTGATCAAGTCTGCTATCTATTTAGCTTTTTATGGGTTCCTAAGACCTAGGGAATTTGTTTTGTCAAGGAGATATCACACACAGCCTTAAAACCTCACAACTCACAAAAGTAGAGGATTACTACGTTCTCACGATCCCATCTACCAAAACTAATCATTCACTACACCCCACTATCATTCCCCTCTTTCCAACAGATAATGCTTGGTGTCCGGTTAAGGCACTAGACCACCTACAGTCAACTCATAACACGCACTTACCAGACTCACCGCTCTTACAACTACAAGGGCACCCACTCACCACAGCAAAATTCACCACGCATGTTAGAATCTTATTGGAAAAACTGGGTTACAACCCAGCTTCGTTCTCTGGGCACTCCTTCCGCATAGGTGCTGCTTCATCAGCTTCTAGTACAAACACCCCTGTCCACATCATAAAGAGACTGGGTCGTTGGAAATCCTCCATATACAATACATACATTCCACGACCAGAAAGAGAGCTCCGCCAAGCCTTCAGGAATTTAGTTATGTAATAAATGCAATAAAGTGTGTTTTTTTTCAAACTTCTCTTTGCCCTCTTTTATTTAAAGGCCCATTCGGACGTTGGTTTCGGCACACCACAACAAACTTTCATCTCAGACACTATCCATTACATATTAAATTCCAAGCACAAATATATATATATATATATATATATATATATATGGTATATTTCTTTTTCTAATTCAAAATATTAGTCCTTTCAGGGTAATTAAATTATATAGTAAAGTATACTCACATGCAGACACAGACAATCTTACTGATGCACACAAATAGGCTCATTGACAGACAATCTCAATGACACACACAGACAAGGTTACTGGTACACACAAATTTAGTACAGACAAACTCTGATACACACACAAGCTTATTACAGACTGTGACAGAACCATCTGTCTGCTGGATTTTTGCCCGTTCGTCTGTTTGTCCCCGTTCGTATGAATGGCTGGTTTCTATAGCCCAGCCATTCGAATGACTCTTTTTCCCGAACAAAACCGCAGAACGAACGGCCACCCAAGTGAGGAGTGTGCTGCAGGTTAACGAAGTGATCACCATTATAACGTTGTGGTTAACCGCAGACACTTCTCAATTAAACCGAACTCAGGGTGGTCGTCGTTCGTATGTCGACCACGAGGCAGCGGCCATTTTAAATCATGCGAACGCTCAGCGGTGTTTGGCTCTATTTCTATGGAACGGAAAACGGACACTTTTTCTGTCGAACACCGCTGAAACAAGGGAACGCCTGGCTGCCTCCACGAAAGCATGCGAACATCGGCCGTTCGGGAGATTGAGAACACACAAAAGACTTAACCCAGATAGCCCACCCATGGAGTCATTCGTGTACCGAAGGACTGTAAGAACTTTGACTCCATGGCGATTGAACTATGTGTGTGGGATCTGAGCGCTATTCGCCAATAATATGCACTCAGATCCAGGCTATCTGGGGACATGTAATACGAATGGGAAATGTTCAGTCTTCATGTAGTTATGCATTTTTGTGTCTTTTATTATTTCATGTTTAAGATGGCGACTGTCCTTGTCCTGGAGTTAATTGAGTTACTTGGTAATTAACTCCAGGACAGAGGGGAGGGAATCAGAATGTACTGTGGGTAAAATATGTGACTGTGTGTCAGAAATGTCCTGCTATCTGTCTGTACTTTAAGTCTTCCATTTGGTCCCCTAGGGGAGTGTCCACCAGGTGGGAGACCTGCATAAATACGGGCAGGTAGCCCACAGTAAACCCAGATCTTATTTGACCCTCAATGCGGAGCTTCTGTCTCGTTATTGGGGGGATTTCTTCTTCACGTTAGAGACTGCTGGATGGAACGAAAGCCGCTTTGGGGATATTATTGTTCGACGGTTCCTAGCAGTTCGTATATTGCCGTTCGGGAGTTTGGAGCCGTTCGTGGATTTCGATCGGGAGATTGCCGCTTCCCCTGCATTTGGTTCGTGGGTTACAGAGTAAGCGAACAGAGACTGTACTGCAGCCGGGGAAGGTTTACTAAACGGCGGTTTGGCTTAAAGACACGGGAGGTGTCTTAACAATTGGTGGCAGCGGTGGGATGAATCCTACAGCACTGGAGGTCAGCTACAAGAGATGCAGTACGAGGAATTAAGGCGTGCTACACTTAAGGACATATTGGAACGCCGAGGAAGGTCAGCAAGCAATTTAAAGAAACGGGAGATTATTGCTTTGCTAATGGAGATGGATGCAGCAACGGGAATGGAAAGAGTCAACGTGCCCAGTACCTTGGATTTAACACCCGAGGAAATACAATTCAACCGGGCAGTACAAATAAGGCTGGCACATTTTGGCCCCAACCCCTCAGCTGACATCGTGGTTCGTGTGCAGGCAGCAGTTGCAACACAACAGGCAGCCCGGGAAAGAGGAGCTGCAGCAGCAGAGGTACCGTATGACAATAATGTGGTTGCTAGAAAAAAGGTACCTTTTGCTGCGTTTAAAAATTTTGTGGAAACAGAGGGAGAGATTGATGGATTTTTGGCAGACTTTGAGAGGCAGTGTGCGCTACATCAGGTACCTGCAGATGAATGGGTCACCATCCTCTCTGGGAAATTATCTGGCCGGGCTAGTGAAGCTTTTCGGGCCATCCCAGAGGAGGAGATCACCAGCTATCGGGCTGTGAAAGAGGCGCTCCTAGCCAGGTATGCAGTAACCCCAGAGGCGTACAGGCGGAGGTTTAGAGAAACCAACAAGCTGGTTGGGGACTCTTATGTGGAATGGGCCTGCAGAGTCCATCGTACCGCAGCCCACTGGATGGCTGGATGCCAAGCGGTAACTGGGGAGGAGGTGTTACAAGTGTTCCTGCTGGAGCACTGCTTTGATAGACTACCTGCTGGGGTCCGGGAATGGGTCAGAGACAGAAAACCCTCTACCCTACCCGAGGCTGCCCGTCTGGCAGACGAATACACGGATGCCCGCAAGTTGGATGGTACAGCTGCTAAAGCCCCTGCCAGACTGGAATATCGACCAGCAGTAACACCCGCTCCTGCAGTCTACCAACCCCCAGTACACCGTACCCCAGCTGCACCACCAGCTAACAATTATATGCAACCAGCCCGATTTAATGCCCGGGAGTACTCCCAACCCATCCGGTGCTATGGGTGCAAGCAGTTGGGGCACAAGCGTCCTGAGTGCCCCCTGAACAGTGCCAACCAGGCTCAGTCCTGGAGGAGACCAGTTAACGGAAACCAGCGCCCACCTCAGCCTGCTGCTCACTGCCTAGAGCAGGAGGAATTTTGGGGCATTCTGCACGAGGCAGACCCAGTGCAAGCGGCTCACCAGGATAATCGCCAGCAACATCGGCAAACTGTGAAGCTAAATGGCAGAGTGGTGAATGGGCTGAGAGACACAGGAGCCACGATGACACTGCTCCAAAAGAACTTGGTCTCAGAGCATCAACACACTGGAGACACTGTGGCAGTAAGGGTAGCAGGGGGTGCCGTGTTTCGCTTACCTGTTGCCCGAGTACATTTGGATTGGGGAGTGGGCGCTAGGCATGTGGATGTGGGGGTGATGAAGGACTTGCCCGCAGATGTTCTTTTGGGAAACGATTTGGCCCCTTTGGTTTCAGCCTATGCTCCGATGGGCCCTGCAGACGTGAACCCAGTGACCACCCGTGCCCAGACCCGTGCTGCCGGAACCAGCCCGCTTGCTGACGAGACCCAGGTAAGATCTCCTTCCCCGACTGATACCCCAGATCAGGTCCCCTTAAGCTGGGATTCCCCAGAGGAGTTTGGGAGGGAAACCCGGGCGGATCCGACCCTCCAAAGATACAAGGACAGGGCAGAGGCTGGGGAGGAAGGAATAGATGGGGAACGGTATGAGTGGGTGGGGGACAGGTTATATAGGATCCCTAAACCTTCCCAGAAGAGTGTTGCCTCTCCGCCGAATCGCCAGTTAGTGGTACCTGCAAAGTACCGGCAGGAGATTCTGCGGATAGGGCATGATGTTCCTTTAGCTGGACATCTAGGGTCCCGCCGCACAGCCTATAGGATTTCACAGAACTTCTTTTGGCCAAACTTTAACCAGGCTGTGCGGATGTACTGCAGCACGTGTGACACATGTCAACGGGTAGGAAAGCGGGGGGACCACCCTAAGGCTAGGCTATTATCGATGCCTATTATAGGGGAGCCCTTTGCCCGCATAGCCGTTGACATTGTGGGTCCACTGGCCAGGGCTAGTCCATCCGGTAAGAAGTATGTTCTTACCGTGGTGGACTATGCCACCCGCTATCCAGAGGCAGTAGCGCTGTCTAACATAGAGGCAGAGACGGTTGCTGATGCCCTGGTTAGAATTTTTACTAGGGTCGGGTTCCCTAAGGAGATCCTCTCCGACCAGGGAACCCAATTCACCGCTGTGCTCACCCAGCAGCTGTGGAAGGTGTGTGGCATTAAGCCGTTACTTAGCTCACCCTACCACCCACAGACTAACGGTCTCTGCGAGCGCTTTAACGGTACCCTCAAACAGATGCTGAGGACCTTTACAGACACTTGCAGAGACTGGGAGAGATTCCTGCCTCATCTATTATTTTCTTATAGAGAGGTGCCCCAGGAATCTACTGGGTTCTCCCCCTTTGAGCTGCTGTATGGGAGAAGGGTCCGCGGACCCCTAGATCTCATTAGAGGCCACTGGGAGGGGGAGACGGAGCAGGAAGGGACCCCCATAGTGCCATATGTTCTGGAACTCCGGGACCGCATGGAGAAACTGTCCCTGATGGTAAGGGAGAATCTCCAGGCGGCCCAGGGGAGACAGAAGAGATGGTACGATCAGGGTGCCCGACAGCGGGTCTTCCAGGTTGGGCAAAAGGTATTGGTGCTTAAACCTGTGAAGGCCAACAAGATGCAAGCATCTTGGCAGGGCCCGTACAAGGTAGTGGCGCAGATCTGCGACACTACTTACTTGATAGCCAGCTGTGCAGATGAGAGGATCCAGCGGTCCTTTCATGTGAACATGCTGAAAGAGTACCAGGAGAGACCTGAGAACATTGCAGCAGTGTGTGCCCCAGCTGCAGATGATTCTGAGAATTTACCCCTTCCAGATCTATTAGAAAGGGATTCCCAGACTGACCTTACTACCTTGGTACAGCTAGGGGACCGGTTGAACCCCACAGAAAGGGTACAGGCGCAGCAGTTGTTATGGGAGAAGCAGGCGACGTTCTCCCAGGAACCAGGTTATACCACCCTAGCTGTGCATAAGGTAGAGACCCCTGGACAGACCCCGTTACGACAGCCCCCCTACCGTATCCCTGAAGCAGTCCGCGAAGGAATGCGGAAGGAGATACAGGAGATGACCCAACTTGGGGTTATCGAGCACTCCGACAGCCCTTGGGCCTCGCCTGTAGTCCTGGTGCCAAAGAAAGATGGGACCACCCGGTTCTGTGTGGACTACAGGCGACTCAACGAGCGGACCACCACTGACGCCTACCCAATGCCCCGGGTAGACGAATTACTAGATCGTATTGCCAGGGGGCGATATCTGACCACCATAGACCTGTGTAAGGGCTACTGGCAGATCCCCCTGGCCGAGGATGCTATCCCCAAGTCGGCATTTGTCACCCCATTTGGCCTGTACCAATTTAAGGTCATGCCTTTTGGGATGAAAAATGCACCGGCTACCTTCCAACGGATGGTGGATAGACTCCTGGATGGCTTCCAAGAATTTGCCTGTGCATACTTGGACGACATTGCGATCTACAGTGGGTCCTGGGAGGAACACCTGGTACATGTAGGGGTAGTGCTGGATAAGATTAGGGCCGCTGGCCTGACGTTGAAGCCAGAAAAGTGTCATCTAGGTATGGCTGAAGTGCAGTACCTGGGTCACAGAGTGGGGTGTGGGAGCCAGAGACCAGAGCCAGCCAAGGTAGAAGCAGTGGCTAACTGGCCCACACCTACTACTAAGACCCAGGTATTGGCCTTCTTGGGGACGGCAGGGTACTACAGACGTTTTGTCCCTGACTACAGCGCTATCGCTAAGCCCCTGACAGACCTGACGAAGAAGAACTTGCCTAAGCAGGTCCTGTGGTCTCCGGCTTGTGAAGCTGCGTTCCAGGCACTGAAGCAGGCTCTTGTGAATGCCCCTGTCTTGGCTGCCCCAGTCCCTAACAAACGCTTTCTCGTCCATACAGATGCTTCCATGTATGGACTGGGGGCTGTGCTGAGCCAAGTCGGGGAAGATGGAGGAGAGCACCCTGTCGCATATCTCAGCAGAAAGTTGTTACCCAGAGAAGTGAGTTATGCGGCAGTGGAGAAGGAATGCTTGGCCTTGGTCTGGGCATTGAAAAAGTTAAGCCCCTATTTGTATGGGCAAGAGTTTTCCCTTGTGACTGATCACAACCCACTCGTTTGGCTTAACCGGGTCTCAGGAGACAATGGGAGACTGCTGAGATGGAGCTTGGCACTACAGCCCTACAATTTTACCATCAGCTACAGACCCGGTAAGCTAAACGGAAACGCAGATGGGTTGTCACGACAAACAGACGTTTCCATCACCTCGTAGTCCGGTCATCCCCAAGTTGACCCGCCACAGGGTCAAGCCGGGTCTGCCGGAGTGTCCCACAAGGAGGGAGCCGTGTGACAGAACCATCTGTCTGCTGGATTTTTGCCCGTTCGTCTGTTTGTCCCCGTTCGTATGAATGGCTGGTTTCTATAGCCCAGCCATTCGAATGACTCTTTTTCCCGAACAAAACCGCCGAACGAACGGCCACCCAAGTGAGGAGTGTGCTGCAGGTTAACGAAGTGATCACCATTATAACGTTGTGGTTAACCGCAGACACTTCTCAATTAAACCGAACTCAGGGTGGTCGTCGTTCGTATGTCGACCACGAGGCAGCGGCCATTTTAAATCATGCGAACGCTCAGCGGTGTTTGGCTCTATTTCTATGGAACGGAAAACGGACACTTTTTCTGTCGAACACCGCTGAAACAAGGGAACGCCTGGCTGCCTCCACGAAAGCATGCGAACATCGGCCGTTCGGGAGATTGAGAACACACAAAAGACTTAACCCAGATAGCCCACCCATGGAGTCATTCGTGTACCGAAGGACTGTAAGAACTTTGACTCCATGGCGATTGAACTATGTGTGTGGGATCTGAGCGCTATTCGCCAATAATGTGCACTCAGATCCAGGCTATCTGGGGACATGTAATACGAATGGGAAATGTTCAGTCTTCATGTAGTTATGCATTTTTGTGTCTTTTATTATTTCATGTTTAAGATGGCGACTGTCCTTGTCCTGGAGTTAATTGAGTTACTTGGTAATTAACTCCAGGACAGAGGGGAGGGAATCAGAATGTACTGTGGGTAAAATATGTGACTGTGTGTCAGAAATGTCCTGCTATCTGTCTGTACTTTAAGTCTTCCATTTGGTCCCCTAGGGGAGTGTCCACCAGGTGGGAGACCTGCATAAATACGGGCAGGTAGCCCACAGTAAACCCAGATCTTATTTGACCCTCAATGCGGAGCTTCTGTCTCGTTATTGGGGGGATTTCTTCTTCACGTTTAGAGACTGCTGGATGGAACGAAAGCCGCTTTGGGGATATTATTGTTCGACGGTTCCTAGCAGTTCGTATATTGCCGTTCGGGAGTTTGGAGCCGTTCGTGGATTTCGATCGGGAGATTGCCGCTTCCCCTGCATTTGGTTCGTGGGTTACAGAGTAAGCGAACAGAGACTGTACTGCAGCCGGGGAAGGTTTACTAAACGGCGGTTTGGCTTAAAGACACGGGAGGTGTCTTAACACAGACAAGCTCACTGTCACACACACACGCTCACTACAGACAAGCTCACTGATGCGCACACACTCTCCCTACAGACAAGCCCATTAACACACACATGCTCCCCACAGAAGAGCTCACTAACACACAGATTCACTACAGACAAGCTCACTGACACACACATGCTCACTACAGACAAGCTCACTGACACACATATGGCCACTACAGACAAGCTCACGATCACACACATGTTTACTACAGACAAGCTCATTGCACACATATGCTTACCACAGACAGGCTCAGACACACCCATGCTCCCTACAGACAAGCTCACTAACACACACACACACAATCCCTACAGACAAGCTCACTGACACATATAAGTTCACTCACTAGCAGGCACACACACAAACACAAGCTTACTAGCAGGGGCACACACACACAAGCTCTCTCACTAGCAGATGCACACACGCACAGAAGCTCACTCACTAGTAGATGCGCACACACACACAAAAACTCATTCATTAGCAGATGCGCACACACACAAAGACATCCACACACACAGAGACAGCCGCACACACACACACACACAAAGCCACACACACACACACAGACAGCCACACACACAGGCAGACAGTCACACACACAGGCAGACATTCACACACTCACACACGCAGACAGTTACACACACACACAGGCAGACAGTCACACACAGGCAGACAGTCACACACATACACATGCAGACAGTCACACATACACAAGCAGACAGTCACACACACACACAGACAGTCACACACTCACAAACACACAGGCAGACAGTCACACACACACAGGCAGACAGTCACACACACACACAGGCAGACAGTTACACACACAGGAAGACAGTCACACACTCACACAGGCAGACAGTCACACACAGGAAGACAGTCACACACTCACACAGGCAGACAGTCACACACACACACACACACACACAGGCTTCTTGGTCTGCTTCACAGGGTACCTGACGCCTGCCCAATTGCGTTGTACCAGCTCGCCAAAGCTGACCTACTCATGTGGGGGAAGTTTTTGACTGAGTGGAACGGTATCTCCATGTTTATTCCCCCTCTCTCCGACTCCTGATGACAGTTTGAACCCCAAGAAACAATTTCGATCTCCTCCCAATTGATATTGGGATTATGTTAATCCTAATACTACTGGGCAGGAAGGCAAAATAATCACCTGAAATTGGGGAGGACTGGGCCTGATGACCATGATGGACGGGCGCATCCTGAATGAGCTCCAACATTTAAATTGCAATATTGCTGTCTATACCCACTACTGAGGACTTAAATCGCCTCTATGGTGCTTCTGGATAGAGTGGGGATGTTTCTAAGCATTTCCGATGTCTCTGTGTGTCCATGCTGACGGAGAGCTCACTTGGAGGCCTGGTGTGCCTGGAGGGATGGAAAAGCGGCCGACCTCCACTCCTGATCTTCACGGCTGTTTGGTGCCCCATCCTCCCATCTCTGGACCGGTGGGCGTGATCCCAGTCTAACCCCTGGAGGTAAGCTTATAAAACTTGCAATCTCGTACAGTCACAACTTTGGTATCTAAAAAGGAGACAAAAAAGTTGAAGGAACTCCTAGTGCCATAGAGTCACAAATATGAAATAAAAGAATAATCTGTAGGTATCTAACTCACAAGTTGAGATTGGTAAGAGCTCCTCTAATAGCTATATAACCCAGGGAGGATCAGCCCCTAGTGTGGGTGGCATTCAATGGATGCACTGGCGACCAGGATAGCAGGTAAGTAAATTCTTTATTCCGACAATAAGTGAAAACACATAAGAAAAACACAAAAAACACAGCAGCAAATAGTAGTACAGTCCACCGTCTGCTCACCAGCCTCGGAGAAAGATAAAGTCTTGTTAGAAGTCTGTAAACCGCTCTTGATTCTGAAATGTGACCGGTCTCGTTGATGCAGACAGTGAGAAAGCACTTCTGCATTCCTAGCCCGTGACGCGTTTCGCCCCTCCTTTGGGGCTTTCTCAAACGTGCAATGCATCCTCCTACTCTTGTTCGTCATTTATATGTGAAGATTTTTGCCGTGATCCAATTGGCAGTTCTTCATAGAATCAGTACATACAAAACAGATATATTGTCCCACAAAAAAGTTCTTATGTTAAAAAATCATTTGATCCTCTGATATTAAAAACATCTTATGATAACAAAGAACCAAGTATGTGAACATTTAAGGAGACCTAGATAACAAAATGATTAAAAAAGGGGACAGTTACATGGTTAGTTGACATGTTATCCATGAATGTTCCTCTCATAAATTAAAAATGTAAAAATCATGTCAAAATATAGCCAAAAAAAGCTACACGTAAAGTGAGTGCAGAATGTGCAATACCGCTCCTGGATGACTGCAAAATGAAACATTTCTACAAGGAGGATCAATTTTGTCCTTTTGGTAAACAGCCAGATAATAGATTTTCTGGACAAAAACACATCGGGCAGAAATGCAAAAGGAGACAATTCAGATGCCACAAGACGTGTAAGAGGCAGGTTACAAGAATTCTACTGCCAATGCTAAATAACTACAGACAATTCATAGGTATAAGAAACCATCTTAGATGGTTACAAAATAAGATTCACAGAAAAACCTACAGCTCAATTTCTTTCTTAAAGGACCACTATAGTGCCCTGAGGGTGCCCCCACCCTCAGGGACCCCCTACCGCCGGGCTATGGGGTTAAACTTACCTCTTTTTCCAGCGCCGGGCGGGGAGCTCTCCTCCTCCTCTCCTCCCTCTTCTCCTCCTATTCGGCTGAATGCGCATGCGCGGCAGGAGCCGCGCACGCATTCAGCCAGTCCTCACAATGCTCACAATGCTTTCCTATGGACGCTGGTGTCTTCTCACTGTGATTTTCACAGTGAGAAGCACGCAAGCGCCTCTAGCGGCTGTCAAGAGACAGACACTGGAGGCTGGATTAACCCATTTATAAACATAGCAGTTTCTCTGAAACTGCTATGTTTATTAAAAAAAAGGGTTAACCCTAGCTGGACCTGGCACCCAGACCACTTCATTAAGCTGAAGTGGTTTGGGTGCCTATAGTGGTCCTTTAAAAATGTTTTGAAAATTATTAAATTAACAAATTTGCTTCCATGGACAGAACAGAACCTTCCAAATCATCTGGACTCCCTTTCTATAAGATGGGATTTAAAACTGGGATACATTTTTCCCCCTTTTGCGGTCATTCAAATTCACCAGTAGAGGACTCAGATATTGTACACAATTCTTTATTGGCCAAACAGGAGCAGGTTCTTGGAACTCAGGGAAAAGGCAGAAGACAGAATTTGGCAACTCCATGTAGAACCTCAGCTGTTTGAGAACAAGGAGATTACAATAGAACCTCTTCTAATGTTCAAACTTACGGCATGGGTTCTAAATATTGTCTCCCCCAAATATGCCATTGTGTTATAATATGTTGCCTGCTATGATTTGGCTGTTTGTAATGTTATTGAGTTTTCACAGCAATGTTAATGTAATGACCATATGAGCTAGTCCCAAGTAAAATAAAGGTTTAGACAGTCCTTCTTGATCCCTCTAAACATAGCCTTGTCTCGTTATTGGAGGGAACCAGGGCCGGACTGGGGAAAAAATTAGGCCCGGGCATTTTTCAATCAGAGCGGCCCCCTAAGAAGGGGGCGGGGCCAGAGAGGTGTGTTTTGTCATCACTAATGACAAGCACGCCCCCTCTCAAAGTGAGCATGTTGGTTCAATGCACAGAGCCCTGCTGAAGAGCTCTGGCATTAGAAAAAGGCCCTGAATTTGTTCTGCGCAGCGCAAGCAAATTTAATAACATGCTTGCGCTGTGTTTGCTTTTAAATTGTCTCTGGTGTCTCAACAAGTGGGATACCAGAGGACAAAAGGGCCAGGAAAGTGTATGGTGCATGTGTTTGGAGCCTGCTTGTGGGATTGCGTGTGTGTAGAGTGTGGTGTGGTATTGTGTAAATAGGTCAATTTCATATGTGTTTGTGGTGTAATATGTGTGGCTAGGGGCTGTAGAGAGTGTGTGTATAGGTGGCATAGTGTTATAGGGGATGTAGAGAGTGTGTGCATACGGGCTGTAGTGTGTGTGTAAAGGTGATGTAGTGTGTGTAGGGGTTGTAGAGAGGGTGTGTTTAGAGAAAGTTGTATGTGTTTGCTGACAAGGAATGTAGTGTGTGTGTAGGTGGTGCAGTGTGTGTGTAGGAGATCTAGTGTGTAAAGGACCCAGAGTGTGTATAGGAGATTGTGTGTGTGTGTATGTATAGAGGATTAAGAGTGCATATAAGGTAAGGGATCTAGCGTGTATCTGGAGCGTAATGTATGTAGTGCTGTAGTGTGTGTGTGTGTGTGTGTGTGTGTGTGTGTATATATATATATACATACATATATATATTTGGACGTATTGTATGTGTGAGGGGCGCAGTGTGTGTGTATGTAAGAGGGGTGCCGTGTGTGAGGGTGTTTTTATCTGCCGTCACATTCTAATTTTCTTTGTCTGTTAACTCACTGAGGGTTATTTTATATATTATATATATATATATATCTGTAAATATATATATATATGTATATATATATATATATATATATATATATGTGTGTGTGTGTGTGAGCGAGGGTGCTGTGTGTGAGCGAGGGTGCTGTGTGTGAGTGAGGGTGCTGTGTGTGAGTGAGGGTGCTGTGTGCCTGAGTGCGCTGTGTGTGTCTGGGTGCGCTGTGTGTGTCTGGGGGTGCTGTGTGTGTCTGGGGTGCTGTGTGTCTGGGGGTGCTGTGTGTGTCTGGGGGTGCTGTGTGTGTCTGGGTGCTGTGTGTCTGGGGGTGCTGTGTGTCTGGGGGTGCTGTGTGTGTCTGGGTGTGTCTGGGGGTGCTGTGTGTGTCTGGGGGTGATGTGTATGTCTGGGGGTGCTGTGTGTCTGGGGGTGCTGTGTGTGTCTGGGTACTGTGTGTGTCTGGGTGTTGTGTGTCTGGGGGTGATGTGTGTATCTGGGGGTGCTGTGTGTGTGTCTGGGTGCTGTGTGTCTGGGGTGATGTGTGTGTCTGGGGTGCTGTGTGTGTCTGGGTGCTGTGTGTGTGTCTGGGGTGCTGTGTGTGTCTGGGTGCTAGTATGTCTGGGGATGTGTGTCTGGGGTGATGTGTGTCTGGTGCTGTGTGTGTCTGGGTGCTGTGTGTCTGGGTGCTGTGTGTCTGGGGGTGCTGTGTGTCTGGGGGTGCTGTGTGTGTCTGGGTGCTGTGTATGTCTGGGGGTGATGTGTGTGTCTGGGTGCTGTGTGTGTGTGTCTGGGGGTGATGTGTGTGAGTGTGATTTTTTTTTAATTTAAATTTTTTTTTTTTAATTAATAATAATAATTTTAAAAAAAAGTTATATCCCCCCCCTCCCTTCTTACCTTTAGCCTGGGAGGGGGGGGCCGTTTTGCCTGGGACGGGGGGGGGAGCCGTTCTGCCATGGGAGAGCCATGCTGCCTAAACCCTGGTGGTCCTAGTGGTGAGCGTGAACTCTAGCCTGTAGGCTAGAGTTCACTCTCGCGAGATCTGAGCGTTGCCGCGGTAACCGCGGCAACGCTCAGAATCCCGCGAGAGGACCCGGCGGAGCTGCTGGATAGAGCTCCGCCGGTCCTCTCCTCCCTCCCTCACACCCCAGCAAGCGGCCGCCTGGAAGTGTCTCTGGGCCGGTAAAGGGAGATCTTTGATCTCCCCACCGGCCCATGGAGGCACACAGCGGGGCCGGCGCTCGGGTAGCGCTGGCCCTGCAGGAGCCGGCCGACAGGATCTCCCCTGCCGGCCTCGGCCCCACGGCCATCGCGGCCCACCGGGCATTTGCCCGGTATGCCCGATGGCCAGTCCGGGCCTGGAGGGAACTGTTATAATCACACTGGGGATTCCTATGCTCTGCATGCTCCCCTGAGCTTGAATCACTTAGCTCTTTTAAGAGCTTGTTCCTGACCCGCTCTCCTTAGAGGAGAGGTCTTCCCCACACAGTCCTGGATGCTGGAGGTTCATACAGGGTGGAAGGAAGAGGTCTTTCCCACACGGTCCTGGAGGACAGAAGCTGATCCAGGGTGGAAGGAAGACGGTGAGACTCCAGTCAAGCTACAGCGGTTGTGGAGTCTGCAGTGGTTGTGGTGTCCGGTGCGGTGCTTGTGGTCTCGGAAGGGTACTTGGTCGGAGTACGGGGAGCTCTGTTACACTCAGGTTTTCTGTATTCGAGATATTTACAAAACTTTCACCCTACAAGAAACAGCATTAAAAAATGTTGCTACCCACTATTCTCATCTTATTTAAACAAATTGACTTTGCATGTGATCTATACATGTAAACCATGAAAGGAACAGACAATGATATCCTGCACTGCAAGCCAAAAGTGGCTAACTTACCAATAGCAGGGTTCAAAATTTATATTCGCTGCTAACCATTGAAGTTTAACCCTGGTGAGTAGAAGTTCACCCTCAGAACATATACTGGCTGCCAGTGGTGAGTTTTTTAAGGAATGACTTGCAGCATTTTACTACAAATTTTAAGCCCTGCCAAAAGGATAAAACGCTATTACTAGGCTGCTGCAGTGAAACGCGTGGGAATGTTTGGCCATTCTCACATGCTTTATTATGCATGGACTATTTTGACATTACTTTTATAAAAAACTACTGATTTTAAGTCTTAATTATTAGTTATTGTCACAAGGTATTAACCCCAACATACAGAGTCTAGGATAACAGACTGGACAGAATAGATGTATTATCAGTCCTTAGAATGGTCAGGTTCAATTTATAATAGAGAGGATAATCAAATACAAAACTTGGTCAGGATAACAGAGATACAGCATAAATGCGAATTTGCTGGGTTCAGGTTAACAGTCTATCAATAGAACAGGTAAACAAGTCAGAAAAGGTTTACAGAAAAACTCAGAGTTTAGAACTAAGCCAGTTTCAATTCCAGAAATAGCACAATGTAACAAAGAACGCAGCAAGTACAGAGAACATAAATCATGATACACGTGAGTTTACAGAGGAAGAGGTTCTATTTCAACTGTCAAAAGAAAAGACAAATAAGTCAATGGGACCTGATGGAATACACCCAAAGTTATTAAAAGAGCTTAGTGGTGTACTAGCAAAAACAGATTTATTTAACCAATCATTGTTAACAGGAGTAGTTCCAGAAGATTGGAAGTTAGCGAATGTTGTGCCCATTTACAAGAAAGGTAATAGGGAGGAGTCGGGCAACTATAGGCCAGTAAGCCTTACTTCAGTAGTGGGGAAAGTGATGGAAACCATGTTAAAGGATAGGATTGTTGAACATCTAAAACACATGGATTTCAAGATCAGAGACAACATGGGTTTACTTCAGGGAGATCATGCCAAACTAATCTTATTGATTTTTTTGATTGGGTAACTAAAATTATAGATCAGGGTGGTGCAGTAGACATTGCTTACCTAGATTTCAGTAAGGCTTTTGACACTGTTGCACATAGAAGGCTTATCAATAAACTGCAATCTTTGAGTTTGGATTCAAATATTGTTGAATGGGTAAGGCAGTGGCTGAATGACAGGCAACAGAGGGTTGTAGTTAATGGAATATATTCGAAGCTTGGACTTGTCACCAGTGGGGTACCTCAGGGATCTGTACTTGGACCCATTCTCTTTAATATTTTTATTAGTGATATTGCAGAAGGTCTTGATGGTAAGGTATGTCTTTTTGCTGATGATACTAAGATATGTAACAACTAACAGGGTTGATGTTCCAGGAGGGATAAGCCAAATGACAAATGATTTAGGTAAACTAGAAAAATGGTCAGAATTGTGGCAACTGACATTTAATGTGGATAAGTGCAAGCTAATGCATCTTGGACATTACTTTTATAAAAAAATAAACTACTGATTTTAAGTCTTAATTATTAGTTATTGTCACAAGGTATTAACCCCAACATACAGAGTCTAGGATAACAGACTGGACAGAATAGATGTATTATCAGTCCTTAGAATGGTCAGGTTCAAAACCCAAGGGCAGAGTACAGAATATTTGATAGAGTCCTAACCTCAACCTATGAGGAAAGGGATTTAGGGGTGATTATTTCTGATGACTCAAAGGCAGGCAGACAATGTAATAGAGCAGCAGGAAATGCTAGCAGAATGCTTGGTTGTATAGGGAGAGGTATTAGCAGTAGAAAGAGGGAAGTGCTCATGCCATAGTACAGAACACTGGTGAGACCTCACTTGGAGTATTGGACGCAGTACTGGAGACCGGATCTTCAGAAGGATATTGATACCTTAGAGAGGGTTCAAAGAAGGGCTACTAAACTGGTTCATGGATTGCAGGATAAAACTTACCAGGAAAGGTTAAAGGATCTTAACATGTATAGCTTGGAGGAAAGACGAGACAGGGGGGATATGATAGAAACATTTAAATATATAAAGGGAATCAACACAGTAAAGGAGGAGACTATATTTAAAAGAAGAAAAACTACTACAACAAGAGGACATAGTCTTAAATTAGAGGGACAAAGGTTTAAAAATAATATCAGGAAGTATTATTTTACTGAGAGGGTAGTGGATGCATGGAATAGCCTTCCAGCTGAAGTGGTAGAGGTTAACACAGTAAAGGAGTTTAAGCATGTGTGGGATAGGCATAAGGCTATCCTAACTATAAGATAAGGCCAGACTAATGAAAGTATTTAGAAAATTGGCAGACTAGATGGGCCTAATGGTTCTTATCTGCCGTCACATTCTATGTTTCTATAGGGGCACAGTAATAGGCCAGAGGAGTTTAAATACTGTTATGTGTGATTTAATTAATTCATGTCATTTTAGTAACCCCAGTACATGTGTGAGTGGTGAATCCAGACTGACATGGACCAAGCCGAATCGGAAATGATATTACAGCCTGATATGGATTAATGAGCACCTTTCCCCTTATATCCTGTGTCACACTACACAGTAGATTTAGTAATGTCAGGATGCTCTATTATAACAGCTGGCCTTTGATCCTGATTTGTATCCTCTTCTTGTTCCCCCCCCTGCACTGCATATCCTGATAACACCTTGTTGGGAAGTGTTTGTTTAATCAAGTAACACCTTTTGACCAGCTAATGCCAAATGTGCTTTAAGTTCTTTTAATATGCAATTGACAGGACATGACTGTATTATGTGAAGACAACCCCTTGACATGCGCACAGTCGTTATTCGGCTTGTGGCATTTCCCAAAAACCCCACCCCAAAAAACACAGACACCAAATTCTTTGTTGGAAATATATAAAGTCCACAGCTTTATTTTTTTTTTTTTTTTTTGTTGTGCATAGGCTTTTAACAGTCGGTTGTGAGGTACCCCAATGGCATTCCTCCAACGCTTTGTAGACAGTTTAACAGAGGGGTACATGCAATATCTGGCACAAATTTTATGTTTAAAGGTAGTTGAGTAATAACATGGTAGGAAACAAGCTTAGTTAACATTATACTGTGTATCGCTATTGTATTCAGTCATCTGAGTGCATATCTACTAAGTGTATGAATAAAGTTAAGCTAAATGCTATGCTGGGATGCACTCTGCGTCAACATGCTAGTTCTAAGCAATCTTCTATAAGAGTGATTCGAGTAAAAAACAATAAAGGGTCTCATGGCAGAGTTTTGCTCGTAACAGTGAGTAGATTCGTTGTGCTATCTAGCCAAAAGAGTATTATGCTGCATAATAGCTAACTAGGCATTAGGGTAGGGCCCACTAACTTGCATTCATATGTTGATGGTAATAGGGAAGCTTAATCTGCGTGGTGTGTGCCGTGGCTGTTATTGTATCGTCAGGTAGCTATTATGCTGGTCAGGAGTGTTCCGGGCTAAGTTATAAAATAAAAAGGGGGTCAGTTGTTATCCCATCAGGCCTGCGCCTCCCTGGCAGCATTAGAAACCTATGTAGGCCGCTATGAGGCATCACATAACTAATAATTTATGTGAAAATAATGGTGAATGCAATCATATAGATTAACAATTAGTAAGACAGCTTATGCGAGACCAAAAGAAAGGGGGGGAAACTTAGGCATCAACCATGGGACATATAATATGTAATCCACAATTTTTAAATAAACTGGTAGCTATGGCATTCTCTGCTTGTAAAAGGGTACCTAGGCAACATAAAAAGTTTCAAGACCACCAGAGTGTCTGCGCCTCGGCCCCTGTCTTGAGCGGTCATCTCCCAGTCTTGTAATTTGCAGGTTAGCCGGGAGCTGTATTGGTCAGTGTCCCGATCACAGTCAGCCGACTCCCACATCTGGGAAACGGAAACCCCGGTAGTGAGGGTATATGGAGGCTTGCCAGGTGCACCGATGGTGAGGGTAGGACTGGTGTCCCATCAAAGCTCCGTCTGCGGTGATCCTTGTCGGGGTTCTCTGCCTGTTACGCTTTCTGGTAGCCCGCATTGCTGTATGTTGGTCATCCTCACGGCGGGCATCCTGAGTTCTCCTGTGTTGGGTTGCGCTCTGCTGGTCGGAGGTTGTCGGGGCCATTGTGTGCGGAGCAGGTTGTGCATGTTGGTGGGTCCCGCTCTGGTTTGCTGGAGCGCGGGTGCTGGCGCCCGAGGTTTCCCGCCCTTGCGGTTGCCGTTGCTTGCTTGGTCGGATGGCTGCCCCGAAGGCCCGCAGTGGGAGTCCATAATGGCGGCGGCGGGTCACCGGGCGGATCCACGAGGCCACAATTTGAGCTGCTAGAGGGTAGGACACTCCCCTGTCACATAAGATCATGTGAAAGCTCGAGCAGAGATGGTCTAGAGCTTCCAAGGGGTGAGCATATGTATGGTTGCCAGTGTTCCCTCTCTTTGGTCCCTGCTGGGCGGCCATCTTGGGTGTGCCCCTGCAGGCTGGTGCCCCTGCTGGCTGTGTAGCCACGGTCACTCGCTTTCTGTGTTTGTTCGCTTGGTTAGTGGGGACTGGGATAACCCCCGCCAGTCCGGGGGGGGGGGGAGATCAGGAACGCTGCTGGGGGGATCCGGTGCCGAAGAGAACGGCCACTCCCCGGCTCCCACTCCTGTAGGCCGCAGGTTGCGTTTCGGGTTCTGGGCTCCGACAGGCTCCAAAAAGGTATCTGTCGATTCTGTGGTGCACCCCCAGTGTGGGTAGCGCACCCCAGTGTGTCTTTGGGCTGAGTAGCCGTCGATATTGCAGTTTATTCTGCCCGCCCGGCAGGAGCTCTTTTCCCGCACGTCTGTTCAGCCTAGCGGTCAGACTCCGCCCCCACAGCTTTATTTTTATGTAATTATAAACAAGATAACAAATTAGGGTCATTGCCATATAATAATAAATTTACCCCAACCCCCTTCCGTACAGCATTACCCCTGGCAATGACCCCATGCCATAAACAATATATAACAATATAAATAACACATAATATATAACACACGGCCTACCAAAGAGGCCCCATAACCATAACTTTCTTAACTGTAGGGGTGTTCCGAGACACCCCTACACCACCAGGTTCGGAGCCACCGAAGAGCTCGAACCAACAGACCACTTACCACTCTGGCCTAATACAGCCTAACCTTAGCCTAGCCACTTACTACTCCTCTTCCATCCCAATTACCCTAGCCCTATCCTGCCGCTGTGACCAAACGGGAACTATTACAAAAACAAGGGAGGGTGGGAGGGACAATTAACAGGTAAGTGCAGATTCTGGTTAAAATGGCCACTTGCTAAAATGGCCGCTTAATATACTCCCTCTATTCTCCACCCCTTATTACAATCCATTCCTATATTCCCACCCCTAAAATTATAACTCCACCTGCCTACTCCTTGGCTCTGTCAAGGCCCATTCCCCTGACTGCGCTGATCCATGGGCTTCATGACATGCGCACAGTCGTTATTCGGCTTGTGGCATTTCCCAACAACCCCACCCCAAAAAACACAGACACCAAATTCTTTGTTGGAAATATATAAAGTCCACAGCTTTATTTTTTATGTAATTATAAACAAGATAACAAATTAGGGTCATTGCCATATAATAATAAATTTACCCCAACCCCCTTCCGTACAGCATTACCCCTGGCAATGACCCCATGCCATAAACAATATATAACAATATAAATAACACATAATATATAACACACGGCCTACCAAAGAGGCCCCATAACCATAACTTTCTTAACTGTAGGGGTGTACCGAGACACCCCTACACCACCAGGTTCGGAACCACCGAAGAGCTCGAACCAACAGACCACTTACCACTCTGGCCTAATACAGCCTAACCTTAGCCTAGCCACTTACTACTCCTCTTCCATCCCAATTACCCTAGCCCTATCCCGCCATAGCCCGAGACTTGATACCTTAACGTCTCGAGCGCCCCCCACCATACAAAAATAGGGCCTGAGCTATGCCCTCCTGAAAACCTAAATTCAGCAAATCGCACCCCACTTCGGAAAGGTGTACCCCATCCTTGCGAAAGTACCCAGGCAACATGCCCTCTAACTCCCAGTGTCGTACTGTAACCCCGCCCGACCTCCGGACGAAAACTGACATCGCTCTATTCACTTTTCCCCGGCATCGCGCCACAGCAGCTGAGTCCCTGGCATGTCTCCAATTAAACCTCGGCACCATCTCGGACCATACTACCACCACACCAGGCACCAGCTCCCGTAGCCGATCCAGGTCCCGTTTCATTCTCCTAATTAGTTCCCTCTGAGGAATCAATCCCAAATCGTTACCCCCACCGTGAATAAGTAGTATATCAGGGGAAGCCCCCCCTGAGACCATCCTAAAAATTACTCCACTAATGTTCTGCCAACTGAAACCACGATAACCAAACCACTGTAACTCCACCGTTTCCAGAAGAAAACCCAGTTGTGTTCCATTCCTCCGAACTGCGGCCCTCTTCTGCGCCCAAAAAACGTAAGAGTGACCCACCAACCAGGCAACCATACCTGTAAAGAAACAGAATCAATTAATTTGCGGGGGACGTATTGACAACCCCCCAACCTCACCACAACCACATTATACCAACCAATCTGGTCTCACATATGAACGAAAACGAATGGATTCCCACCGACCGATCTGCTTAATCCGTTAGTCCCCCAGGCCCAGTCGTGCCGCCTCCGTTGCCGCCCCGATCCGAAACGAATGAGTGCCAAATTGCATGGCATGTAGGCCCAACCGCTTAAGCCCCATGCGAAATACCCGTATAAATTGAAAACGTGACAGTGCAAAACCGTCTTCATGAATAAAAAAGCACCCTGACTCCTCTGGGCGAATGTGTAAGAACTCGCGCCCGCACGCCACCGGGCAGACCTCCGACCCAGGTAACGAGAACAATACCACCTTCCTTCCTCTCCCAAAAACATCCGTCTTGGAGCGTCTCAGTTGAATCTCGACTTTGTCCCGGCCAACGACTACGTCCTCAAACTTGAGCCCGTTAACTCCGGACTTGTTACTGCTGACCAGTTCACCAATGCGGAACGCCCCGAAGAAGGCCCAAACAAAAGCTACCGAAAATAACACCACCTCAAACGACGATGTGCACACATCGCGCAACCCCCCTACCAGCCCTTGCAGGATGGCAAACGACACCGGCCGCCTCGTGTCTACGGTCCTCTTCCCTTTACGGAAGCCGCGCAGGGCTTGTTTCACTATAAAATTCTTGGTTAAGTCCTCCCATCCATTAAACTTAAACCAAAACGCCAGCGCTGACATGTAACGGTCCACCCTGGAGGGCGAGGCCCCGCCTGCCAGTAACCGACACAACAACCATAACAATGTGTCAAACCTACCTGCAGCAGAGGACTCCCCTCCCGTCTGCCCTACCATCTCCTCCCATTCCGTCCAAACCTTAGTGTACGCCGCCCAGGTGCCTGGCTCTAAGGAGCTCCTTACGAAATCCCCAAGCACGATGTCCCGAGCTGCCATATGCCGTCTGGGCACGCCTGTCCCGTATCTTGTGCGCCCGGAGCTGCTTCCCGAAAACGTTCCCACTGTGAACGAGACAGCGCGTCAGCAACAACATTCAACAAGCCCGGAACGTGCCGGGCCCTGAAAACAATATTCCATGACATACAAAGAAGAACCAAGTGTCTCAACAACCGTACTACGGGCAGCGACGAAGCCGAAATACTATTGATCGCTTGCACCACCGCCATGTTGTCCGAGTGGAAAACCACCTTCCTGTTCGCGAGTTCCTCGCCCCACAGAGCTATTGCTACCACCACTGGGAAGAACTCCAGGAAGGCCAGATTCCTGATCAAGGAGCTTTCCTTCCACGACTTAGGCCACTCCTCCGCGCACCATTTCCCCCCCAGGTATGCCCCAAAACCCACGCTCCCCGAGGCGTCGGTAAATAAACCTATGTCCTCCGACGTCGCAGCTGAATCCCTAAAATAGACACGGCCGTTAAACTCCCGTAAAAAGTGTATCCATACGTCCAAATCCGCCCTAATGTCAGCTGAGACCCGGATGTAATGACCCGGAGACCGCACTCCACACGTAGCTCGAGCCAGCTGCCTGCAAAAGACCCTCCCCATAGGGATAATTTTACATGCAAAATTCAGGCTCCCCACAAGAGACTGCAGGCCCCTTAAGGTCACCTTCCTGGAACCCCGTACTTCCCCCACCCGTTGGCGGAGAGCCAACAGCTTATCCACCGGCAACCGACATTCCCCTTTTACTGAGTCGATTTCCAGCCCTAGGAAGTTCAAGCACTCCGTCGGGCCCACTGTCTTTTCCCCGGCCAACGGGATCCCAAAGGCGTGTGCCACCCACTGTAAGACCCGCAGTATCTGCCCACAGCGGTCGGAACCCGCTGGCCCTACGCACAAAAAATCATCCAAATAGTGCACCACCGCACCCCCAGCTGACTCTTGCCGTACCACCCATTCGAAAAAGGAGCTGAACTTTTCAAAGTACGAGCAGGAAATAGAACAGCCCATGGGCAAACATAGATCAACGAAAAAGGCTTCGTCGAAACAACACCCCAATAAATGGTGACATTCCGGGTGAATAGGAAGTAACCTAAAAGCTGCTTCCACGTCAACCTTCGCCATTAACGCCCCCCGCCTGGCTCTCCGAACCAACTCGACCGCCTGGTCGAATGATGCATATGAGACCGAGCTTAGGGCTGCGTCAATGTCATCATTGACTGACGTCCCCTTTGGGTAAGACAAATGGTGTATTAAACGGAATTTGCCTGGTTCCTTCTTGGGGACCACCCCGAGCGGGGACACCCTCAAATTTGGCAGTGGCGGGGCCACAAATGGTCCTGCCATCCTACCCAGCTTTACCTCCGCCAGCAATTTGTCCCGCACCACCCCTGGATGTTCCCGTGCGGATCGCAGGTTCGCACATAAAGCCCCTGGTCCCCTCCCCTTAAATGGAATAGTAAACCCCTCTGTAAACCCCCTCCTCAAAAACTCTGCGTCCGCTCGGTTAGCGTAACGCCTTAGCCACGGCAGCATCACGCCTACCTTCACTGGGGTTGCTCCCAGCGGTAGCTGCGGAGGCCGCTGCGTTGCTGGGACCTCCTCCTGAAGCCGGCTTCCCTCTCTTGAAACACCTGTTAGCCCCATGTGTACCCCCGCAGCCAGAGCACTCGTGTTTGAATCTGCACGATGTACCCCACTTGCATTGACCCTCGTTGAAGAGCCAGCAAAAACCCTTCTTTTGTCCGGCCGGTGCCGATCCTCTGGGTACCGCACCGGCCGCCCCGTGAAAGGGCGCAGCCTTCTGCGCCATCATCAGTCTCATCCATAAGGGTAGGTCCATTTGATCCCACCGCATACTAGGATTCGCCACTAAATGCTGGCGGAACTGCTCATCGTATTTCCACCATGCTACTCCCCCGTATGTTCGGTACGCGTCCCCAATCCCGTCCAGATAACAAAAAAGTTGTGAGCAGCGGTCGGGGAATTTTTCCCCGATAACACTGGCCAATATGCAAAAGGCCCGTAGCCAGTTCGCAAATGTTTTAGGGATCTTCCTATATCTACGCCTTTTCTCTTCCTCCTCCTTCTTTGCGTCCTTCTTGTCCTCTTCTTTCAAGTCAAGAAACTCCTCCAGAGGAAGAAGGGCAAAAACTTCCACAAACTCACCTTTCCAAATCTTGTCCTTCAACTCGGCCCTAAGATGACAGCCTAAGGGGCCCGCGAAAGAAACGTGAACATTTTGCCGCGCTGCGTCGGTAATCTCGCCGCCTACGTCCGTCTTGTCGCCCGTCCCCCCTACCGACCCAGATGCGGCTACCCTGGTGTCATCACTCCCCGTGCTAGCCTGTCCCGCGGACGCCACCGGACCCCACACCCTCGAGAATTGCGGAGAAGCCCCCTCCCTACTGGCCCAAGAATCTAAGAACGACTTTAAACCGCTTAACCATGAATCTGTGTGTGGTGTACCAGATGACTCACCGCCAGAGCCCCCGGCCGCGGAGGGCCGCGGGGTCGCTATCCTTCCATCTGCCGCGCACGGCTCCGGAGTGTTCAAGAGACGCCGACTCCTTTCTGCCTGGTCCCGCCTCGGGACCGTTGGTGTAATGCTCCGCGACCTGTAAGGAGAAGAACACCTGGGTAGTCTGTTCATGGGTCTCCCTACCCGCCCTTCCTCCCTACGCTCCCTTCCAGCGTTCCTACGCTTGCCCCGCTTAGTTGCCTGGCCCTCATGGCCGCAATTGCTATCCCGCTGTCCTTGGGAGCTCTCGACTGAGGACCCAGAAGCGCTGCGCCGTTCCGTCCTCCCCCTGCCCCTGTAGGCCGACCCCGGCCTACTGCAACTATCAGCTGACAGGCTCCTCTCCCTGGCGCTCCATGTTCCCTCCTGCCTGGCGCTTTCCTCGCGCCGTTCCCTGCTGACTCCAGGTCTGGGGTTGTGTATAACTCCTGGGCGCCCCTGGGAGGTGCATCTGCGGTCCCCCCGTATCCTCCGAACCCCAGCGTCCGAATCCGCATCAGACCATTGAGAAAGGACCCCTTGTGACGCCAACCCGTCAGTAAGGGGGTCCCTGCGCTGACCCAGGCAGCCAGAATCCCCTGTTGCTGCTGTCTTGGCCTGCCTCTGACGTCCTAGCTGGGAAACCCGGTCGGCTGTCCCCCTGCTGTCATGCCTGGCACCAACCCTGGCCGTACCCCCTGAGCCCTTACTGGTATGAGCCCCCTCTGCCCCCAGGGGAGCTGTCAGCCCGTCTCCCACCTCCAACTGCCTGCCCCTTTGCCGCCCGGGAGTAACACCGGAGGCAGACTCACCGGGACGCCCTTGGGCTGTGTCATCCCCTCCACTGGCCTCTGCACACATGGCTGTCCTGGAGGCCGCCGCCGCTCCTGGGACCCTGCCGTTCGCCGTCCGCCGGGCGGCGCTCCGCGTGGTAGGCCGCAGAGCCGTCACCGGCCTAACCGCCGTCCGTGCCCGACCGGCACCGCGTCGAACAGACGGTGCCGGCGGCGTTTTTTCTGCCTCCTCCCGGCCGGCCCCCACAGCCAGGGACCCACCCGCGTCCGCGGACGGGCTCAGACGCCACCGTGCTGCAGGCATCACGCCCGGACTCAGCCGCTGGGGCGGTCTCGCCCTCCTCACCGACCGCCGTTCCGCAGCCGCAGGGGGTGCATCACTGGTCCCAGGAACCCCCAGCTGCTGTTGAAGCCAGGCCATCCCCCTGTCACGCACAGCCGCTCTCACTCCGTCCAGGATCTCGTCCAGCGAAGCCATCTGCAAAATAAAGAACAAGAAACCACACAGACCTGCCAAAACAATTAACAGGTAAGTGCAGATTCTGGTTAAAATGGCCACTTGCTAAAATGGCCGCTTAATATACTCCCTCTATTCTCCACCCCTTATTACAATCCATTCCTATATTCCCACCCCTAAAATTATAACTCCACCTGCCTACTCCTTGGCTCTGTCAAGGCCCATTCCCCTGACTGCGCTGATCCATGGGCTTCATTTTGGATGTGTACAGAATTTGTTATAAGATCTGTGTTCTCCCCATTAAAATTGGGTGTAGTATTCTGCCATACACTTGTGTGAATGAGTACTGCCCTCCGAGCTCGTATTTCTGCTGTGTCCATTCCTTGTCTTCATACCTGAGAGAAAACATTGCTGTCTGCTGAATTTAAATCACAACAATATGGTGTCAGAAGTGGAGAGAGAATCCAAATCGGGTAAGAACATTTTGTGTTTTATATTTGTGTTCTTTGCCCTGTTTGGATTCTCTGAACAAATTTTTGTGGTTGCAGAAAAGTAATGTTTTTTTTGTTTTTGTTTTGCCTTTCTTTTTGTTTTTGTGATAAGTATGGGTTAGAGTCCCATGATAAGTATGGGTTAGAGTCCCATGATAAGTATGGGTTAGAGTCCCATGATAAGTTTGGGTTAGAGTCCCATGTTATGTTTGGGTTAGAGTCCCATGATAAGTATGGGTTAGAGTCCCATGTTATGTTTGGGTTAGAGTCCCATGTTATGTTTGGGTTAGAGTCCCATATTAAGTTTGGGTTAGAGTCCCATGTTATGTTTGGGTTAGAGTCCCATGTTATGTTTGGGTTAGAGTCCCATGTTATGTTTGGGTTAGAGTCCCATGATAAGTATGGGTTAGAGTCCCATGATAAGTTTGGGTTAGAGTCCCATGTTATGTTTGGGTTAGAGTCCCATGTTAAGTTTGGGTTAGAGTCCCATGTTAAGTTTGGGTTAGAGTCCCATGTTAAGTTTGGGTTAGAGTCCCATGTTATGTTTGGGTTAGAGTCCCATGATAAGTATGGGTTAGAGTCCCATGTTATGTTTGGGTTAGAGTCCCATGTTAAGTTTGGGTTAGAGTCCCATGTTAAGTTTGGGTTAGAGTCCCATGTTAAGTTTGGGTTAGAGTCCCATGTTAAGTATGGGTTAGAGTCCCATGTTAAGTTTGGGTTAGAGTCCCATGTTAAGTTTGGGTTAGAGTCCCATGATAAGTTTGGGTTAGAGTCCCATGTTAAGTTTGGGTTAGAGTCCCATGTTAAGTTTGGGTTAGAGTCCCATGGGGGTTAGAGTCCCATATTAAGTTTGGGTTAGAGTCCCATGTTAAGTTTGGGTTAGAGTCCCATGTTAAGTTTGGGTTAGAGTCCCATGTTAAGTTGTATAAGAGAAACATTTATATTTTCTGGGTTAGAGTCCCATCTTGTCGGTAAGTTGTATATAGTGGGTATAGCAGTCCCACTGAGTGACCACATTTAGTCACTGTATTGAATGCACAGTTTGGACACAGTAGAATAAATCTTATTTTTGTTTATTGCAGCGCTGCATGTATAGTTGTATTGTTTAAAAAAAAAGCGTGCATTGCTTATATATAAAGTGTTATATATTGTAAAGTGTTATCTGTGTGAAGTTGGAAATGGGCTCCAGTAAGGGTAAAAAAAAAAAAAAATCCCAAGAAAAATCTGTAAAATTTAAATCATCTAAGGATGTCCCTAATAGTGATGTGTCACGTACTCCCCAAGTCAAGTCTCAGGGTCCTCGATTAGGCCAAACTCCATGCCATTTTGTTCAAGAAACTATTGGAGATTACTATGCTGAGCCATTTTGTACAAATTTAGTTGTATGGTCAGAGAATTTTGATACAATGATTTGTAATCCTTGGCCAAGAGAGGGTTCTTTTAGTGATTTTCATTTGCAAATGCTGCAAGGTATTTGTATTAAAGGTTTTAAAAAGTGGGGTCCAGGTGGAGATCCAAAATGGGATAAAAAGTATATGCATAATGCAGCTACAGGATGGTTAAAGTGTGCTCAGTTATGGTTTGTTCCTGATCAGACTACAAAGTATGTTCAGGCCTCTGCAGCACCTCCTGCTTATGTGCTTTTGTTGTACCATTATATCCCAGTTTGGATTAATTAAAAAAGATTTTTCGGAATATTGATACTGATGAAATTTTTATGGCGATTGGTAGAGGGAAAAGGCATGTTGGATAGATGGTTGTGAATCCTTCTGCAATGGTGAGATCCACTGCAGAAAATGTTGATGTTGGTATGAAAAAATGAGAAAGTGACTAGAAAGTCTGTGGATGTTGGTGCAGGGAATAAGCATGTTGATAGTGTTTTAGTGGTGGATGAGGGTTATAAGAGTCATGGTGTACTAGTTCCCAGTCATGTGTCTGCTTCTGCCTATCCTTTTGTAGTTGCTGGTGAGACTGTTAAAATTAAGCCTCCCTATGGATCACATTTGGTGTCTCTTAGGACTCAGTGTCCTGATCCATTTAAGCTTCCAGAAGGGGCTATTAATTATTTAAAAAGAGTAACAATGGATCAACAGTTTGGAGGGGCAGATTTTTGTTTTTTTATTGTCTGTTGTTTTTAAATATGCTGATATTTCACCAACAGAAATGGCTCTTAATTTGGACACCAAATATGATAGACCTGGTACTGATGTAGGTTGGTTCTGTGTATTTTGGGCTGAGCAAGATTTTGTGTCAGAGTTTTGAAATCAGTTATTGGTTTATTTTCCTTTGTGGTTTTGCAGTTGTACAAATACCTAATAGTGTAATAGCTGCAGGTTCTTAACCTTTTGTCTCAGCGCAGGCGGAGTTGATTGCTCTTACACAAGCCTGTATTGCTTTTAAAGATCAAGATGTGACTATTTATACTGATTTGAGATATGCCTTTGGAGTGGTTCATGATTTTGGTGTCATTTGGCAGGCTAGAGGCTTTGTTGCAGCTGATGGTCGAACTGTTTCTCATTTTGCATTAATTGATGGATTATTGAGGGCCGTACTGTTGCCTAGATCTTTAGCTATTGTGAAGTGCAAGGGCCATGATACAGATCACTCCATGGTCAGAGATGGTAATGATTTTGCAGATTTGGTGGCGAAAAGGGCAGCTGCCTCTTTTCCTTTATGGGCAGATTACAGTACTGTTTCTTTTGACCATGTCTTAACTGCATATAGCCACTCATACTGATGATACTGATGATACTGATATTCTTTCTATGCAGGCTGCATCATCTTCGGATGACTTAGCTTACTAGAGTATACATTCTGTTACACCTGATGCAAGTTCTGGTATCCTCAAGGATCCTAATGGTTGTATAGCAATCCCTCAAACTTTTTCTGTGTTACTCGTCCAACAGTTCCATGGCTATGGACATGTCGGACGAAGAGGGGTATTGGCTATGCTAAATGAACTATTTGTTATTAACAGGTTAGATCAGACAGTTACCAATATTTTTATCCAGGTGCTTAACATGTGCCAGAGTTAATACTACCAAACCACAGTTACCTCCAGTAGAAGGCCCAATGTTAATTTTACAAACTGACTTCATGCATATGACAACAGCAAAAAGGTGGACTTAAGTATTTACTTGTATTGGCTGCCCATTTATGATTAATAGTGATAAAGAAACTCCTTTCGCTTCAGCAGTTACACAGCAGGTTTGTAAAATGTTGAGTATAGATTGGAAATTTCATATGCCCTATCACCCTCAGTCATCAGGGCAAGTAAAAAAGATGAATAGAATGATCAAGGAGAAATTGACAAAAGGAGGCTTGGGTAGCACACGCAATTGGCCAGACAATTTGCCAGCAGTTTTAGCTGAGATCAGAATGACCCGTAGTTCCACTACGGGTTATTCACCATTTGAAATTTTAATGGGGAGACCTTTTCCAACTACATGATGTAAGTCCAAAAGTGCTCCGATGGTGAGCGGAGACCTAAATGTTGTGTTATATGTATTGAACCTTGTAGACAAAATGAATGGCATCTATGGTGAATGGCATCTTCCTCATCCTTCAGGTACAACCACACATCCTTTCAGGCCTGGAGACAAAGTCTTGGTGAAATCCCTCTTCAAATCCGGAACCTTTGATCCACCATACAGCCCTCTGACAACCGTTGTTGCCATCACCAGAAGAGCCGTTCTGACCGAGGAGAACCAGATGTAGATTCATGCAAGCAGATAAAAAAGATGTCCCACATCAAGCACTCTGGATATTCCAAGCAAAGAACGATCAACCTCAGACTGATCCAGAATGAACAATAGTGCTCGGTGCAACCTAATTATTCTTCTTTCCATGGGACTTGGTTATGCGCTGATTAATTTTATTTGATCCCAAAGAACAGTGATAGTAAAATTTGTTATTAATATATTTCACTCTAAGCAGGCTTTATCTTCTTCATCATGGGAAACAGACAATCATTTTATTGGATCTGTAAAGAATTTATACCAAGCCCTAAATTTAAATAATTGTTTAATAAACCTTAATTCGTCCAGGAGGGAGGGACAGTCTTATTATAGCCATGGCTCCCCGGAGATTTTCTTCAGAAATAACGGTTCTGAAGTTTTTTTTCTTCCCTGAGTGCTATAATAGACAATCAATTAATTTACTGATATGTTATTCTTTCAGAATAAAAGATTGGAATGATATGGCTTAATGAGCACCTTTCCCCTTATATCCTGTGTCACACTACACAGTAGATTTAGTAATGTCAGGATGCTCTATTATAACAGCTGGCCTTTGATCCTGATTTGTATCCTCTTCTTGTTTCCCCCCCTGCACTGCATATCCTGATAACACCTTGTTGGGAAGTGTTTGTTTAATCAAGTAACACCTTTTGACCAGCTAATGCCAAATGTGCTTTAAGTTCTTTTAATATGCAATTGACAGGACATGACTGTATTATGTGAAGACAACCCCTTTTTGGATGTGTACAGAATTTGTTATAAGATCTGTGTTCTCCCCATTAAAATTGGGTGTAGTATTCTGCCATACACTTGTGTGAATGAGTACTGCCCTCCGAGCTCGTATTTCTGCTGTGTCCATTCCTTGTCTTCATACCTGAGAGAAAACATTGCTGTCTGCTGAATTTAAACCACAACACAGCCCAATGTGTGTTTTTAAGAACTAGCAGTATTCTCAATCCTGGGAGTCGGGCACCTCTAACACTTATTTTGTTCTGCACGCATAACCCGATTGGTTTCCTATTGGCCCAAGGACCAGGTAAGTATTGTTACAGTTATTTATTATTGGTTTTGCAGTGCAGGACTTTTTTTGCTTGTTCCTATTCTGTTAAATATTTTGTGAATTGAAACACAGCTTGCCCTTACTGTAGATCATTTGGTTCACAAAATAATTTTCTGGAGCAGCTCCATATTATAAATATGTGCTTTTGTCATGCCAAAATGTAACCTTTATTACTCCATAACGTTTTCTATGCAGTTCCTTTACCGTCTAGCTCTGAACGTTTGTTCTACCTGTTAGTTCTGTATAAATCATCAAAATTAGCACACAACAATCAATATGGATAATTACTGCTTTAGCTGCCAGAGATACTAGTATGAGTGTCATGCTATCACTAAGCGCAAATAATATGTACATTAAAACCTGCAAATCCCCAGTAACTTTGAATGTATTGTCTGATTTCACCTTCAGATTTCATGTTTTGAAGAAATGCACACCTAAAACCAAGAAAGCACATTTTTTAGACATCAACGCAGCATCAGATAAATACCTAGAAGCTAACGTTATTACTTACCTGTTTGTTAGGTTATTTGTGTTTTAATAGTCCTGCTGGACCTTTATTCAGTTCTATTAAGTGATAAACTTTAAAGGGGCATTGTAACTGCTTCATCTCGTTGAAAAAAAAATAAAAAAATTCTCCAAATCAGCTATTTTTCCAAATCCAACCATACTACTGTGAGAACAGTCAGGAATTTAACATGAATTTCAAATGTTAGGCCAGAATAGCCAAACTGACATTTTTTTTAAATTCACTATGATTTTACTTGGAATTCCCGACAATTTCCATTTAGGTGAATAACTCTGTTTGGCTTATATTAGCAATAGAAAAAAGGGGATATGCAACGTTGCCACATGATGACAGGAGGAGTTGGGCTGTAAAAGAGATAAGAGCGGCAAGAGCATTTGCACAGTGCTCAAAGTCAGCTTCAAAAGGTTACCCCAAGCATCATAACCATACAGCCTGCAGATTTAGAATTCAGAGACACGCCATGTAAAGTAGAGGCAAGTAGCTAAATATAAGAAGTCTTAGGGGGATATAACCCAAAAGAGACTATAAACAAAAAAAAACAACAGCAACAAACACAAAGAATAGGTACAATAATAACACAAGCTTAATCTAATAAAAGTTATTCTCACTTCAGTAATTTGAAACACCAGGAAAATTTGCTACACTCGCACTGTCCTCACGTACACACTTTGGTATTGTTTTTAATTTTTATTTTCTTTGTTTAACGTTGTATATTTGATCCAGGACTCGAATTACTTGTTTTCACTGAAATGTAATCTCATTTAACTATATTTTATAGTATGTTTAAATCAAAGGCAAAATATGTCTTATTAAAATATTTTCTAGGCAGTTTATATACATACAGTATAAACTGCAGAAATACTAACTGTACAGCAGTTCTGTCATTGGGGATAATACGATGTAGAAAGTGAATACGAACAAGATCTATTATTCAAAATTCATTGGTCACATGAAAGAAGAAAGCATACGAGACAAAAAAAAAAGAAAAATAGAACATACCAAACATGAATAAAGTACACATGCAAGTATAGTGTTGATATATATATATATATATATATATATATATATAAAACAATGCTTTCTGCTGCCAACACAGTTTAATGGAATCAATATTAATAAAGTTGATGCATCTACTACAGGAAGGTCTATTAAACTTATAAGAAAAAGAAACAACTAACTAACTAAATAAATAAATATTCACTAATGAGAAGATCACATCCAAGGGAATACAGAACAGGTGATGTCTAATCAAGTTGGGAAATATCTTCCCTGGAGAATTATATTAAAAAAGATATGATCCCATGCGGACTAAGGGTACGGAATGTACCAGCATCATATACTGAGAATATTGAATTGACTAATGAATGGGAATCTGCGGCTGGTGCCTGTTCAAAACGCTTTATGGAGATTCTAATCAAATTTGAAAAAAGCGAAATCATTAGAGCACAATTCCAACTTAGAGAAGGAAATTGAAAAAGTACAACAATACCAAACTAAATCAGATTTTGGACAACTCGAGACTAGACTCAAAAATAACTTGGATAAATTCCAACATTCCATAAAAATACGTAAACATCAAAAGTTTGTGAAGGACTCTAAAGATTACCAGACAAATAACGTATATTGACATTTCTCTCGTAGAGTCAGAACTAACTCAGAAAACCATCTTACCTCTGATTATGAATCTTCAGATACGGATAATGATGAAACAGGCAGACAGCATAATCTCCCCTCCACCTCTCAGTTACATACTCATACTCCACTAACATTGAGTAATCCCAAAGGGATCCTAAAAACGGGGGTCAATTTTTTAGAACTGAACCCCCAAGAGGGGGTCCAAACAGGAGCAGGTACATTATGCAAACCAGAGGTGGAAACAGAAGAGGTGGTCAACGAGGGGGGAGGAGAAGATTCTAAATTCTAGAGAAAATATAAAAACAAATTTAAGAGTTATCAATCTCTCACATGTCACTTTGAATGATGACCATTTATCTCTATTGGAAAAGGGCTTATCTTTTGTGCCTATACCTCCTTTTAACAAATTCCATTGGGTCAAAGACCTCCGTTTGTTTGCACGGAAATTGGCACTCCATAAATACCATCAGATAATGAAAGAGAAAAAAGCAAGGTCACATGGAATGTCAATGACGGAATACAAGTGCTTAATGACCCTAATGGAACTTTGGGAAGAGAATCACAAAGCTAACCTTTATAACTATACCAATATTAAACAGAAAAGTTCTTTAACCCCCTACCTTGCCAACTATAGGAATATTGATCTCTTTTTAGAGACCATGAAAAATGAAATTGATAGAATAGATATTCGATCGTTGGATTTCTTTCCCAACATGAATCTTTCTAAAAAGGAACAAATAGCTCTAAGATGTCTCAGAGACGACAAAGAGCTAATCATAAAGCCGGCAGACAAGGGGGGCAATATCGTGGTTATGAACCTAAATAAATACATCGACAAGGTCTTGAAGTCTGATCCCACGAATGATTTCCTTGGTGAATTTAAGGACATTTTGGACCAAGGCCGCAGTGAAGGGTTGCTATCGGTGGACGAATTAGAATTCATCCTGAATCATCACCCTAGGATAGCAACCTTTTACTGCCTACCAAAAGTCCATAAGAATCTCGAAACCCCTCCGGGACGTCCAATCGTATCAGGAATGGAAAATCTGACTCAAAATGGGAGCATTTATATGGATCGGATTTTAAGACCCTTCGTGGAGAGACTTCCATCCTACCTTAAGGACACAAAGGAGACTTTGGCTCTCTTATCAAATCTGAAGTTACCCCCATCAGCTAAATTGTGTAGTCTAGACATCGAGGCTCTTTATTCCTCTATCCCCCATGATAATGGGATTAGACATACTGAATACTTTTTAGCACAGAGAGGCGAGTCTTTCAACCATCACACCAACTTTTGTGTGAAACTCCTTGAATTTATTTTGACGCATAATTATTTTATCTTTAAAAATAAATTTTACCACCAGGTGAGGGGGACAGCGATGGGGACAGCATGTGCCCCATCATATGCCAACCTTCACCTAGGGTGGTGGGAGGAGAACATCATCAAATCTGAAACCATCTCAGAGTACCTCCCATTTATCTTCTTATGGCGTCGCTATATTGACGATGTCCTGCTGATATGGTTGGGTAACGAAGAAGACTTTAGTGCGTTCGTAGGGATCCTCAACTTGAATGAAGAAAATTTGAGATTCACAAGTGAATTTGGGGGCACAAGCATTAACTTTCTGGATATAACAATTACTATTACCGATCAAAACACTACTTTATATAAAAAAACAATCTGCTTCTAATAACCTTCTCAGGTGGGACAGTTTCCATCCTCAATCTTTAAGACAAGGCATTCCGGTAGGTCAATGCCTCCGAGTCAGGTGAAAATGCAGTTCAATTGAAGAATTTAAAATTAAAGAGAAGGATTTGAAAATATACTTTAGGGGAAAAGGGTACCCCAATAAGTGTCTGAAACGGGCTTATAAAAGAGCCTTAGAATCAGATCGAAGTACACTTATTGCAGACACTTCCCCGACCAAGGCATCAAAAGATTCAAACATCATTCGACTTATAGCCACCTATGCTGCCGGTTAGGACAGGGTAAAAGACTCCCTTCAATGCTTTTGGCCCATACTCACTGGTGATGAACATCTAAAAGAAAGACTGACCCCTAATGCAGCTATTACAGCATGCAGAGGGAGAAATTTGCGGGACATTTTGTCCCTTAGTCATCTACAGCTGAGACAACCCACTACATGGCTGCAGAGCCCTGTAATGGGTAGCTTTGCATGTGGGAGATGAACCACTTGTAAATTTATTAAGAAAGACTCTAAAAAAGTGAAAGACAGTGATGACAGTGAAGAATTCACGATCTCTTCATTTTTTAATTGTAATACACCTGGCCTTGTATACTTACTTACCTGTCAATGTAAGTTAAAATATGTTGGTAAGACATTCAGACCATTTCTGAAACGTATCCAGGAGCATGTACGATCCCCCAAGAACCCACTGGATAATACTATCTCTAGGCACCTTAGAGAATATCATAATGGAGAATCCAATGGGTTACGTTTGGGTGGACTTGAACTAGTGAAAAAAAGTCGCAAGAGAGGGAATTATGACAAATTTTTGAGACAACGAGAATCCTTTTGGATATATAGATTAAAAACTTTGAGCCCAAAGGGTCTCAACGAAGGTTTCTCGTTTTCCCCTTTCTTATGAATAATGATCCGGCTATATTGATATTTCATACAATTATGGCTGGGTTAGATGATTGATTTGATTTGTAAAAATTCTGTTTTAGTACTTTTTAAGTGCTTTGGTAATTTAAAAATGGAACAGTATTCTGTTCCTATCTATAATAATATACTACTGGCTGAGCTCACATTAGAACTCTTAAGGGCTATATATATTATTTTTCGTCCCACTAAGATCAGAGTTACTTTACTATCTCTTCTCTAGATCTCGAGTTATTATGCTCTAGAAAGAACCTGAACATCACTTTTTTTGTGAATGTAATGTCCATCTTCTTTGGAATTGAGAGCATGGATATAATCTAGAATATGTATATATATAGAAAGATGTTTTAAAAGTGGAGTGGTCAAATATTTTCATCCACTGTCCCGTTTCTTAAGAAACAAAAAATATAAAATACAAAAATAAATAAAAATAAAATAAAAAATAAAAATGAAAACATAAATTTTCAGATTTGTAGTCCTCATACTGCATGACGACGATAGCTCCACCTTTATCAGCCGGGCGAATCACTATTAATATGTCATTTGCTAAATCATTTAGAGATTCACATTCACATTTAGAAATGTTGGCATTGATGGTATATTTTTTGTTGAATAACTTCATAGTATCAATTTTGATATTGTGTGCAAATACTTTCAACGATGCACTGTTGGAGGAGGGATCAACAGTACTTCATAGTTTACATGTTGCATTCTTCTTATCTAGAAGTGGTTGAGATTTAAAGTACTCAGCTAATTTTAATTTACGATTGAATTTGAACTGATCTATATCCCATTCAAACCTGTCAGCCCCAGTCATTGGGACAAATGACAAACCTTTGGATAGCAAGTTAATTTCAATATCAGAGTTCTGTGTGAAAGGTTAATGATAGGACTATCTAGTTCCTTCTGGGTGGTCGACCTCTGGGTCCTGTACTTCTTCCCCTTCTGGCCTCTCCTGGTGATGTCCCGGTAGAAACATTGTTTGCTAATTTAAGAAGTAAACCTTTTTGTAGGATTCAATTAAGATACATATGTCTTTTGTGTGTTCTGTTATTAGTGTATATTAATCCCTTCGCTATTAAGTTATGCATAGGATGAGTCTGATATGCAAATGGTGTAGGTTTCCTTAGTAATGGCCTGAGTGAGCTAACACCTATTAGAGACCCGAATGGGAAGCTATTAGGTCTTCATCCATTCTCCTTTGTGGACTTTATGCCAAGATATAGGAAGTGCCATTACACCAAACATCTACTCAATACAGGGCGTTGCAGATTTTGTTTTGCAGAAAATCTTGTCTTTGGACATAATATACTAAAAAAGTACCTTCCGGGCACGAAACAGCTAAGCATCTCCCTGACAGTGCCGTTCTCTGTGCACTGGTGTGTGATTTAAGAGGAAAAAATGCACCTTGGATTTTGCTCGCCCGGTCGAACCTGAATGAGTATTTCTTTTAGGACCCGGTGTTGCAGTTCCATAATTTTTACTGGTTGGAGTACCCACCTTTCTGGAACCCAGATGGTAAGTACATATGGATATCTATTTACAGCTATGTGCTTTGATTTTGGGCTGAACCTGTTCTAGTTTAGTAGTAATTTTGTTCTGAATATCAAAATGAATGTGATTTGTCAGGGAAGGTGATAATGCCAAAGAGGAAAAAATCAGTTTCTGTGTATTTTGCTTGAAGTGTGAACCAGGTTCAATACCCTAATATAACTTTCTGTATTATTCCTACTTGAAGGGTTTCATTCTGTCCCTTTACTAATTGGAAGAGGGACTGCCAATGGCATGCCTCCATCGCTCTCCAAAAGCAGAAACCTTTGTAGGTAACCTTAATAGCTACGTTAGCAGTGGGGTAGGAGAGAGAGCTCAGAGTACAGTGATACACAAGGGATTCTTTACAGTCTAAAAAAGCACATTGTACTTCAGTAGAAGGTGATTTTTGTTTTGTTTTCTGTGACACTGCATTAGTTTGAAGACTGTCAAGAATACTGTAAGAAAATTATTTTCAGTGGTAAAGAGCCTCGTATATGATAAACCAGAACGCCATGGACTTCAATTTAGAGGGCTCTACTTAAACCTGAACCTTTATTGATTGCACCGCTGGGGGAGCCCCTAATAAATGACAATCACATCGGTTCATACAGAAGTGCACAAGATTTTAATGCAAAGCAACATTATAAAGTGTATTCATGTCTAGGGGCGTGATGTAACTTTGTACCAAACAAAAGTTAACACATATTCAAAGCACTAAATATTGGGGGCCATAAATACAGCCTATCATTCTCTAAATGGCATTATTTTGTATCTATTAGAAACTCGTGATTTCTCAGTTATTTTGCTGCGTAGAACAATGTCCTTAAAATGTTAGTAAAGTAAAAAACAAAAAAAAACAAAGAAAGGGACTATCGCCTAAACATGGTTATATCAAAAGGTAAAAAAATATATATATATTTTTTAAAAAAGGTGCTATCGTAACATGCTGATAGTACCAAGGCACTCCTCCTCTTATCCAGTTCCGGGAAACATAGAACATAGAATGTGACGGCAGATAAGAACCATTCGGCCCATCTAGTCTGCCCAATTTTCTAAAAACTTTCATTAGTCCCTAGCCTTATCTTATAGTTAGGATAGCCTTATGCCTATCCCATGCATGCTTAAACTCCTTTACTGTGTTAACCTCTACCACTTCAGCTGGAAGGCTATTCCATGCATCCACTACCCTCTCAGTAAAGTAATACTTCCTGATATTATTTTTAAACCTTTGTCCCTCTAATTTAAGACTATGTCCTCTTGTTGTGGTAGTTTTTCTTCTTTTAAATATAGTCTCCTCCTTTACTGTGTTGATTCCCTTTATATATTTAAATGTTTCTATCATATCCCCCCTGTCTCGTCTTTCCTCCAAGCTATACATGTTAAGATCCTTTAACCTTTCCTGGTAAGTTTTATCCCGCAATCCATGAACCAGTTTAGTAGCCCTTCTCTGAACCCTCTCTAAGGTATCAATATCCTTCTGAAGATACGGTCTCCAGTACTGTGTACAATACTCCAAGTGAGGTCTCACCAGTGTTCTGTACAATGGCATGAGCACTTCCCTCTTTCTACTGCTAATACCTCTCCCTATACAACCAAGCATTCTGCTAGCATTTCCTGCTGCTCTATTACATTGTCTGCCTACCTTTAAGTCATCAGAAATAATCACCCCTAAATCCCTTTCCTCATATGTTGAGGTTAGGACTCTATCAAATATTCTGTACTCTGCCCTTGGGTTTTTACGTCCAAGATGCATTATCTTGCACTTATCCACATTAAATGTCAGTTGCCACAATTCTGACCATTTTTCTAGTTTACCTAAATCATTTGTCATTTGGCTTATCCCTCCTGGAACATCAACCCTGTTACATATCTTAGTATCATCAGCAAAAAGACATACCTTACCATCAAGACCTTCTGCAATATCACTAATAAAAATATTAAAGAGAATGGGTCCAAGTACAGATCCCTGAGGTACCCCACTGGTGACAAGTCCAAGCTTCGAATATATTCCATTAACTACAACCCTCTGTTGCCTGTCACTCAGCCACTGCCTTACCCATTCAACAATATTGGAATCCAAACTTAAAGATTGCAGTTTATTGATAAGCCTTCTATGTGCAACAGTGTCAAAAGCCTTACTGAAATCTAGGTAAGCAATGTCTACTGCACCACCCTGATCTATAATTTTAGTTACCCAATCAAAAAAATCAATAAGATTAGTTTGGCATGATCTCCCTGAAGTAAACCCATGTTGTCTCTGATCTTGAAATCCATGTGTTTTTAGATGTTCATCAATCCTATCCTTTAACATGGTTTCCATCACTTTCCCCACTACTGAAGTAAGGCTTACTGGCCTATAGTTGCCCGACTCCTCCCTATTACCTTTCTTGTAAATGGGCACAACATTCGGGAAGAAAGCCACCAAGGGTGTTTCACTACATCCTGAGTTTGACTTAATTATTAATCTAGACATGAGACTATGGCACATGAAGACCTGTTTCTTTATAGATTTGGCTAACTTATTATATGTTGTACTGCTTCATTAGCCAGAATCTATTCAACACTATAATTCTTATGAGCAATTGGGGTGCAGGTAATTTTACCATAATTAGTGGTACACGTTTGCTCCTTATCCCAAAGCCTTTTGTTTTCCCGTTATGTCAAATAGAGGTAGGCAGCTATATTAACTAATAATCGCCGTTTGTTCTCTGCAGATGGTGAAACAACATTTACATGTAAGGCTGGTGTCTGGTGTATACACAAATTCACAATTAAATGATTTTTTTTATAGCATTATAAAGGCTTTGCAATGAAATGACCTTGAATACATGTCATCCCACTCCTTTGTAGAAGACATATTTTAAATGTATGTTTGTTTTTTTTATTGTCCCCACCAGGACATTTTAAAATAAATTAATGTAAATCCCTATGTCTCTTCCTCAATATTTGGATAAAAAGGTAAAATCCACTTATTATGAATGTATAGACTATTTGATTGAGGATGGTTGTCTTTCATTGCATTGAACATCTTCATGTCCTCTTCATCCAGCAACCATCCCAGCATTGAAAGTTTCACAAGACTGGGCAGCCTGGACACAAACCGAACAAAAGAGGTGACTGTGGTGGCATGGCATTTTATCTGTTGGTTGTAAACTCTGCTTATATCTAGGTGAGATAACTGTGACATGTTATCCGCAATCTGGAAAAATGTCATCCACCCAGATTCTGTAATTCGATCATTAATCTCCAACATAAGATGGCAAATTCTTCTCAAGTGTCCAGCTCGTGCCGATTCCCCTTAGAAAGTCAGATACAAACGCACATTATTTTATCGCTAGATCGTCAATAAAAACTCACTTACAGTGCAGACTATAAAACAAATACAACCTGCAGTAAATACAATACTGTATATATAATACCAAATAGTAAATAATCATCGTAGGGTTTTCATAACAAAATGTATTTTTTGTAGACTTAAAAATAGGGACACCATATGTGCTCACAATGAAAAAATGTTTCAAGAGCCAATATTCCTAAAATTGTTGCAGAATTTAAGCTTTTTGACACTACATAAACTCCAAAGTCTGAACATGAGCATTCATCTAAAATTCTTTCTTTTTTTATTTTTTAGCAAATTTCCTCAAGAAAGACTTCCCTGCCTTTTTAAGGGGCTCCTACGAATGTATTGAGAGACACAGTTTTCCAACTATAAAAATCTTTTCAGGGAAATCAAACATGTCTCCTGTGGGCCCTGCAATCGAATACATAGAGGCCAGCTTTCCTTTGAGTCACTTGTTTGCATGGAACACAAATTCATAAATAACTGCTGTTATAAACCCTATGAGAGCATAAGTCATTGACTCCAGACAGGGCCGCCATCAGGGCATGACAACCATAACGGTTGTCATGGGCCCGGACTACTCTGGCAGTCCGAGCCTCACATTCCATATGTGCTCTGCGGGCTCCCTTCTACCTGTATATTGCAGATGGGGGCCCAGCAGCACACTCTGTCTTCCTTTCTAGATTCTCTCTGTCTAACTCTCCAGCGCCCTGCGGCCGCCAGAGCATTGCTATGGGTTACCATGGCAATACTCCGCACAGCACGCAGGCCGGTCTCGCGAGAGTTAGTCGGAGAGGAGCTGGAAAGGAAGACAGTGTGTGCTGCCTGTGCCCCGTCTCTGCAATGTACCATGGCTGGCTCCCTCCACAATGCGATCTTCCCCCTCCCTGGCACGGTAAGAAGCAGGGAGGGGGGAATAAAATTTAAATATACACAGATAGATTTAAAAGAAAAATACTCCCCTCCCCCCTATTTTACACACACACTGCATCCTTACAAGCACACACTCTGCACTACACACACTACATTCACTAAACACACACACTATATTCACTAAACACACTCTGCACTCACTACAAACACACTACATTTGCTAAACACACTCTGCAATGCACACACACACACTACATTCACTAAACACACTTTGCACTACACCCACACACACACACACACTACATTCACTAAACACACTCTGCGCTCACTACAAACACACTACATTTGCTAAACACACTCTGCACTGCACACACACTACATTCACTAAAAACACTTTGCACTACACACACACACACTGCATTCACTAAACACACTTTGCACTACACACACACACACACACACACACATACACACTACATTCACTAAACACACTCTGCACTCACTACAAACACACTACATTTGCTAAACACACTCTGCACTGCACACACACTACATTCACTAAACACACTTTGCACTACACACACACACACACTACATTCACTAAACACACTTTGCACTACACACACACACACACACACACACACATACACACTACATTCACTAAACACACTCTGCACTCACTACAAACACACTACATTTGCTAAACACACTCTGCACTGCACACACACACACACACACCACATTCACTAAACACACTTTGCACTACACACACACTACATTCACTAAACACACTTTGCACTACACACACACACACACTACATTCACTATACATACATTGCACTCACTACAAAAACACACTATATTTACTAAACACACTTTGCACTCACTACAAACACACTGCATTCACTATACACACACTCTGCACTCACCACAATCGAACTACATGCATAATACACACTTTGTACTCACTTCAAACATACTATATTCACTACACACACTACATGCACTGTACACACTACATTCACCACAATCACACTACATGCACTATACACACTTTGAACTCACTTCAAACACACTACATCCACTACAGAAAACACACTCTGCATTAACTGTACACACACTACATCCACTACAAAAACACACATTCTCTATTCACTGTACACACACTACATCCACTACACAAACACACACTCTGCATTCACTATACACACCTGCATTCACTATAAACACACTCTGCATCTAATGCATGCATACAAACATTACATACATTGCACAAAAACTACACACTGCATCCATGACACACATATCACATCCACTACACATATTCTACATCCACTATACACACTGCATCCATGACACACATATCACATCCACTACACACATTCTACATCCACTATACACATTGCATCCATGACACATATTCTACAGCTCTATAACCAGAAAGTGGGACATTTTTGAGAAAATTCCAAATAAATGTTGGCATGATTACTTGCTTAGCATCTCAGCAGCATCTCCAGCCATCCGTGGAGTGGGTTGGAGGTACTGCAGACCCAATCATAGCAGACATGTCACATTTCTTTCTAATACACATTTATCATTAGTCCTTACTACAATCATAGATTATAGATTATTATTTTTTATTGCATCAAAGTATGGGATGCGCAACTCCACCTCCCTCTATGGACCAACCTGCACTGATGGCTACTTACCTAAATGTTCAATACTTTCATCATTTAATATCTCTGTCATAGAGAGAAACTGGAGGTTATGCAGATTCTGCAGTTGTTGTATAAACAAGATAGCAGCATTCACCATTCCTTCACCCTTTGGTAACCGCAGGTTCTCCAGGTGAACAAGTGACCCCAAGGCAACAGCTGAAATAAAACCATTGTTCAGGTTAGCTACATTTATTGTCCTGCAATTTGTTTAACCATACGTTGATTTGGTATTTGCCTCTACAGCAGCAAAACATTCTGCTTGTAATAGTAATACCCACTGCTAGTCAGAGCACTTATGTTAATATACAGAGTTATTTACTAACGCGAGAATTCAAAGTGAATTTCAAATTTAAGACCAGAGTGGCTGATCCGAAAACATGGTGATTGAGAGAAATTTTCCAGTCGGCTACTTTCACTTTAAATTCTAACTTCAGCGAATAACCCTGTTAATATATATATACATATATATATAGATCCAACGTGGGCTCAGCACTCGGCACACTGTCGTCCTGTACTCGTCTTGATGCAACTTTGTACCTTAATATAATATTCCTAAAGAAGTGCACTGTTATTGTGCAAAAGTGGTACACACATACAGTCAATGTTTTAGTCCCGTCCTGACATATATATATATATATATATCTCAACAGTGTTATTCACTAAGCTTTTTATTCAAGGTAAAAATAACCAAACTGGAAAAAGTGCCAGGTCCCTCAGGTTTTAACCATTCCCATGTTTCAGAGAAACTGCTATGTTTACATTGCAGGGTTAATCCAACCTTTAGTGGCTGTCTTCCTGACAGCCGCTAGAGGCACATCTGCGATGCTGGATGCGAAAATCGCATCCATCTCACAGAGCGTCCATAGGAAAGCATTGAGAAATGCTTTCCTATGAACTGTTTGAATGGGCGCGCAGCACTTGCCGCTCATGCACATTCCGCTCCACGAGGGAGCTGACGTCGGCGAGGGAGGAGAGGTCACCAGCGCCGAGGGAACCCGCCGCTGGGTTAAGGTAAGCTGCTGAAGGGGTTTTAACTCCTTCAGCGCCAAGGAAGGGGGACCCTCAGGGTGGGGGCACCCTTAGGGCACTATAGTGTCAGGAAAAAGGGTTTGTTTTCCTGACACTATAGTAATCCTTTAAAGTTATGTGGGTTTTAGATAGTGGGAACAAATACAGGTATATGGGTGATGTCCTTCAGCATGGCATTTTAATGGCCATGTTATTAAAGGGACACTATAGTCACCAGTGCAACTACATGTATTCCTGACCCTATAGTGTTAACACGACCATCTAGCCCCCGTGGGCCCCTCATGCCTCCATAAATATAGCAAACACCTTACTGTATTCAAGCCAGAAGCTGTAAATCTGCATGCTGTTAGACTCAGGAAAAACAAGCCGTCTGCTGACATGTGATAGCCTGATCCAATCACAGTGCTTCCCCATAGGATTGGCTGAGACTGACAAGGAGGCAGATCAGGGGCAGAGCCAGCATGATTCAAACACAGCCCTGGCCAATCAGCATCTCCTCATTGAGATGAATTGAATCAATGAATCTCTATGAAGAAAGTTCAGTGTCTGCATGCAATGGGAGGAGATACTGAATCACAGGATGCTTGTGCACAGCAGATCTGAGTGGATGGAGGCATATTATGCCTCCATCAACTCAGAAGTCCCTCTGGTTCACTCTGAGTGACTGCAACTGGAGGTGTTCCTAGCTTTCAATGTAAACACTGTATTTTCTCAGAAAATACAGTGTTTACATGTGGAAGGCTGCAGGGAGCTATAGTTCTCACCTGAACAACCTCATTAAGTTGTTCAGGTGACTATAGTGTCCCTTTAAATTATTACACTGGACAGGAATATTATATATTTTGACATTTCAAAGGAGGTTGGTTTTATTGTGCTACTACAGGCACTTCTTCATGGATTGCTGGACTCAAAGAGTAAGAGAGACGCACTACATCCACTGTTATACAATGAAGTTCATATCCCAGACAGCAAAAATACCCTGGGACCATCCAGAGATATTCAGAGGCAAACATTACAATTCAGGAGTGTTGAACAAATTTTGCTGTTCTGTTGTCCGTTCTGAGTTTAGTAAATAACTCTGCAGACTAAATTTTCAATATTAACATTAGAGAAACAACTAAATTAAGATTAAACAACTTTTGAAACTGTCCTTTAACCCTAAACAATAAGATATTCCCAGTATATTATAGAATTAATTGTTTATAATCTCTAAAGTCAGTCCTATCCACTTATTCTGTTAGGAAGCCCCAGTAAAATCCATATAAAATTATAAAACATGAACATTTCTGATTTAGGGGTTTTGGTCCCGATTTTTGGGTCCTGTTCTACCATCCTGACTTAATTCCCTAGTTTCCTACTTTTGGGGACATGCTCGAGCTATGTTCTTGGCACTAGGATTCTGCAGGGAGCATAAAGAAGCAGGGGTCTGCCCTCAGTAGGCTTAAATATTATGATAGGCAAGTGTGAATTCATGCCAGGCTGACCTGCCACAAATGGGTGAGTCCTTAGCAGAGCCTTTTGGGACTAAGCCTGGGGCGTAATTGCATGACTGGCCCACCCCCTCTACCCTACTCCTACCACTGTCCTGATTCAATGGACGCTGGAGTTGGGAAGTATGTATAAATGTGCTGCATGTACATTTTCTTCACAAATTAAAGGATCACTGCAAATACCATAACAGCTACAGCTAATTTTAGTGGTTATGGTGGAAAGGGTCTTTGGGCACCATTCATTCGTTCATACAAGAATATACAGAAAATATCACCATTCAATGTAAAATCTGCCCCAATAAATTCTGACTTATTTATCATCAAATTTAATTTACACATTTACCTATATTAATTAATTTATTTTAGAAGGCTGAAGGATTTACCCAAGTTTTCAGACACATCAGCTGCAGTAATTATCTGATTCCTCAAATTTAGAACTTTCAGTGATGTAAAATTCTTCATTGTATCAGCTGCAAGAAAGAGAATGGTTGAAATAAACACTGTTACACTCATAATAATTTATACTAAATACACATGGCAATAGCTTTATAACCCATTTATTGGCTGTAAAATAATTAGCTCTGTGATCCGTTCTTCAGTTGTCATACATGATCTTTACATTAAAACTGCTTCATTAAAGGACCACTCTAGGCACCCAGACCACTTCAGCTTAATGAAGTGGTCTGGGTGCCAGGTCCCTCTAGGATTAACCCCTTTTTTAATAAACATAGCAGTTTCAGAGAAACTGCTATGTTTATAAATGGGTTAATCCAGCCTCCAGATACTCTAGTGGCTGTCTCATTGACAGCCGCTAGAGGCGCTTGCGTGCTTCTCACTGTGAAAATCACAGTGAGAACACGCAAGTGTCCATAGGAAAGCATTGTACTGAATGCGGCGCATGCGCATTCAGCCAAAGAGGAGGATCGGAGGCGGAGAGCTTCCCGCCCAGCGCTGGAAAAAAGGTAAGTTTTACCCCTTTCCTCTCTCCAGAGCCCGGCGGGAGGGGGGTCCCTGAGGGTGGGGGCACCCTCAGGGCACTATAGTGCCAGAAAAACGAGTATGTTTTCCTGGCACTATAGTGGTCCTTTAAGATAAAGCTGGCCTGGTGCTTAGCCTTAGAGTTTCCTTTTAATCCAATGCACCATCATTTTTTTAGCTATTTCCATTTATGTAAAAAAATATTTTTTTGAGCCGTTTTTATTGTTAAACCTTCCATGGGTTGATGGATCCTCCATATTTCCCTTGACACACATCAATTATTTTTTAATCAGCAGTAGATGAGGCATGTTGCCCTAAAGCAGGGGTGCCCAAAAGGTAGATCCCTAGATGCTGTAGAACTACAACTCCCATGATGTGTTGCATGCCTTTAGAATGACAAGGGATCATGTTGTTTTAACACATCTGGGGAACTACCTATTGGGCACCCCTGCCCTAATATATATATATATATATATATATATATATATATATATATATATTTTAACATGATCAAGAATGGAAATCAGTTTGCTACAAAGTTCCTTTGGGATTCCTTCATGAGTTATCTGGTTTCCTTCCTACAGTATATATTATACGGCTCAATAGAACTTTTCATATACTGCCCATCAGCATATGTGTCAAGAAAACATGGTGGATTTGGCAACCCTAAGCCTCATCTATGGTAGCAAGGTGAAATGGGGAAAATATCAGATAGTCTGTTTGCTCATTTCTTGATTGCTTTTGTCTCCTGTTGGTTTCGTATGGTCATCAGTCATAATTTATTTTGGGTGCCAGTATATTATATCAAGGTGCCATTTACAATCCGTAGGACACATACAGTGCAATCTGGTTTGAATTTCAAAATGTTATTGGGCTTTAGACGTTTACTTAATGTCCTCAAAGTTAATGTAATTAGCAATTTTCAACATCCTAAACAAATTGAGTTAACCAAACATACTGATAATGAATATAATGAATATTAAAACATTACCTAGGAAAGCTATGTCAGGATCTTGAAAGGATGAACCTGGAAAGTGCAGCTCTTTAAGATTCTTGCAGTTTGCAACTGAGGTCATGATGCCCTTAAAATCTGGATAAGTTTTAAACTGTAGGTGCAGAACCTCCAAACTTACAAAATGATTAAACAACTCAGCTTTAAGAAAGAGAGAGCACAATATACATTATTAAACATGAAACAAACATGTAATTTGTTTTATTTTTATATCAAATAATCCACTATGGGCAGTGTTCTAACCACCAACTCAGTGCTCATTCACCACCATCCATGATGGATGAAGTTAATGTTCACAATATGGAAGCTTTAATTCTGCCTCATCAATGTGTCAGTAAATGAGTGGTCTCTGGGTGCTGGAGAGATCCTGTTTTTTATTTTGGAGTAAGCACTCCTGACGGGTTTAGCTAAAGTCCTGGGCATGGCACAAAAAGGCTTGTATCAACTTGACCACTATATTGAGCTGCAATGATTATGCTTTTTAGAGTTCAATAAGGGAAATGGGGAACAATCTCCTAAAAAGTGAAAAGTAACGTATAAGACACAAATTTTATAACTATTTTATGAAATAAGGACAAAACAAGAATACGCATAGACTAATGTTCACGAACACTCTAAGAAATGAAATTAAGTGATTTGGAAAGGCGTGTTGATTGAGATGCAAAGGTACGTACCGGTGTGATAGAAAATGAAAATTCTGTAAATTTGTAAGCAAACGGATCCAGTTTACATCCAGTGTTAGAGCTAAAACATACATGTAGGAAGTTGGTAGATACCACTATCACTGATATAGAAAATCATCAATTAATTGCCATTTCCTACAATGTTGAGAGAGTAAACTACAGTGGTTCCTCATTTATGTGGATAGAAAGATACACATTGTCCAAAAGAGGTGGCAATCTGCAAAAAAAAACCTTTTAAATAGAGAAGCTTATTGGATATTTGAACGCCAGACAAGATACCCTGTCAGACACCTAGTGGATAAGAATAAAATATTTGTGTACGGCACATTTAGAGGGGCTCACTGGGTTTAAATAGGACTAATAGTCCCTCTCGCAATTACAGGCTAAGCCTTCCGTTTGTGTACGATATATTAAGAGGAACGTATGGTTATGATATAATGAAAGTTTAATAAGAACAAAGTCGGTTAAGGTGTGCCGAAACCGACGTGAGGTTAGACCTGTAAAAAGAGGGCAAAAATTTAAGAAAACTATTTCTTTTGTCAGACATATTTTATTTAGCAATACATTATTTAGACATTTCATGGAAAGCTAATCTAATTTCTTTCTCTGGATTATGGATGTACCTGTTGTATGCGGAAGATTGCCAACGTCCCATGTTTTTAATGATATGTGTTGGTACGTGATTACCGGAAGCTACTGTGGCCGCCCCAATACGGAATGAATGGCCAGAGAATGAATGCGGGTTGTGTCCCAGCCTGAGTAACAAGGTGCGAACGTAAAGCATGAACTGTTTGGAGGTTAGGGGTTTCCCTTCGAATGGCTAATAGGGGGGATTCAGGGTCAGTTGTAAGCTGTCTTGCCTAGATTATCCAATATGTGGATTGGACACCACTTGGTAGAGGTAGGGTAATATTTCATCTCTACTGGTGGGCCAGTCTGGCTCGTTTTGGTATGAGAGATTGACAAGATATAATGGTCGTTTGTTTTAGTTAGGTGTTTCCTCTTGAGGCATGACTTAAAGTCGGATGCCTTCTCCACAGAAAATTCCTTAGGTCTCAAGAAACTGTAAAAAGCTATATAGGCTGCAGATTTGATTATCAGATTAGTGACATTCTCAAAGGGGGTCTCATCTAGTAGATCTGAGATGTTCCTAAATAGGTTACTATCTATTGGAAGTCTTTTAATGGGATTATGAACTGTTAGTCTCTGAACGCCTCTAAGGACACTTGACTGGGTAAGATGCTAGGAATGGAGCTTTGTTTGGATAAATAGTTAACATGTAGTGTTGAATGCCTGTTAAGTAAAGTTTGATTTACAATATACGTCTTACCAGACCTTAGAATGGCCGGACTTTGACGTGGACAGGAAAAGACAGAGTCAAGAATGAGCCGAGGTCAAGGGAACAGAGAGACAGCGTAAACAAGAACTAGCCAAGGACTGGTACACAGGAGTCAGGAAACCGGCGAACAAGACAAAGCAGGGATAAAGAGAAAAACAGAGTCAGGTACAAAACCAAGGCCAAGCACCAAAAATCCACTACTACACGAAGCAAGCACTAAAGGGAACTGAATCAGAAACCACGATAGGGCAGGGAGTTAAGGGAAAGGTGAGTATAAATACCTATTAGTTTAATTTGATTGGCCTTTGTCATATCCACGCCCCCAAAACGTGAGTGTATGGGGAATCTGGAATGACATGGGCCAATGGGAGACTTTTTTTATTTTTTGCTCCCACTGTCCCTTTAAAAGCGTGCTCGCTATGCGCGGAGCGCTCCCAGTGCCAGATGCGTCACATGGCCGCTTCTCACGGTCAGTGCACGCCTTCCCGTCGGACGAGCCGCGCGCGGCTCGTCCAGTTGCAGGACCGTGTGTGGCGGGGAAGGAGGACCTCGCCGACCCCTGGAGAGGGTAAGTACCGCTACAGTATGCTAATTTTAGAGATATGTGGCAAAAAGTTGTGAATGCGACCATGGTTTCTATGGAAAAAACATTTATTACATAGTAATCACGTACAAATTTTTTGAACAAATCAAATGCTCTGGTATAGGCTTTCTAAGTATTGAGTGACAACCCAGCCTGTGCGAGCGACCTACTGTGACTTAACAGGGTATTTAGAGCATTACTAGGTCTGTGAACTTTGGAGGTTCTCTGGGTTGCAAGTTTGCTGTCAGATGGACTATGAAAAATTCCTGCAAATTAGAACGTGAGAGTGCGTCAGCTGCGTTATTCTGAATGCCTGGAACGTGAATACAATTTAGACAGAACTGTAGATTTGCCGCCAACCAGGTAAGTTTCCTTACTAAGTTCATGATAGTAAGGGACTGAGAGCGGCCTTTATTAATGATGTTACATGCTGCCAAGTTGTCTGAAAAATACCTCACTGATTTACCTCTCCAGTCTTTACCCCATATGTGTGCTGCAGCTACAATCGGGAAGATTTCAAATAGTGCTGCAGTGGTGTTGACATTTTTTAGTGAGGTAGTCTCTGGTGGCCAAGAGTCGTATAACTAGTCATTGCCAAAAATCGCTGCATAACCTATGGCACCTGATGCGTCAGTCAAAATTACCAGGGAATCGTCAGAGATGGGGGGGGGAACGAATAATGACTTGCCGTTCCACGAGGACAGAAATAGACACCACATTTTTAAATCTAGCTGGTTCGTCTAAGTTAGTTGTGGAATCGTCGTCGGGGAGACTGTGTAAGAGAGATAGAATTCTGGAAATAAATTACCACCCCTGTGGAATTATCCTCATTGCGAAATTGAGTGACCCAAAAAGTGACTGTAGCTCTTTCCTGGTGCAAGAGCCTTGTGAGGTGCAGATATCGATGTATGCTAGAATTCTGTCTACCTTTTCTTGAGGCAGGCTAGCTTGCATTGAAACTGAGTTAATTGTTATCCCCAGGAAGGTAATCTCGGTGTTAGGATCTTCTGTTTTGTCCGGGACTACTGGAACTCCTAAATTCTCAAACAGTGACAGCATGTGATGCTTGGTGTGAAGTGGTGTGGTTCAATAGAGAGAAAATCGTCCAAAAAGTGAATGATTACTGGACACCTGCATTTGTTAAGTAGGAGCCAGGTCAAAGTTTTGGCAAAAGTATCAAAAATCTTGGGGCTACTTTTGGAGCCGAATGTTAGTCTGGTAGCGAAATAGTACTTGTCTTCCCACTTAACGCCATGCAGGTGCCAGAGTGACTGATGGAGTTAATGATGGCTTGTATGGCATCATCTATTCTTGCGTATTGTAGAGAGAAATCCTCGGATGGTATTAGTGCATTTAAGCTAGGTGTCGTGGAAGAGTGAGGTGCTGAAAAATCAATTATGATCTTTTTTTATTATTAAATTTCCCTGTAGCTATGCCTAGAGGGTTCGTTCTCCAGGAGGTGAATGATGGGGTTGTAAAAGGCCCTATCATGAAACCGTTGTTGATTTCTTCATGGAGGAGTTCCTGTAGACTACTAGGGTCTGTGAGTGCTGACTGTAGGTTAGGGCATTCCAGAATTCCTGTGGGGAGTGCAACAAAACCTTTGTGAAACCCATTAGAAAACCCAGATGTGATAAATTCTACCAGATCTAAAGAAGGATAATTAGACAGGTAACATTGCAAATTAGGAATTTTTATTGGTGTATGTGGCGGAACCAGCCTTGCCACTGGGCATCGGAGAAGACTGATTGCCAGCCTCCTGCCATGTGACTATGGCCCCTGGGATGTATTGCCTGCTCTCCTGTACTGCTGAGGATTGCTACCAACTAGGTGGATTTGACTATGGAGCTGTTGGTAGCAACAGTAATATGCACTACCTGAATAGCAAGACTGGTAATTTGCATCTTCGGGTAGATTTGCATATTGCTAATTCTGCATGCAGGAGAGACATTTTGTGTTAATTATGTTCTTCCCACCCATTTATAAATATGTAATTATGTTATAATAAGTCACTGTATGTTGCCTGCTATGATTTGACTGTTTGTAATTTTATTGAGTTTTCACAGCAATTTTAATGTAATGACCATATGGGCTAGTCCCAAGTAAAATAAAGTTTTAGACAGTTATACTTCCTCCTCAATTTGGAGTCCTGTCTCATTTTGAGGGAATCTGCTACAAGGGATTGCTATGCTCTGCATATTCCCTTGCTATAATCACTCCTAAGCTCTTTTAAGAGCTCGTTCCTGCTTCGCTCTGAAGGAAGAGAGGTTTGGCCTGCGGTGGTTGTGGTGTCGGCTAGAGTGCTTGGAATCCTCAAGAAGTGCTAGGAGCATCTATCAACGGAGGTACCCAGTCAGGGTGCCAGGTGATCCGTTACATTGGTGGCAGCGGTGGGATGGCTTCCTAGCCTTGGGAAAATCAGCACTACTTCAGAGATGGAAGGTTGTGCAGTACCTCACTTTGACGTCAGGCTCCAGCAGCGACTACAGGATGTGATGCACAGTATGGAGTATCCTATCCCAGAGGAAAGAGAGACAGAGTGGAGGGTGGCGCTTCGTACCTATCTCTGGAAGGAGGACTTCGAGGAAATTCGACCCTTCCGGTGCAAGGAAATCCTGACCACTAACCAGCGCCAAGCAGAACTAGATTTGCGGATGCCATTATTGGGAAACCAGCTCTCAGAGGAATGGGTAAGCGAACTGGAGACGCTAGTTGAGACTGAGGTGTGGCTGGATGATTCCTATCGGGCCCTGCGGTGGCATGCTTACCACGTTTACCCATGGCTGATCGAGTACAAGTGTATTGAGGGGGAAGACTACGATGGCCCTGGTTTGTTGTGGGATACTATTGAAACTAGTCTCTGGTTCGGACACATCGACATTGCTCGTTTCTGGTCCATCCGAGCTGAGCGGGCAGACAACTGGGACCTTACGATGATCCATGCCATTCAGCCAGATCTATCTTTTCTTGCCAACCGGGAGAGGGAACTAGAACAGGATTATGTTTGCCTATTCCAACGTATAACGCCGCCTGTCTCTGACATGATCGGGCTTATTGACTGTATACCACCGGAAGCATTGAGTTTAGTTCCTCCTCCCCAGCAACCAAGTCTGTTATCAGGGGACCTTAGTACTGTACCACATACGTCCCATCCAGCCACAGAGATGGAAGACCTTATTGACTTGTCCTGGGAAGACACCCAGCTGGCAGGTGGAGATGGGACCGAGGTCTCTCTACCGGCCCTACAGGGATGCTGGGCAGTCAGCCCAGATCCCCAGCAGCAGTATATATCCCAGGGAGCTGAAGGTGCCGTCCTTCCTCCCCAGCGGTAGTGTGTGTCCTTAGGAGAGGAGACAATTGGTCCCTCTCCCCAGCAGTCCAGTGAGTTACAGGGAGACGAAGGTGCCGCAGCAGAGACGAAGGTGCCAGCGGCAGTATGTTTCCCAGGGAGCTGAAGGTGCCGTCCTTCCTCCCCAGCGGCAGTGTGTGTTCTTGGGAGAGCAGACAGTCGGTCCCTCTCCCCAGCAGTCAAGCGTGTCCCAGGGAGCCGAAGGTGCCATCCTTCCTCCCCAACAGCAGTGTGTCCGTCAGGGAGCAGAGAAAGTCAGTCTTGCTCCCCAGCAGCGTGACAATATATTGAAAGGGGAGACAGTTGGTCCCCCTCTCCAACAGCAGAGAGAGTGTCAGGGAGAGGAGCTTGTTATCCCCTCTCCCCAACGGCAGCTTAGCCCACCAAGGGGAGACAGTAAGCTCCACAACAGTGCAGATGGGACCATGGTCTCTGCACATGCACCACCGGGGGTAGGGACAGTCGGTCCTGTCCCCCAGCAGCAGGGCTGTTTAGCCAAAGGGGAGACAGTCGGTCTCCCCCTCCAGCAGCAGGACTATGTAACCAAAGGGGAGACAGTCGGTCTCCCCCTCCAGCAGCAGCCACAGATCCCGAGAGAGGAGCCTACCAACTCTTCTTTTCAGCATGACTCGAACCAGGCTACTCCCGTGGTAGCGCTGGCACCAGGGCAGAGTACCGCAGGTCTCTGCCCACTCAGCAACCCACTAAGCCAGCCTATCAGTACCCCACACAGCCGTGGTGAGGCACCTGGACATGGACGAGCTAATCTTTTACCCAGGTGTAGTAACCATGTATTTTGGGTGGGCTGTATTACTGTTTGTGTTTCGTGGGTGGGTTGCTGGACTAACCAGGGCACTGACCGGCAGGAGGTCAGATACCCTGTTAGTCTGTTTGGAAAAGGGGAGAAATGTGGCAGAACCAGCCTCGCCACTGGGCGTTGGAGAAGACTGATTGCCAGCCTCCTGCCATGTGACTATGGCCCCTAAGATGAATTGCCTGCTCTCCTGTACTGCTGAGGATTGCTACCAACTAGGTTTATTTGACTATGGAGCTTGTGTAGTGCCCTCTGTTGGTAGCAACAGTAATATGCACTACCTGAATAGCAAGACTGGTAATTTGCATTTTCGGGTAGATTTGCATATTGCTAATTCTGCATGCAGGAGAGACATTTTGTGTTAATTATGTTCTTCCCCACCCATTTATAAATATGTAATTATGTTATAATAAGTCACTGTATGTTGCCTGCTGTGATTTGACTGTTTGTAATTTTATTGAGTTTTCACAGCAATTTTAATGTAATGACCATATGGGCTCGTCCTGAGTAAAATAAAGTTTTAGACAGTTATACTTCATCCTCAATTTGGAGTTCTGTCTCATTTTGGGGGAATCTGCTACAAGGGATTGCTATGCTCTGCATATTCCCTTGCTATAATCACTCCTAAAATCTTTTAAGAGCTCGTTCCTGCTTCGCTCTGAAGGAAGAGAGGTTTGGCCTGCGGTGGTTGTGGTGTCGGCTAGAGTGCTTGGAATCCTCAAGAAGTGCTAGGAGCATCTATCAACGGAGGTACCCACTCAGGGTGCCAGGTGATCCGTTACAGTGTAGATGATCTTTTAGGGTACAATCTGTTTGGGCACATTGTTTTAGCATGTGCTCTGTAACAAAGTGAGCACACGTGAAGGAGTCTACAAGCACTGTAACTACAACCTCCAGCATTTAAGTTGTTACAGACTTGAGCCTTTCCAAGAAAAACAATTGGCCTGCCTAGTTTATCTCTCAATTCTCTTTGGGCCATGTTGGGTTGATACTCGGGGTTGGAAATGCTAGTGGAGGGAATTGCTACGTTGCTGGGACAAAAGTTAACAGTATGAGCCACTGAAGAACATATTGCGGAAGAAGGTGTTTTAAGACCCGCAAAATGTCTACAGAATAATTCAGTGTCTAACTGGCCCCAGTCGGTAGGTGTATTATATTGGGCCAGTGACGCAGCTGATCTGGATGCGAAGGACTTGTGGTAGTCATAAAAGGCGTAGCCTCCATATTTATATGCCAAGTCAATAATCTTATCTAAATATAAATATAAAGTTCCTCTCTACGGAGGGGAAAAGCAGTACAAATTACGTCCCTGTAAATGCCGAAAGCCAGGACAAATTCAGGGATATTTAACTTTCTGTTCAGTCTTGGGTCTCTAGATTTCATAACTACTGACAAGTCATCGAACGTGTATGATCTATTCTCAATTACATCTTGAGAAGTTATGAGTAGCGAAGCCAGATTCATGTCTTTCCCCTCTATTATGTCTCGTTTAATGTTTTGTGGGATTAGATGAATTGGGTTTATTATGTTGGTACTTTTAGCAGGTAGAGGGTTAGCGTTACCTCCTGTGTTAGGCTCTGGCTGGGCTATAGGTACTGGACTATAGGTACGGGAATGGTTGTTCTGTTATTTGATTCCATATTATCCAACCTGTTATTTATTGTGGCTACAGAAGACACTAGGGAGGCCATCATGTTGTGCAGTTCTGACAGGCTATTTTGAATATTATATTCAGAACTAGGGCCAGGTCTTTCATTGTCCTCATTGCGTTTAATAGGTAAAAAGCTTTCCTGGCTGTGGCCGGGAAGGAAATATTTTTCTTTTGACGTTCAGCAGTAATTTTAGGTATTGTCCAGGATCTATAGCTGGACGCTGGGCTGGCCAGTACGGTTTGCCTTGTCTGCGAGCCTGGTCTGATTGGGGTGCTGGTAACCAATAGGTCATATCCTTGTATGGAAGCGTTAGACATGCTATGGGTGCAGGGACGTATTAGCCGCGAAGCAAACAAGGCATTTGCCTTGGGCGGCATTTTTTCAGGGGGGCGGCAAAAAACTCTGCCCCCAAATGCCCAGGGCAAATGCCTTGTTAGCCTTGCGGCTAACAGACATGCTGGGCTGGGCGGGCGGCGCTGGCTGATGGTCCGGCGGGTGGCTGGCGAGGGAGCTCTTCCTCTCAGCGGTCTGCTCAGCTCCCTGGCGTGCCGCAGAGTGAGGCTGGGAGCCGGAATATGACGTCATCAACCCGTTTTAGGCTCAGGGGAAGTGCTCCCTCGCCAGCCGCCCGACCGGCAGCCACTGGACCACCAGGGAGAAAGAGGAACCCCCCCCAGCACTCCCAAAGGTAAGGAGGCTGGGGGGGGGGGTTAAATTAAAAAAAAAAAGTGTTAATGTGAGTGATTGTGTGTGTGTGTGTCTGACTGTGTTTGTGTCTGTGTGTGTGTTTGTGTCTGTGTGTGTCTGACTGTGTGTTTGTGTCTGACAGTGTGTGTGTGTGTGTGTCTGACTGTGTGTGTGTGTGTGTTTGTGTCTGACTGTGTGTCTGACTCCAATAGGAGTCTCATTTTTTGTTGTTTCTTGTGAGTAGCTATCTTGATTAGGTCCCCCTGGTCACTGCCTTATGAGCCACCCAGAGCGAGGTGGGATTCATGCCCGGGGTGGAATTGAGTGTAAAGTACGAGGATATTGCCTCTTTAATGGACTCTCACTCCCTCTCGTCCAGGAGGAGGTTTGAGTTTAATCTCCAGGTCCAGGAGGAGCTGTATTGCAATTTGCCTAGAGTTATAGCTATGTCGGCATGGTCCGACCATGTAATGCTATTGATTTCTGTACGGACTACTTTATGCATGCCTGCGTCTATAGAAAGATATTGTCAATTTGGGAGTATGGGTCGTGTGGGTGTGAGTAAAAAGTGTAGTCTTGTGTATCTGGGTGTTGTAGTCTCCATGCATCCAATAGGCCTGTGCGGGTCAGATAATTACGTAGCAGCTTGTCCTGCCTCCCTCTGCCCTGGGATCGTAGAGTCCCTGGTTTTGTACTCCTGTCTATTGCTGGGTTCGGCACTGCATCAAAATCCCCACCACCACTGTTCCCCTGTCCAGTGTCGTTATGAGGGTTTCCAGTGCGGTCCAGAAAGGGGCGTCGGGATCGTTGGGAGCATAGACATTTATTATGCTTATTTTTATGTTGTGGAAGGTGCCCGTTATCATTACGAAGCGCCCCTCTGGGTCTGTCTGGCTAGCGGTTAGAACGAAAGGGCAGCGTTTGTGGATGAGTACCGCCACCCCTGCCCTTTTCCTGATGTGTCTCGCTTCATAAACAGTAGTGTAATTCCTGACCTGGGGAGCTGTGTCTCCTGGAAGAGCGCTATGTCCGCTCCCTTAGTTTTTAGGTCCCTAAGCATGAGTCTGCGCTTATTGGGCGTGTTGAGACCTTTCACATTTAAGGATATGATTTTAAGTGTCATGACCATGGGGTGAAAAACTGCCTAAAACCCTGTGTTGCAAAAGCAGCTGTCTTAAACCCATATGTGGAGTGTATCGCCTGAGAAGGGGTCTCATGGGCTGTGTCCCTCTGTGTGTACCCTTGATTCTCCAGTTTGAGCCATACTAAAAAGAAAAACATAACATATAAAACAGTGTCAAACATATCTGTAACACATACAGTGTAACAACGTTTTCTGGTCTTACAAGTTTCCAGAAGAAAATGGGGGTAGGAGCCCTCCCACCGGTAGATCTAGCAGTCCCCAGTAAGGAGTGGCAGTTCCCCGCTACTATCCACTGGCTATTTAAATGTGTGTCCTGGGGCTAGTCGGAGAAGGTTCCCCCCCGTGGTCTCTGGGTGTGTTCCTGCCCCCCAGTATGTGTGCCTTGGTTGTCGTATATCTGGGGCAGGGTGCCCTTATGGCCGGTGTGCGGCCCCAGCAAGGGGTGGTGTCTGTGCAGTTCTGGGACAGCTTACCCCATAGGGGTCCCCCTTCCACCCGTGTTAGGAGGTTTTCCGGGACCCTTCCCAGGCAAAAAGTAGATGGGTTCTCGTCCCTGTGAGTGGGCTGTTTATCTTGCCTGTTGACTGTTTATGGCCTGAGGGTGTGTGTCGGGTGAAGTTGTAGCGTGGTTGGGTGATTGGAATCCCTCAGTCGCATTTTCGATCGGGGGTGGGGGACAGCAGTCCCGGGGGCGGTCAGGGGTGCTAGGCACATGGTGTGTGTGGGTCAGGATGTCCTCTGCTGTTGGGTTTGTGTCTGGGTTTGGCAGGATGGGAGTGCTACGGTGGCAGCATGATAAGCATGTCAGGGCCCATGTTCCCTTGCCTGCCTCCCATGTGGTGTGGTGTTTCCCGGGGTCCCCGGGTGGAATGCGCTATCGGTGGCTCCTGATTTCCTCCCCCCTCATCCTCCATTAAACAATATTATCTCCCCCCCACATATGCCCATTGCCTCCCCCATAGACCTCTTAGCTGAGTCCCAGCCACGAAAGCGTCAAACGTCTCATTAATGTGTGCCGGGGTCCCCAGAGCCTGACTTGTCCTTGCCATTCAGGTGCGTTGTTGGAGGGTGCTCGGTACTGTGAGCCAGTCTCGCGGAAGGGAGAGAAGGTCGGCCCTGGATGGCCCAAGTGTTGGTAACTCTGCTGGGGCTTCTATGCCCAATTTGGAGAGGAAGGTAGTCGGATCCTCGTTGGGTAAGAGGGTGGCAGTCTTCCCATTGTGGAAGGAGACGGGCTTGAAAGGGTGCCCCCAGGAGTACCGGATGTTCTTCTGTCTCAGCAACGTCGTGAGGGGTTTTCAATCCCGGTGTCTCTGCAGCGTGGATGGGACAAGATCTTGGTACACCTCCAGCGTTGCAGCGTGGTATGTTATTTCGTGGTCCCTGCTGTATTATAGGACTGCCTCCTTCGTTGAGAAGAAATGGAATCTCATGATGATGTCCCTTGGGGCTGAGCCCTCTGTTCTACGGGCTCTTAGTGCATGGTGCGCCCGGTCAATTACCCATTTATCCTCTGGGATCTCCGGCAACTGGTGTTTGAAATAGTGCTACAGTTTTTCAGATAGGGGGCCCTCGTTTTGTGATTCGGGAAGTTGTCTCAGTTGTTTGCTCATGCCGTTGGAGTGGGTTACCACATCGTTGTGGGCTTGCACTATAGTTTCTACTTGGGGTTCCAGGTCAGCTGTGCATTGCCCCATGGCCTGGTTTTCGGTCTTTACTTCTCTGGAGTTGGGTGCTATTTCCTTTGCTAGGTAGTTCCTGACCTCCAGGAGTTTAGTGAGGATATATGATGTTTCTCCTGTTGGCCCCTCCGGCTCATCTCCGCCCGCCGAGGAAGCTGGTGAGTGGAAGCCATGTGGGCTTTGACGGCGGCCATCTTGTGTGGCCTGTTGTGAGCGCGATGCCGCGAAAAGCTCCACCACTGTTTGGGAGGATTTTCTGCATTCCTTCCCCTTCTAGCATGCAGATTTTGGGTAGTTCGTTGTAGTGGACATAATGCTATGGTTTGTGCCGGTTTAGCCGGTGGATGCTTCAGGTAATTGCTGGATTAGCAGTGGATTAGCGGGACCTCTCAACTCACACAACCACCTCGGTCGGCAGTCAGGCCACGTCCCCAATAAATGATATTTTTATAATCGGTTGTGATTAACGTGTGAAATATAAATCTCTAACACATTTGTCTCCAAGATCTTTGAGAGTTTAACCCCTTAAGGACCAACCTTCTGGAATAAAAGGGAATCATGACATGTCATACATGTCATGTGTCCTTAAGGGGTTAAAGGACCACTATAGTGCCAGGAAAACATACTCGTTTTCCTGGCACTATAGTACCCAGAGGGTGCCCCCACCCTCAGGGTCCCCCTCCCACCGGGCTCTAGGGGGAGGAAGGGGTTAAACTTACCTATTTCTCCAGCACTGGGCGGGGAGCTCTCTCTCCTCCTCTTCGGCTGAATGCGCATGCGCGCCAGGAGCCACGCGCGCATTCAGCCAGTCCATAGGAAAGCATTCACAATGCTTTCCTATGGACGCTGGTGTCTTCTCACTGTGAAAATCACAGTGAGAAGCGCGGAAGCCCTCTAGCGGCTGTCAATGAGACAGCCACTAGAAGCTGGATTAACCCATTTATAAACATAGCAGTTTCTCTGAAACTGCTATGTTTATAAAAAAAAAAAAGGGTTAAACCTAGCTGGACCTGGCACTCAGACCACTTCATTAAGCTGAAGTGGTCTGGGTGCCTATAGTGGTCCTTTAAATAGTGAGTAACTCTTAGCTTTAAACCAATCAAGGGAATACAATGCCAAAACATTGATTTTTGATATTAAGAAGCATCTTTTTTTTTTTTTTTGATAATTGTTATAAAAATATTATTTTTAATATTTAATAAAGTCATAAATATTCTCACAACCCAAAGGATCTCAACTTGGAATGGGATTTGGATGCTAGAATAAAGCATTAGATAGATATTAGTTGAATCATTTTTCGTCTCCTATTTCAGTAATAATGTCAGAAATAAAAATATATAACAATTATTATTATATGTCAGAAATAAAAATATATAACAATTATTATTATATGTGTTGGATATTTTTGTTAATAGCTTAACAAATATTTTTTGTTAATCATAGCTGTTATATAATGACAGGTTAACAATATAACTAGGATAATTAAAAGATATACATTAAGGGCATCATAAATTAACAATATAATTTTGTGTGTATTGTTTTATCACTAGATGGTGTCAACTTATCAAAATTAATTATCTATTTGGGAGAGTGCTACATATGTATATGTAAAACACGAACTTTGGCTGCACTCACGGTCTCAGATAGAAGACTTGATACTTGAGCCTGAGGAAAGTCCCAGAGAGGACTGAATCGTCGATCTATGGATTATAATTTTTGAATAAAGAAATTACTTCTATCTAAGAACGTGAGTGCAGCCAAAGTTTGTGTTTTACATGGATAAAAAACCCTAAAATCTGGCACCTGACACTTCAAATAAATATTCAGCCTGAGTGCAAGTATTTTTTGTTTATATATATTTAAAACAGATATGTTATAATGTTTTATAATGTTTCTAATGTTTTAATAATTTCACCATTATTTATGAAGTATAGAAATACTAAGTGTCATGGGCATATTTTGCTCAACCAAAGCCTATCGATCATGCATGGAGCGATATAGTGACATTGCATCTTTAACCGCTAGATGGTGCTATAACAATCTACGATGGTGGATGGTGCTATAACCATCGAAAGGTAGAAATGTTCCTGTCTAGTTTCTGATTTGATTAGGCTTCGAATAGGATTTCAGCACACAACCAGGAAATACTAAAAGTCTACATGTGTTTACATTGAGCAAATTATCTCTTACCAAATCTTGAGGATCCTTTTGAAACATTTAAATTGGCTATTTCCAGCCTTTTCAGCCTTTCAAGTCTTTTAAATCCATCAGGTATATATTCTACTATATCTGGACACTTTGGATAGTTTATCACCAGTTCTGTCAAGTGAGTAAAGTTGTCTATTCCAGAAATCAAGATATCTAGAAAAAAAGTAAATGGTTAGGGAGTATAATTTGTTATGGTGTGTTTCGGTCAGGAATCTAGAAGAGATCCTCAGCAAAGTATAGTTCAGTGACTTACCAAAGGCACAGTTGTCACGATACCTTACCTTGCCCCTCCGGACCCGCGTGGTGTAGCTCCGGGTTCCGATTCCTCTGGGTGACGGCACAGCTTGTCGGACGCCGGCCGCTCCTCAAATGCCCTTCCTTCTATGAAATTTGCTCCTCGTTATATTGGACCTTTCAAGATACTCAAACGGATTCACTAAAATCGTATCCAAGCCCTTTTCTGTACTTGTGGAGGGTCAAAACAAATACAAGATAAGGTCTATTCTTGATTCCAGATGTTCTAGAGGTAAATTGCAGTATTTAATAAATTGGAAGGGATATGGTCTTGGAGAGATCGTGGGTTGACGCTTCCGATGTTCACGCTCCTCGTTTGCTCTGCTCTTTTCATTCTCGTTTTCCTGGTAGACCTGGTTCTTCCCGCCCATTTCATTTACCTGTCAGAACACTCTGATTGGATGACTTAAACCAACCAGAGTGCTCTGATCCTACTTGCAGGGCGGGGCAAGTCTTTATTAGCCTTCCCCCGCCTTGCAGAGCTCAGTCTGTGCGGAGCCCTCCATGAGTGAAGATGGATTTTTTTTTTGCGCTTGGGTTTTTTTTTTTTTTAAAGTGCGTCGGTTATTATGGATTTTTGTTTTGCCTTTTTGGGGGCTGAAAAAAGAAGATGTTAGAAAAAAAGAAGACATCAAATGGTAAGTTTTATTTTTATTTTTTTCAGATACCTAGTTTATGGTCCCCCCTCATTATTTTTAGGGTGAGGGGGGTAAGTAGGGACTAAATAATTTTTGGGGGAAGGGGGTTTGGGGAACCCCTAGTCACATGGGTGGGGGGGTGTCTAACCAGGGTTTGAAGTGGCAGCTGGTTAGACAACATCCCCAGAGGGCAGTTCCAACCAGTAAGGAGGAATTGTTCACAAATGGAAAAATACGATATACAGGCAGACATTTTGAAACAACAATTTTTGGAAAAGGGATATGTAGAGGCAGATTTAAACAGGGCAGTTAATCAGGTTAGAGAGATGAATCGAGAAGAGTTATTAGAGTATAGACCAACAAAAGATGAAGGCACAGAAATAGTTCCACTAATTTTTCATTTTAATAGAAACCATGCTCAAATGAAAAGAATTTTTAATAAGAATTGGCACTTATTAAAACAGGATAAGGAAATGTTGAAATATATAGGTGATAATCCCAGAATAATATATAGGGAAGCACAAAATTTGAAACAAGTCTTAACAGCCAGTTTTTTAGAGAAGTCGGATAAAGATGTTTTAAGTATGAAGAGAGAATCAATGAAAGGTTTTAATTATTGTAAGAATTGTATGGGGTGTAAATTTAATAAAAAAAAGAAAATTGCCAACTTTGTTTCTCACTCCAACTCTAGACAGTATGGTATAAGGTCATTTATGACGTGTAAAACTAGTAATGTTGTGTATGTGCTCGAGTGGCCGTGTGGGCTACAATCAGGGCCGGCGCTACCATAAGGCGGCACAAGCGGCCGCCCCAGGGCACTCCGGTCCTAGGGGCGAAAATGAGTCCGGGTGACCGGCAGGAGGCGGGAGCACAAAGAACCTCTCTCTTGACGGTCACTTAATGTTGCCATGCCAAATTTACTCGCCGCTGTACATTGATGCCGGTGCCAGACGTGGGAGGGGAAAAAAAAACTGTGCAGCCTCAGATGGGATGGTAGACAAAAGGAGCAGCTGCGGCCAAACGCTTTAAAGGCCGCTGGGATACATAACGTCCTGTCCCGGCGGCCGTGCACTCTGGAAAAGAATGGCAGCTTCCATAGGGCACCAACACCTGGTGGGACACCTGTTTAACAATGGTAAGAAACAATAAGTTTGTGTGTGTGCGTAAGAGTCTGTGTGTCTGTGTGTGTGTGTGTGTGTAAGAGCCTGTGTGTGTGTGTAAGAGCCTGTGTGTGTGTAAGAGCCTGTGTGTATATGCGTAAGTATGAGCCAGTAAGTGCATGGGTTAGTGAGCGATAATGTGTGAGAAAGTTTCCATTCCTATTTGCTACAGAGGAATAAGAAAATCTGAGGGGGTAGAGAGACATAAAGGCGGGTAAAACACAGAATGAGGCAAAGGAGATAAGTTATATTTAAGGAAAAAATATTCAGAAGGGGGATGAAAGACACAAGGAGGTTAAGATCCATAAAAGGTGGGAAAAAGACTCAAAAGTAAAAAAGTGAAAAGAATGACAGAGGATACAATTTGCAAAAAGGGAAAAGAGAAAATAAAAAGGCAGTAAGATGCACAAAATGGACAAAAGAAATGGGTAAGATAGGTAGAAGGGGGGTGGATAGACACACAGACCAATTTTGAGGGCAGCAAAATGCATCTTCGCTTGTGTAGACAAAATTGCTTGCACCGGCCCTGGCTACAATAGGTGGGTAAAACCACTAGATGTGTGGCCACTAGGGTACGACAGCATATATGCAACATTAAAAGAGGGTTCAAAAATCACAGTGTCTCAATGCATTTCTTAGAATGTCACGGTAAAGACCCAAAAGGATTGAAAAGGATTATGCAATTCAAAATATTATTCGCCATTGGAGAGGAGGGGATGTTTATTCAGCCCTTAGTTCATGTGAAATGGGCTGGATCTCAGACAATTTAGCAACCAATGGGTAAAACTGTGACTTCGAGATGAGTGCAATAATATAACATGTTGAATGACAGTTTGCAAATATATAAAGATTGTAATATTAATGATCTCTTCTTTTTTCTTTCCTTTTTTAAGATTTTGTAGATTTGCGTGAGATGTTTTTATTATTTTTTTAAAGCATATTTTTTGTACAGTTATGATGAATTGTGATTTGTTTTATATAGAATTATGAAATGATTTGATGCTATATGAAATGTTTATGTAGATAGAAAGAATGCTGCTAAAAGAATGTTGCTATGTAAAAGGATACAAAAATTATTTATATAATTTTAAGACTGGATTTTTTAGTATAAGAGATATTTTGCCAGGACTAATATAAAAGAAAAAGCCCATCTTTGACTACTATGCTTTTCACGCATGTAAAAGACAGACGTCCGGGTGAGAACAGAAGCGGAAATACGTCATCATTAAGGGACAGAAGGTGGAAATGAGGATGGAATGGTGGCGAGGAATTGTTTTTGGCGCCAAAGAAAGAGCCCTATAATATAAAGAGGCTATATTGGACATATAGACATTACAGAAGACACACTTTGAGAAAGACCATCGGGTCAAAACGCGTTAGTGTTATTATTGGTCTTAAAATTGATACATTGATTTATTTTATATTATAATTTGATTAAACATAATTTTAAGCACTGAAAGTACTCCGAACCTGCAAATCATGTTCCCGCTGATTCCTGGCACGAGTTGGGCGTTTGCATTAAGGAGAGGAGTTGATGTGCATCTTAAGTGGCACTTGAATACGCTATTACAGTCAGAGCCTACTATATATGGCTCTGGAGATTGTGAGTTGGCAATTCTTAAATCATTTCTGAAGAATATATAAATTATACAGTATTATGCTATGTGCTACTGTTTTTTTAATTTAGGTGGAGCATACAAACCACAAGAAAAAAAGAGTGCAAATAAGTATTTATTTTGCTATCTCTCTTTGCTTTCACTTATATTCTAGAGTGCCCCCTATCTGTACTTTGTTGTAGTATTGTGCTTGTGTTTTTAAGTGGTTTTGTAAACACTGGGGAAGTCGCACTAGTAAGAGAGCTATCTGGGACACCTCACTTAAAGGACCACTATAGTGCCAGGAAAACACTAGTTTTCCTGGCACTATAGTGCCCTTAGGGTGCCCCCACCCTCAGGGTCCCCCTCCCGCCGGGCTCTGGGCAGGGCCAGATTAAGAGCCCAGTGGGCCTGGTGCTGACAATTATGACGGGCCTAATTACAGAATCATATCGACCAAAAACAGTAAAACACTCCCAAGCATCATGTATCTGATGGAGATGGTGCTGGAGAGAAAGAAAACAGCAGCTATAAGAAAACACATACTAATCTCTCTCTAATTTATGTTTTCATCTTTCAAGTAAATCCATAACCCTAACAGCAACGTCCCATCAAGCAGGAAGTCAATGGGCACGGTAAAAGGGTTTGCCACTGACACAAATCACGTAACCTGCCAAAACGGGCAAACATGCCCAAAAAGAGGACATGTCTGCTCAAAGAATTAGAAGGCCAGCCTGGCATGAATGCATGTCAGGCTGCCTGCCAATCATGCAGCTGGCCAACTAAGGGCATACTATGCAGACAGCACCCTGAGCTTGGCATAAATGCATCTAATGATGCGCTCACTCAACGCTTTCTAAGGACTGTCCCCTAGCACTCGCTGGTCCACTTGTCTCCTTACCTTCTTACTAGCAGGCAGAAGCTCCTGGTATATGGTCTGGGACAGAGAAAAGCTGTATGTAGTGATTGTAGAAGAAAGGGAACATGCCACAGTGTTAGAGAGACCAAAGTCAGCATTACCTTAAAGGATCACTATAGGGTCAGGAACACAAACATGAATTCATGACCCTATAGTATTAACACCACCATCTAGCCCCCCCTGGACCCCTCATGCCTCCATAAATATAGCAAAATCTATATTCAAGCCTGAAGCTGTAACTCTGCATGCTGTTAGACTCATAAAAACAAGCAGTCTGCTGACATCATTAGAAGTGGTGGCCTGATCCAATCACAGTACTTCCCCATAGGATTGGCTGAGACTGACAAAGAGGCAGATCAGGGTCAGAGCCAGTATGATTCAAACACAGCCCTGGCCAATCAGCATCTCCTCATAGAGATACATTGAATCAATGAATCTCTATAAGGAAAGTTCAGTGTCTGCATGCAGAGGGAGGAGACACTGAATGTTTGGATGCATTTTAGGCAGCCATGACCCAGGAAGGATCTCTAACAGTCATCTAATGAGTGGCCAGTGAAGTTATCACTAGGCTGTAATGTAAACACTGCATTTTCTCTGAAAAGACAATGTTTACAGCAAAAAGCCTGAAGGTAATGATTCTACTCACCAGAACAAATTCAATAAGCTGTAGTTGTTCTGGTTACTATAGTGTCCATTTAACTATATTCATTGTCAGCCAGTCCACACAAGTTTTGTTCCCATACATCCCACTTAAGTAAGAGTATGTGAAAAGTAGTTAGGGTTGCCACCTTTCTTGGAAAAACATACCGACCTTACTAATTTGCATAATTAAATATGTGTGGGTGACATCACATGATGTAAATCACAAGAAGTGACATAAGAGAAAATGCTGTAAAATCACCAAAAAACTACTTAGTTTGATTCTGCTGTATAGATGGATTTCTCCCAGTGCCCCCATGTCTCCCAGTGCCCTCATGACTCAGTGCCCCCATGTGTCGATTACTCCAGGTCTCAGTGTTCCTATGTATCAGTGTCTCAGTGCCCCATGTCTCCCAGTGTCCCCTAGTGTCGTGTCCCCAGGTCTCCCAGTGATCCTATGTATCACAGTGTCTCAATGCCCCATGTCTCCCTGTGTCCCCATGTATCCCAGGGTCCCCATGTCACTAGGACTCTAGGAAGACGGGGAGACCTGGGGACACGGGGAGACCTAGGGACATGGAGACACCAGTGACACTGGGAGACTAGGGGACTCTGGCTGGGACCAGGGCCGCCATCAGGGCATGACAACCGCAACGGTTGTCATGGGCCCGGCGGTCCTGGGGGGCCCGGACTGCTCAGGTCGTCCGGGCCCCACATTCAGTGGGTACATACCGGGTCGCAGGGGGCCCTGCGACCCCAGTATGTACCCACAGGGCCAGCCTCTTCTCCTGGGGGGCCCAGCAGCCGGTCACCTCAGGGCCCC
>OW240916.1:293614798-293670670 GCA_933207985.1 Pelobates cultripes | reverse complement strand
TGTATGTGTGAGTGCTGGATGATGGGTGTGTGAGTGCTGGATGATGGGTGTGTGAGTGCTGGATGATGTGTGCTGGATGATGTGTGTGTGAGTGCTGGATGATGGGTGTGTGAGTGCTGGATTGTGTGTGTGTGAGTGCTGGATGATGGGTGTGTGAGTGCTGGATTGTGTGTGTGTGTGCTGGATGATGGGTGTGTGAGTGCTGGATGATGGGTGTGTGAGTGCTGGATGATGGGTGTGTGTGTGTGCTGGATGATGTGTATGCTGGATGATGTGTATGTATAATTTTTATTTTATCCCCCCTCCCTGCTTCTTACCTTGTCAGGGAGGGGGGAGATCGCCTGGTGGTCCGGTGGTATGCTGGAGGGAGCCAGCCGCTGCACAGAGGGGCCATCACACGCTGTGTTCCCTCTCCAGCTCTAACTCTCGCGAGACTCGCCTGTGCGGAGCGTTGCCATGGTAACAGCCGCGGGTCTCGCGAGAGTTATAGCTGGAGAGGGAACACAGCGTGTGCTGGCCCCTCTGTGCAGGTAGGGCCGGTCCTGCAGGACGGGTAACGGGAACGGCGTTCCTGCTTTGGAAAAAGTGCAGGAACGCCGTTCCCATGCGTTCCTGCAGGACTCGAGCCCTGCTTGAAGGTATTACTGTCTTTTATATTTCCAGACAGGTTTTGGGTGTATCCCTGTCTCAGTTCAGTCTTGAGCAATTCACTCTAAGTCGGACTCCCTCATCTCTGTGTGTTGCATTAGGCAGACCAGATCTCATATATTTTCACACATTTATATACATTCACTACCAAGATCAGATTCATCACCACTAAAACCAGACATTGGGGACCCTACATTGAAAGACAAACTAGAATCTGCTGAACTGCTCCTTAGTTGCCTTTTTGGAATGTCGACAAGGATTAATGCTAGGAGTTTTTCAGCTTTTTAGAGGTCGAGAAGAAAGTAGGTTGGGTGGATGAATGCATTTTGTCCCTCTCCATATCCACCCATTGCTATTGAATAAGTCCCAGAGGAGCATGTAAAATAATTGCTTGTGCAATTATAGCAGCTTTTTAGTAACCCGGAATATCAGGTGCCTCTATAACTCCTATTTTAAGAGACAATTCGTTTTTTGTATGCACCCTTCTTGCTCTCTTATTGGAACATATTAACTGGGAAAGCAAATGTTGCAAGGGGATAAAGGAGTACACATACTGGAATGAGGGTAAAAGTTAAGTTGTAAAGAAATGTATTCTCCTTGCCAAACATGAATCTCATTTAATTATCTTTTCTGAAAGTATGTTTAATTTACACGCAAAATATGTCTTATTAAAAGATATTCTAGGCCCGCTTATATCCATACCGTATAAACTGCACAAATACTAACCATACAGCTGTTCTGTCATTGGAGATAATACTATATAGAAAATTAAAATTAACAAGATCTAATATTCAAAATGCATTGGCCACATAAAATTAGAAAACATAAGAAACAAACAAAAAAGGAAAAAGAAAAACATTTTAAACATGAATAAAGTGCACATGCAAGTATAGTGCTAATATATATATACATATATAACACTGCTTTGCTGCCAACACAGATTAATGGAATTAATATTAACAAAGTTGATGCATCTACTATAGGAAGGTCTATTTAAATTATCTTAAAAATAAATAACTAAGTAAATAAATAAACATTCAGTAAAAAGACCACATCCAAGGAAATACAAAACAGGTGATGTCTATAGATAACCTAACAAATATATATTATTTTATTTTTTTTTTAAATCAGGTGGGTTCCATACTTACCTTTCTCACGTCCAGGTAGTGTCTGTGTTTTTAATGAGTTAGCATAATAGAAAAAATATTTTAAAATAAAGCATATATGAAGTCAATATGATCCTCTGAAATTGTTCATGTTACTGTAATAGTAACAAATCATTAAAAATATAAATACTGAGATTGTTCCAAATTCCCGCAATGACCATTAATGTAAGTCCTCTGAGATGTTCTGTGTATGTGCTGGCTCTGACAAAGGTAAGGAAACAGTGTCTCATAAATGGTATTGAAAGCAAATACTGAAAGGGTTGGGACTAGAAAGTGAAACTCATATGCAAAAGGACACGTACTGAAAGTTATGACACAACACAATAACAGACTGGAATTCTTAAAGGACCACTCTAGGCACCCAGACCACTTCAGCTTAATGAAGTGGTCTAGGTGCCAGGTCCTTCTAGGGTTAACCCATTTTTTCATAATTATAGCAGTTTCAGAGAAACTGCTATAATTATGAATGGGTTAAGCCTTCCTCCTAATCCTCTAGTGGCTGTCTCATTGACAGCCACTAGAGGCGCTTGCGTGCTTCTCACTGTGATTTTCACAGTGAGAGCACGCCAGCGTCCATAGGAAAGCATTGTAAATGCTTTCCTATGAGACCGGCTGAATGCGCGCGCAGCTCTTGCCGCGCGTGCGCATTCAGCCGGCGGGGCGTAACGGAGGCGGAGAGGAGGAGGAGAGCTCTCCGCCCAGCACTGGAAAAAGGTAAGTTTTTACCCCTTTCCCCCTTCCAGAGCCGGGCGGGAGGGGGTCCCTGAGGGTGGGGGCACCCTCAGGGCACTATAGTGCCAGGAAAACGAGTATGTTTTCCTGGCACTATAGTGGTCCTTTAAAGACAATGATGGAAAAGAATGATCATGGAGACCCAAGACCAAGGAAGGATGGCAAGAGGGACAAGGGACAGTTGCCCCCCCAGGGTGTCTAGTATACAGAGGATTATGGGCTGCTGCCTCACAGGTCAATACTAAACTATTTTACATAACTGTATATATAACTGTATTTTATTATCATATTCCAGTTCTTGTGCTACGAATATACAACATTTAATTTTCACTGAAGCACCCAAAGTGTTAATTCTTAGATCCCTCACCTATTTATCCCAAAAAATAAACCAGTTATTAAAGATTCTTCTTTTGGGAAGACTATTACTAAGTGAATATTTGAAATATGTGGAACCTCCCCCTCCCACCCCCCACAAACAATTCTTAACCTGTGTCCCTAGATTACATGATTGCACACAGGGTGGAAATGCCTGTCATCTCCCCCTGAAGTGTAAAAAAAAATGGTGGGCTTCTTCTGACCACTCCCAATCTGCTTTGTTAGGTAAATTACACCCATACATTGACATTCATGTACACACATTCATTCAAATACAGACACATGGACACATATACACAGACATACATTGATATCAATAAACACAGACTAATACACAAACACACATGAATACACAGACTCATACAGACACACATTTATATACAAGACAGTAATACCTTCAAGGTAGTGCGTTCAGGAGCTGATTCACTTATGAATGGCTTAATTGATACAGTTGGATACAGTAGTATTAGTATCTAGAACAAAACAATATTGTTCTAGATACTAATACTACTGTATCCAACTGTATCAATTAAGCCATTCATAAGTGAATCAGCTCCTGAACGCACTACCTTGAAGGTATTACTGTCTTTTATATTTCCAGACAGGTTTTGGGTGTATCCCTGTCTCAGTTCAGTCTTGAGCAATTCACTCTAAGTCGGACTCCCTCATCTCTGTGTGTTGCATTAGGCAGACCAGATCTCATATATTTTCACACATTTATATACATTCACTACCAAGATCAGATTCATCACCACTAAAACCAGACATTGGGGACCCTACATTGAAAGACAAACTAGAATTTGCTGAACTGCTCCTTAGTTGCCTTTTTGGAATGTCGACAAGGATTAATGCTAGGAGTTTTTCAGCTTTTTAGAGGTCGAGAAGAAAGTAGGTTGGGTGGATGAATGCATTTTGTCCCTCTCCATATCCACCCATTGCTATTGAATAAGTCCCAGAGGAGCATGTAAAATAATTGCTTGTGCAATTATAGCAGCTTTTTAGTAACCCGGAATATCAGGTGCCTCTATAACTCCTATTTTAAGAGACAATTCGTTTTTTGTATGCACCCTTCTTGCTTTCTTATTGGAACATATTAACTGGGAAAGCAAATGTTGCAAGGGGATAAAGGAGTACACATACTGGAATGAGGGTAAAAGTTAAGTTGTAAAGAAATGTATTCTCCTTGCCAAATAAATTAGCTTGCCTTTCCAACAAACCGAGGAGTTGTCTCTGCACCAAATTTAGATGAGGAGAATACTTAAATTTGAAAGTTTTTTGGTATAGAAGTTGCTATTTTAATTGCCAAATTAGGAAATAGAATGCAACTGCCAATCAAAAAGAATACATATGTTGTAGGAAACCCAAGATCATCCTAAAAGGGAAGTGGACAACCCAGTCTAGTATCGCTAGTAATATTGAATGGCTGAGAAAAAAAAATAGCTTTCATTACCCTAACTGTTGGTTGAGGATGTAAAGCCATGATAGCATCTATCAGCAGGTCTGGAAAACTAAACCAGGGCTGTCCAACCTGCGGCCCCCCAGATGTTGCTGAACTACAACTCCCATGATACCCTGGCTATCTGTTTCATTGAAAGAATCATGGGAGTTGTAGTTCAGCAACACCTGGTGGGCCGCAGGTTGGACAGGCCTGACTTAAACCAACTTCATGGAAGTAGCTTCATCTATACAATAAAATTAAGTATATACAATACCTTACAGTTATTGTCTTTTAACAAAAACTGACTTGGGTATATTGAACAAGAACTAGCAATACCTATGGCAGTTTGAGTACCAATATTTTAGCATTCCATGTAGTGTCAGTATTGAGCAGTGCAATTGGGTGGATATTGGAGCACAAAGTAGCAGATATACCTGGTTTGGGCAGGGTGGAAATAATACCTGTCCGCGTTTCTTTATGTAGCATACCTGTGTCATCCTGAGTTAAAATATCCATAAAAGTGTTCTAATATATAGGAGGCAAACCGTCGGGGCCTGGTAATTACTATGCTGGGAGGGATGAAATTACTTGGGAAATCTCTAAGTCCTGGACATAGGACTATTTTTAAAAGAGCAAACATATTAATATATATTTTTCAAATAAACATAAAATGAGAACTGTTAATTTTTTTCAAAATTGGAGTAATGATAAACATATGTGCTGTGAACTGCCTTCATTAAAATGGAGCCCATATTTCATCCAATGTGGCAGCTATATTGGATTTTGAATTTAAAAAAAATAAAATTATTTATCATATCTGTTAACCCTGCTTGGCCAGTTATATTTATAAATTGGTTTTGTATATTGCCAATACACATGCAATGATTAATACAAATCATTTACTCGTTCTGTATCCATATTTTAATTGAGTACTATTATATGTTTATTTGCATTTATAATGTTCATGTCTTTTATTTCCATCAGGGAACAGAGGCCTTGACATAGTTATCCCAATTTAATACTCAATTGTGTCCATTTTTAAAGTCTGGACAGATTTATCCCCACTTGTCCGGTCCATTTCGTAGTGATGAAATAACTGCATTTTGTTTTGAACTGATTACATAGAGAGAGTAATAAATAATGTAAAATTAATTTCATATGAAGTCCTTAGCGCCTACTTGTGTTTATGTATATTAATGTTACACATTTGTCCATCTATCCCTACTACAATGTACAATACAGCCTTCCATAATTTGAGTTTGTCAAAAACTGTACAGAGGACAAGAAAGAAAACAGGTTCATAGTTTTATTGGGACACTCAGGATCCTTAAGCACGTCATTTTCTGCAATATTTTATTTTATATATTAACAGTTGTTAAGTTTAACCTCCCTATATTGCTTTAAACAATCCTCTAAAACAACCACATCATCTTCTCTCGCTCTTTTTTTATCCCACTTTTTTGCAAAACGTTTTTTTAAAGACCAGGATCGTTCTCCCAAATTATATGCACGTGGAGGGATCTTCATCATTGTTGTAGAATTATTAGGCCTCTATAAATTTGTAAGGCCCCTTTAAATCCTCTTGCTATACCTCTAAGAGGCCCCCATAGTTTTACAAGGAAGCTTTGTCTATAGAACATAGAATTTGCATGTCAGCAAGAAATAGCTTTGATAAAATGTGTATTTACTAAAATCCTTGAAACTTAACCTTGAGAAACTAACAAGTGCCAGCTACGCTCCAAATGGATAGCTGCCAAAAGGCCCCTCCCGTCGAGTGAGCTCCTCATTTTAACAAAATGGCGCTAAAACCTGTAGGAGTTAAGAAATTACGTAGATAGTGACCTAAGAATGGGGAGGGCATTTTACTAACATCTTAGCACCTAAGCCAATTAACAATGTCTATTTGTCTATATCTTGATTTTCTTCAATGATGTAATAATGCCTTTATAAGGGTCTGCGCACCCATTTTCTGTCAGAAGCCATTAAACTTCTCTGGAGTTCTTTCATTAACCTGAACTTTGTGTCTCAGTGTGAATTTACTTCTGCGTGCACGCAACTTTATTATCTTTAATTTGGACAGGAACAGATAGTCATTCAAACTAATTGGTTTGCAGTAAATTATCTACAACAGCTGGCGCCATAACGTGGGGCTCTGGGCTATGTCCTGCCTGGGCAGCTGTCCAAGAAGATGCTGGGGGGGTGAATCCTGGGGGAAGGAAAAGAGCCTGATCACCTCTGAGTACACGGTAGAGATTGCTGCAGCACCTAGCCGGTATGTTCCTGCCCCTGTGATTGACCTGCCCCAGTGTCTGTGACTGCTGCCGAGAGGACATCAAAGTCAGGTAATAACTTGCCCAGAGTCTTTGTATTGTTAATGATACCTAGTTTACCTGCATGTTGACTATCTGTTGCCTGGGTGTGTTTGTATTGGTATGTGTTTAACTTAGTACCCGGGGAGTGTAAGTGCCTGTTTAACTCCTTTTAGGTACCACATGCCTGTGGTAGTAAGGAAAAAGGGGGGTGGACCTGTGGAAGTTTTCCTGGGGGTCCTCTATTGCCTGTTTAACTCTTTTAGGAGCCACGTGGCTGTGGCTGTAAGGAAAAAGAGTAGGGGGAATCTGTGGAGGATGATGTAGACTCATTGCTTCCTGGGGGTTCCCCAGAGTGTCATTTTGACCGCTTAGCTTCTTGGTAAAATTCCAGCCTCGAGCGCTGAGGCAGGTAAGATTCCAATTCTTTAGGCTATACAGGATTCGGGTTGGAAGCTGTTGCTGTTTCCTGTGGCTGCTGGTAGTGAGACTTGCGGGTGGGTCCGCAACAGGGACACTACGAGGTTGAGGGAGGTGGCTTTTGGCCACACGAGTAAAGGCAAGGGATAAAACTGTTGAACTTATTTGAACTGTGATGCATGCACTGTATTTACACTGAAATGTTATTGTCTTAATTGTCTGTCACACAGATTCCTGTGTTTACTTCTATCTTACTCACTGTACTATTTACACTTTCCCCTCCTATTTCTCTTTCTCTGTTGAGAGAAGTGATTGGTCACACACTTCTCGCCACGCTCCAATCCGCGGCTACCACGGGTAGGCGGAATCAGTGACTAGTCTACGTTTTGGGAAGACGTACTTAAAGAGCTTGCTCTTAAAGTAGCAGTCGAGCACGGTAGACGTTCTGTTCCTTTCTCTCTCTATATCTGGGACGCCTTGTATAGGGAGGATGGGACAGAAGTTAGATAAACCCAGTAAGGGTTGGTTAGCATGTGATCTAGTGGAAGACAGAGAAGGAGAAGAGATGGTTAAGAAAGTGAGGAAGATTGCTAAAGTATGTGGAATTACCGTACCTCCGTGCGGCAGATTGTAGCCAGAGAGCTGGCGTAAGTTACTGATAGAGAAGAAAGGGGAAGCTGTCGGACCACGATTTGGTTTGTACAGCAGAAGCCTGGTACCGAGTAGCAAGAGCTATTCAGCAAAAGGGATAGGTTGAGGAAGAAATTGATCACAAAGGTTTAAAATTGTTTGTGTATTATAATAATTGTGTTACTGGATGCTGATGGATCCCTATTCTTCCCCCCCCATCAGTCCTACAGATCTCGTCACCCTCATCCTCTCTCTGCAGCTCCCTGCACCTCCAGTCCGTTTCTCCCGTCAAAGATTTCTGGTTTCCAAACGTATAAGTCTCTGTCCTTCTGTCTTGTTACTTTCCAGCACTCACATGGTTAATCTTCATGCCTGCAGCTTCTCTCCCTTTTTTTGCACTGTCTCACATCCCCCCCCTTTCCTCCCCACTTGCCTCCGAATGGGGGAGGTACATGCCTTCTGCATTTCGGAGCTGCTGATAAGAATTAGAGACGGGATTTTTGCTGGAAAATATTCTAATTGTGTAGTATTGTGTACATTGTTCCATACACAGACGTTGTCAGGCAGGTTATGGAGCTATAATTGTGTAATAATATTATTATTGTTGCCATTTAGATGGCGTCAACAGATTCCGTAGTGCTATATATTTATAAATTATGTTTTGAGTATAAGGTACTGAGGATTGTGGGAGTGACGGGCTCACAAGATTGCATTCAGTGTTGAATACGGGATTTAGGAAGGTGTAGCCTGTTAACACTGATAGAGGGAATATGCGATGTTGTTAAGTCAGTATAAGAGGAGGAAAGTGATTAATGGCTAGAGGATGATAAGGGAAATTGGTTGAATTCCGTGAGTTTATTTTGCATCATTTTATTATTTTAAAGTTATTTTAAAGTACATGTTTCTAGAAACAGCTGTATGGGCTGTTAAATGCATAATGTTCTCAACTGTCTTATTCAACCTGCCAGGTCTGTTCATAGTTTAGTATTTCATTTTGCAGAACAGAATGTTGCTTCTCTGACTTATTTTAATAGTTATAATATAGTGTATTGTTGTTGACCCTGCCAGTCCCGTGACCTATCTACAGTCACGGTTGCTTCTAAAGTGACGTCACTTCCGCCCTTACCATGCCCACACCTCCTGTCTTCCTTTCCCACACATATCATGGACGTCACCCCTCTCACTTCCTCCCTTGCTGTCATTTCCTTCCCCGCCCCTGTCATGGCTGCCTCCATCATGAGGCCTACCCCTATTATGCTCGTCCCATTTAGAGACATGTTGTTTTCCTTACACTCTACATATTATGAACTGAAACATTATAATTACTAAAACAATCATGTCATTTGTTTCCCTGTATCAGAAATTTGTCCGTGATAAAAAAAAAAAAAAAAAGAAGGTTGCTAAAATGTAATTTGCAAATGTGGTGTGACCTACATATGAAATCTGTTGGACACGAATATAAGAACATAACAGCTGATTATCCAGATTAATCTTGCAACAAGGGAAATAGCCAAATAATGCAAGTTATTTTAAACATTGTATCTTTGCTTAATCGAATCTTGCTAGTTACAGATCGTATGTTTACAGTAACATCCTTTACGTTAAATGATGGTTTAGCATTAGAAGGGTTTGTGACATGTTTTATTAACCCAGCCACTACTGGTTATTCATTTTAGTTACAGGGTGGTATAATTGTTATAGTCTAATTAATATAAATGATAGTACCGCAATAGTTAATGTTTTATCCAAAGACATATAGAAACTTTACTTCACTTACTATTAACCATTATTTATAATGATAGACATGTTCAGACTGCAAAAAGCTATGGCTAATGACATAGAAAGGGGTTTGAGTCAGTAACACAGCCCATACTGAGGAGAGCAAACCCGCTGATGCTTAATGCCCCTGCCATGGCAGTGTCTACAGGGGGGCCACTAGCCACTGTAACTTTACCTATTGAAGGTCACCCTACTGCTTTCCTGGTTTCCTGGTTAACACAGGTGCATCCCGCAGTGTTCCTAGAGAACAAGACCTGCCTGACTCATCGTTCCTGCCTGACACCGATGTCTCTTGTGTTGGTGCTGATGTCCTATCCCGCCTCCAAGCATCCATCACCCTCACTGCAGACGGCCACGTTCAATTAAATACACATTTGTCACGAAAAGACACTACAGTTCTTTGTTCCCTTCCCATTTTACTGTGGAGATGATCTACCCACAACAGAACAATGCTCAATTCATCTTCTTTACTATCTAGCAGAACAAGGATGTGAAGCTTCACGTCTCAAGCTGCAATTCTGCCAACCTACTGTTATCTTCCTTGGCCATTGTCTGTCTCAGGGAACCAGACATCTCACTCGTGACCGAGTTAGAGCAGTACTGGACATTCCACCTCCAAGGACCTCAAAGTCACTACACGCCTTCCTAGGCCTCATTTCCTATTGCCGAGCATGGATCCCAGAAGCCTCGCTCCTTATGCAACCTCTTTATGATGCTCTCAAGTCAGACCCATTTTGCTTGTCCACAGAAGCCCTTGACAACTTCTGTTCTCTCAAACGTGCTATTGCTTCTGCTCCTGCTCTTGGCCTACCAGACTATACCAAACCCTTCAAATTGTTTGTTTCTGAAAGACAAGGCCATGCAACAGGAGTGCTCACTCAGGCCCATGGTCCTGGAGGCCGCCAAAGGCCTATTGGATTTTTCTCCTGCCAACTGGATATTGTGGCCAGAGGATGTCCCTCTTGCCTTCGGGCCGTCTTTGCTGCCAGAGAGCTCATTGAAAGAACTGGAGATCTTGTCCTTGGCCACCCCCTGGTTGTCTTGGCCCCCCATGACATTTCTGCCATAGTCAACCAGGTCCAACTTAAGCATGTTACTCCTGCTAGGCATCTTCGCCTTCAATGTCATCTTTTGTTGCCTGACAACATTACCCTCCAAAGATGTCAAGTTCTCAATCCGTCCACTCTTCTGCCACTCCCTGAGGGGGGTGTATACTACGGATTCATCATGGACGAACTGTATACTACGGATTCATCATGGACGAAACTTATGTTTTTCTTCTCACTGGCACCATCAAGAAGGAAATGCATCCCAACCTATCCTTTCATGATGGACAAGCACTCCTTCATGACGGAGCAGGATATGCCTTCTGTACCATGTGGTACAAATCAAACATCACTCCTGAACCCTGCTATGAAGATGAACTCTATCATCTGGTCGAAGTAAAACTCACTGCACAAGACTTCTACTGTGATTCTGAAGGCAACAGTATGGTCTTGATTCATCTACCTCCGGAACTCAAGCATTTGTACCGTCATTGGGACACTGCCATTCCACATGTCCCTGTGACCAAGTTGAAAACAATATCATGGAATGATCTTGGGCCTATGGCAAAAGCATGGGCCACTATGGACGAATCACAGCTACAGGAAAATGGTGTTGTCAAATATCCAACAACTGACCACCTAAAAGCATGGCCACGTCATTTCCTGGAAAATGAGTTCCAAGATTTAACCATAGTGAATGACTACGACCCAAATACACCTCATGACTGTTTTGAACAGATGAAAATGGAAACAACACATCTACCAACTGTGCATGAAGACCCATTGGTAGATCCCGATCTCACCCTGTTTGTGGACGGCTCAAGATATGCTGATGAAGAAGGAAGATACCATACAGGATATGCCGTAACCACAACAGATGAAATTGTCAAATCATCATCTTTACCATCAACAATGTCTGCACAAGAAGCTGAATTGCAAGCCCTGACTTCATCATGCAAGATCTCTGAAGGAAAGCGCGCCAATATCTACACGGATTCAAGATATGCACTGGGCGTGGCTCACGACTTCAGATTAATTTGGAAAACAAGAGGATTTCTTACTACCGCCGGTACACCAATCAAGCATGGTTCCGCAATCAAGGAGCTGATGGACGCCCTCCTACTCCCAGAAGAAGTGGCTATTTTGAAGATAAAAGCACATGGGAAGTTGGACTCAGATGAAGCAAAGGGCCACCATCTAGCTGATCAAGCTGCAAAACAAGCTGCAAGAGAACTACAGGAAGTGGACAGAAGTGTGTCCGGAAACGAAGAAACTCCCACATTTACCTTGCAGACACTTCCAACTGATCTAAAAATCCTGCGGGAACAACAGGCTACAGTTGCCCCTGAAGAAATACAGAAGTGGAAACAGAAAGGGGCAGTTCTGAAGGATGGAGTGTACTCCAACAACCTCAATTTCTGCCTCCCTAAGAATTTGTACCCAGCAGTCGTACAATGGGCACACAGACCTGCACATTTATCAAAAGATCTAATGAATGCTCTTGTACAAAAATACTACCTCATTGTCCCCATATGAGATTCTATTTGGGACTGCACCTAGGCTAGGTTGCTATTTTCCCCAACAACTACAACTTCAAACTGATGTTTTAGTAGATTATGTAACTGAACTCGCAAATGCTTTGAACAAAATCCATGCCCAAGTTTTCTCTTCAATTCCAGATCCTGATTCTGACACAGGCAACCACAGTCTGCTCCCCGGTGACTGGGTTCTGGTCAAGAAATTTGTGCGAAAACACACCCTGGAACCAAGATTTGACGGACCGTTCCAAGTTCTCCTGATCTCCCCTACCTCTGTCAAATTGGCCGGAAGGCCTAACTGGATCCACGCTTCCCACTGCAAGAAGACACCTGCCCCAGAGGAAGCTAACTCTATGCAACCATGTGCCTCTGGTACATTATCTCCTTAGTTGGCCTCCTTAAAGCCCAGCAGGTGGCCATCACCAAAGATGCTAGTGGGTACACTTTCTGGTATAATTCATCATGTACCCATGTGGCTACATTCACTTTTGATTACTGTGATAATGTAGAGTGCCCATTCCCTAAGTCACAGATTCAAGCCATTTATAAAGATATACCACAAGCAAAAGACCCTTACGTTTGTGTAGTAGATGAACAATGGGGTTATGACTGTAACTACTGGGGGGCTGCGGGATGGAATACTGGGCCTGCCTGGGGTTATAAACCCAAAAGTGCTTTATCTAAGATAGACAATCAGGGTAGATCCCTCCTTCAAAGAATGACTTTAAGAAAGCCTGGAGGAAGTACCCCTATGAAATTAATGTTAAATATTGAACATCCTGGCCCCGAGGATGCAGACCGATATGTAATGGGAATGTATTGGAAGAAAGGTTCCTACAACAAATTAGGTCATTTCTACCTCAGAGATATGTCCCACTCTCCAGAGTGGCAAGGGGCTGATCATATGGTCCCACATATCCAGTCCTTTAAAGATATGATGGCCATCGCTAACCCCACTTTTGAAGATACCATGGCCGCTGAAACTGGATTCAATGACATTAATCTGTGGTTAGAATGGATGAGGTATAATGCTAACAAACATAATAAAACAGCATGTTATGTATGTGGCGGTGCCCGACCCCACCTTGGCACCGTCCCCCTAACTCTCCCTTTAGAGATAGAAGATTGCTTCTTAAGCCTTTTTGCCTACCAATATGACTTTAATAGGTCCCTCTGCATGGCATGGACGGCAGAATACCCTCTCTTAGTTGAAAATGTTAAGCCACCAGATGGAATCACAGTCTATAGAGGTAATTACACTTGTTATGCCATGTATGACGGGATTGGTAAATTCATGGGTAATTTTTCTAAAGGTTATTGCGCCACTTACAGAACTGTTCCTATACGCCTGTTGCAACACCATACCAGGTCATTGGGGGATATTTACTGGTTATGTGGGGATCTACAGTTAAGATCTAGGCTGGAAACTGAGTGGTGGGGTGAGTGTACCCTGGCCAAAGTTATCATGCCCATTCATATTATTTCTGATAATCATCATGACACATACGACCCTCCACATACATCAGCCAGAGTAAGGCGCGAAACCCCAGTAAAAGGCAGTTTTGACCCCCACATTTACATAGATGCCATTGGGGTGCCTAGGGGGGTACCTAATGAATTTAAAGCTAGAGATGAAGTAGCTGCAGGTTTTGAATCACTTTTTACCATAGTCACTGCCAACAAAAACCTTAATTGGATTAATTATATCTATTACAACCAACAGCGCTTCATGAACTACACCAGGGATGCCCTCCAGGGCTTGGCCGAGCAATTACAGGCCACATCCCAAATGACCTTCCAGAACAGACTGGCCTTAGACATTATCTTAGCCGAAAAAGGGGGAGTCTGTAAAATACTTCCTGACACTATGACTTGTTGCACTTACATTCCAGAAAACACAGGTCCTAATGGTAAAGTCACTCTGGCCATAGCTAAATTAAATAGACTCTCAGAAGAGTTAAAGAGAAACTCTGGAGTTACTGATCCCTGGGAAAAATGGTTTGGTTGGATGACTGGTTGGCAGAGAGCTTTAGTCCAGATTGGTATTGCCTTACTAATTTTTCTTTTTATTCTCGCTCTTCTCATTTGTTGTGTCCTCCCATGCCTAAGGAAATTCCTGCAGAAAACTGTAAACCAAGCAACACCAACCTTCACTCATCTGACAATCGATGATCAAGACCTCATCTCACCCTGTATTCCGCTACAAACTCTCCCGTATACTGATGAAGTGCAGAAAGTCTAGGAAGGGACAGTACAGGGACAGCATCCGTCTTTATGGGTAGACTGCCGTACGGAGAAGTAGTGGATAAGCCACTATGGGTTACCAGCGGAGTGAAGAGTGTTCCTGAACCGTACTGACGGATGTGCTGCAGCCTGTTAGGGTCAAGAGAGGGATAGACTTGCACTTTGCATTAACACTAAGTCAGCGGTCATGGGGTTTCTGTGTCTTTGGGCTAATACTTCTTCTGATACTAACAAATAAAGTTTTGTCTTTTAGCAAATAACATTTTAGGGGGGACTGTTGTAGAATTATTAGGCCTCTATAAATTTGTAAGGCCCCTTTAAATCCTCTTGCTATACCTCTAAGAGGCCCCCATAGTTTTACAAGGAAGCTTTGTCTATAGAACATAGAATTTGCATGTCAGCAAGAAATAGCTTTGATAAAATGTGTATTTACTAAAATCCTTGAAACTTAACCTTGAGAAACTAACAAGTGCCAGCTACGCTCCAAATGGATAGCTGCCAAAAGGCCCCTCCCGTCGAGTGAGCTCCTCATTTTAACAAAATGGCGCTAAGACCTGTAGGAGTTAAGAAATTACGTAGATAGTGACCTAAGAATGGGGAGGGCATTTTACTAACATCTTAGCACCTAAGCCAATTAACAATGTCTATTTGTCTATATCTTGATTTTCTTCAATGATGTAATAATGCCTTTATAAGGGTCTGCGCACCCATTTTCTGTCAGAAGCCATTAAACTTCTCTGGAGTTCTTTCATTAACCTGAACTTTGTGTCTCAGTGTGAATTTACTTCTGCGTGCACGCAACTTTATTATCTTTAATTTGGACAGGAACAGATAGTCATTCAAACTAATTGGTTTGCAGTAAATTATATACGACATCATCATTCTCAGTTATTTCTACTGCAATCTTATTTTCACCCTTATCAGACTCTATCTCTTACATGTCATTCATCTCCTGTGAATTCTCTTCTACTGGACCTTTACAAAACACGGAGGAAGATTGTGATGTTTACATATTCATTCTTTTCTCCAACGTTGGCTACATGCACCGGCTCAATCATAAAACTCATGCTTAAGATAAATATAAACTCTCCTTCGCTGCTCCTACCTAAGAAAATTAAGTGCTGTTTTAAGGGCTCAGTCTTGTAGTCTTGAATTTCAACTGCCAGTAGAATAGATATACCAACATCAAATGTTTCAATGTTTCAAATTTCAGCAAAATGCATATTGCTAATTCCTTAAAATAAAATTGAGATAAATTATTTTGTGTTCGCAATCACTTATTTAAAGCAGGCTAGGTATGGTACTGTTACATTTGGAATAAAGAAAATCTTGGAGACAAAAGAGGCAATAGTTATCCGAAAACATTTAGAAAGCCGCAACTGAATGGATAAGAATATAGTTAGTGCAGGACAAATTTCAATAACCCCCAGTTATTTAAAAGAAAACTCAAATTGTTGGAAAAAATGCAATTTGTCAAAGAGTGGAGTTATAGAAGTGAAGAAAATGTAACCAAAAGTTCAAGGAGATATTGTACAGAGGGCAAGAAAGAGAACAGGTTCATAGTATTAAAGGGACACGCCAGACCCCTTAAGCACACTAGTTTTTTTCTCCTGGTATTTGCAGATTTTCCTTGTGAAAATCTTCTGGTATCCTGTTTGACATTTTTCTGAGTAGGAATTTTAAACTTAGGCATTAAGCTAGGTTCTAATCCATGTTTGTATTGTATATTGTATTTAAAAATGGACCAATGTTTTTTGTTTGTTTTTTTAGTTCCCATCTTTCTTGCATGGGCATTGTATTGGTTAATGAAAACAAAACAATGTTTTGCTATTTTCTTTCATTTCTTCTTTAGTTTTTGTATTAGAAAAGAGATCTTATCAATATATGTTTTTATAAATTTTTCATTCTCTAATTTTTGTATATCGTATCAGAACCTTTTCCTATCAATTTTTTATTATTTGAGATTGATGTTCAAATACTTTAAAACTGGTAGAATTGCTTCTTAATCCAGTAATTTCCCCAGGTGACATATTAGAAAGCCAAGAAGGATGATTCAGATTAGTGTTATTTATAGTTGTATTGCAATCTGTTGGTTTAATACATTTTGTTGTTTGTATTATACTTGAATAGTTAAATCTAAAAAGTTTGTAGATTTCTCACTAATTTCAGAACTAAAGTGGAAATTGTAACTATAATGATTGATACTCTCAAAAAGCTGTTTTAAAATGCTAATGTTACCTTTCCAAATAATTAAAATGTCGTCTATGCAGCGTCTTCATAGTACGAGGCTAACTCCGAGCTGCAAGCTCAATCATATAAACAAGGATTCCCAATGAGCCACATACATGCTTGCAAAGCTCGGTGCGAAACTTGTCCCCCATGGTTACACCACACATCTGCAAATACTTTTTTTCATCAAAGTAAAAAAAAAATCTTGGTTACATCAAAACTAATAGAACTTAATGAAAAAACATTGTAAAATGCTTAATTCATTAAATTTAATGAAAACATTCTAAAAGACTTCCAATGGAGGCGGATCAGGTGGCAGAGAAGAAGCTGTCTTGGCCCTGGTTTGCAAGTATATAAAGGGTTGAAGTAAAAGCAAATTTAAGTAAAGTGGGGTGTCATCTTAATGACTTCCCTGAAACAATGGAATATAAAACGAATAATATGTTTTGTTTCCCTATAGTATCCCTTTACGTTTGGTAATAATGACATCTAGAACTCGAAGTGTATTTGAAAACTGGTGGAAGCTAAATGTAACTTATAATTTGATATTTAAAGTTAGTGTTGGTCATTTAGTTTTCTTTTAATTTGTTTATATTGATTATTTATCTCAGATGAGCTAGTGGTTTCACACTCAGGAAGCCCCCAAAACAATTGCACTTTGGCGTTCGGCCCAGGAGGGATGAGCAAAGCCTGGTGGCTTAGCAGGGTAGCAATAAGGGAGGTGGGCACTTAGCGGCAATAGATTGCTTGGTGGTGATCCAATTAAATAGTCCAATATCTCTCCTATCCGGTCATGAGGATCACTTGGCCTACATGGCATTCTGGGGGAATGTTAGCATTGCTCTGGTCACGGCTCCCATGGAAACACACTGCGCTCTACGAGAAATCTGACCACTGAGGTACCTGATGCATGACCTGCAACTTGTACACTGCACTTAAAGGGATGCTTTCTTTGCGTATCCTCTGCTGTTTATAGCTTGAAGCTGTATGATACTCTGTCAATGCTGATATGACGGGTGCCTGTATTAAAGAATTAACAAAAAAATCATGATAATAATTTGATATTTTTAATATTTTTTATCAATAAATTGTCCCCAATTCCTTTTTTGACGAATAAACCTTAGAGTATCCAAGAGTTCTATTCAGTTTGTCTTCTCTTTTTTTAGTGTTTACTGCCAAACGGATTAGCACTGTGTTTAAAAAGGGAAAGCGAGCTGGCTTTCAAGGATGGTTGCCCTTGTGCTCTGCAACTACATGGGGGATCTAGCCTCCTGACACTCAACTACCATTGGCTATGACTGTTCTGCACTTACTAATGCTTCCCTGGTGGTGATCCAATTAAATGCAGCCAAAGTGACTACAGGTACCACTCGCTTATTTACTTCTTTAAATTAGGCGGATCTTCACCATCTTAACCACCCACAAAGTCTGAGAGACTTGAATGCCGAGTTATCTGGGCTTACCCATATTCTAAAGAGACTTTGTTCCTCTAAGATATTAAAGGAGAACGTTTACTTTTTTACATTTTAACATATACACTGCCTGATGGGATAGGACATAGTTTTCGATCATCTGAACCACTCCTAATGCTAACTTTTTGTTTGCTGGTTAATACAACCGATTACAGACAATACTTGTTTAACATTTAATGCTTCTACTACGAACATCTACTGCTCTTGAATGTGTACTAGCACTTTCTGGACGTACACAGCTCCCGCATTTTCCTATTTAATTGCGACCATCCAATTAGTTTGCCATGAGGTCCTAAATTAAAACTACACGTATATATACCAGTGGAGGAAACTGTGCTACGGCCATGTGTAGACTCCCCCTTACCTCCTTATTTTTTATTTTTTTTTGCATGGCTACTGATGGGTCATGGTTTTTCTGTCATTTGAACTACCTCTAATGCTAACTTGTATTTTAGTTTAGTTTCTCAAACACTTGCAGACAATACTTAAAATAGGAAGTACCTCAACATGAAGTACATCAATTCTAAAAAAAAATTAAAGTGTAGGTACACTGGAAACAGAGATGGGTCTGTTAATTAATGAAGACTAGACCTGTGAAGCCACAAGCACCTTGTTCAAAATAACAAATGGTTCAGTCTCTGCCTAATGATGTCTGACAGTCACAGTACCGTAGATAATTCACAGACATGATCTTACTGGTAAAAGTAATAGCTCCTAAGTTGACCCTAGAACCACAACTCTGTTACTCTACAAATTATTGGATCTGGGATGTTCCTGGGATTGGAAAGTGGCAATCACCAACTTCTTTTGGCTCTGGACATTTCTAATTTTATTATGACAGCATTTTCCTGCAGCACACTGTCATCGAACAAAAACAAGAGATGTGGAAATTGCTACATCCCAGCTAGCTAGCCACAATCAATTGTTATATTCCCCTTCTGTGTCCCGAGAATGTCTGCTAGTTTACATGCAACACTGGCTAAGTGATGGTACATGATACAGCAAAGGATAGTGGTTATTCACTAAAGTGAGAACTCAAAGTGAATTTCACATTTAAAGGGGCACTATACATGAAAATGCCAGCAGGGACAGTTGTTTTGGTGATTACACACTGCATTTTTAGAGAAAAGGCAGTGTTTACATTACAGCCTAGGAACAACTCTAGTGTCCACTCCTCAGATGTCCATTAGAGGTGCTTCCTGGGTCAGTGCTGCAGTGCAAAATGTAAGCACATACAAATGTGCAAATTCAAAAATGTGAACACATAAATCATGTGCAAAATGTGGACACACAATCATGTGCATAAATGTGCAGAACATAATCACATTGACCATGTACATAAGTGCAATGTGCGAACACAACGATCATGTGAGCACAGCAATATGTGCAAATGTGCGCAATGCCACATACATAAAGTGTACTGTATTAAACTTACACATGTGCAAATTAAAAACCACTAAGTGCAAATTACCAATCGATATACATAAACTTGTACTATCATAATGTGTCCTCCAAGCAATCAAACCAGTATAACTAAATCTTAAAACAATGATATTCCTATGAAACTTTCACTTATCAACTGCATTCAAAAACATCACCGCAGAGGGAACAAAACTACTCCCAAACCTACGGGTTCCATAATACAGACTCCTATAGCGTTTTCCAGAGGGAAGTAGATTGAAGAATCCATAACTGGGATGGAATGTGTACTTAATGATTCCACTTATTCTCCGAGCACATCACGTGTTGTAGATTTCTTCACATGAAGGAAGTTGAGTATCAATACTATATTGAGCAGTCTTCACTACTCGTTGAAGAGCCGTCCATTTAGCTACTAGACAGTTACCGTAAGATGATAAAATACAAATTGTCCAAATACTTTTTTGAGACTATGGTGCCACTGAAGGCCAGAATAGCTGACTATTTTTACCTTGAATTTAAAATTTATTTTGAATTCTCACTTTAGCGGATAACCCTGAACATCTTGGCAAAATTTGAATGATTAAAATGCCAGGATTGACAACTAATGTATATCATTGATCATTGACAGCCTCTGGGCATTTCTTCTATCCAGACCCAGAGTTCTTGTAGACTATAGTTTACTTAGTAAACTTGTTCTAACCACTAGAAGAGTTTTGGTACAGTTTGGTTCCATCGTGATGTTTTCCATCTTTGGCGCCATCTTTCTAAAACATTTCTGATAATTATGAAATGGATTAATCGAATAGTTGAAGTGTTATGGTGCCTTGGGTGTCCCTTTCAGGCACTGGTTTGATACTCTTACCGGTCTATTTGGATTTCCACTGTTCTTGAGCAACCTTTATTAGGAATTTTATATGTATGTGCAGAGTTAGCTGATTGTGATGTGTATGTGTGTAGTTGGCAAAGTGATTCTGTGTGTGTGTGGTGGAATTGGTGAATGGGATCTGTGTGATTGTGAGAGCGCTTACCAAGTTAAAGGAACACTATAGTCACCCAGACCACTTCATCTCAATGACTCAGAAACTGCAATGTTTACATGGCAGGGTTAACTCATGCTCTAGTGGCTGTCACATCCATGGTACAGAAGCCCCTCAGAAGCCTTTACCTCCTATGGGAAAGTTTGAATGCGCCCACCACACATGCAGTAAAGAAGAATTTTTAATGGGGGGCACACCTAATACTACTAGGGACAGGAACACTATCACATTAGGAATATGGGTTTGTATTCTTAACATTATAGCGTTTATTAATATTTTGTCAGAATGGCATCCATCCCGGTTTTAGAACCTTGTCTGGCAAGAGGTTTGGGATATGTTATAGCTTCAAACACTGACTGCACTGACTGCATTCTAACAGAATTTAACACAAAATAGAACTTGATGAATAAGGAGTTCTAGGTGGCACAATAAGCAGAGCAATAAATGAGGCAAACAATTATTTTATTCCGCCATTGGTAATATTTGGCCCTCAGTGGAGAATCTGTAAAGTCATTAAGGGTTGACCTGTCTGTCTCATACATATGGTGGAATATTAGAATGTGAGATTTTATGGCCGTAAAATGTGAAATCTTCGTCAGTCATCATCAATGCTCCAGAGGAAAACCAGAAACTAGGAGCCCAAAATGTAAGCTCCATGTGGCAGAAATCTACTGTTGTAATACTTTAATAGGACAAGTACAAAGTCATTCAAACAGTCATTTATTGTGAGCATTTATTACAATTATATATATTTCATATAAAATAAAAAATACACAGATTATTATTGTATGCATTTTTTGGGGGGAGGGATTAAAAATGAACATTAATAGAAAAAAAATAACCCATTAAACAAATATTTGAGGACACTCCAGAAGTTCTGCTAGGTTTACAGTGGATACATTTTAGTGTAAATGAGTGAACCCCACAACTATACCCCTAGACAAAGATATGACTTTTACCTGTAAGTCCTTTTGCAACACTGGCACAGTAAGGGTTGAACAACAACTGTTTAATCCATTCAAAAACTCTCCAAGCACCATAACAGCACACTCTATGGTGCCAGGAAAGCCTTGGCACTCCACCATGTTAAGGAGGCAATCCATTTTACAATGATTTGAGTTCTTACCCAATATCTGCTGGAGGTGTGCCCTGGCTCCAGTACCTCAGCCAGGGAGCCAGAAGTTCCTGCTAAGGAGCTTCCATCAGATTTCCTGTGCTAACTCATTGGACGAGAGCATCAGGCTTGCACTGCTGGGCTTAGCTCAGACAGAGGACTTTCAGCTCCCAGGATGGTGTAGTGGAGGCATGAAGCTGACAGGTCTGTAGTGACTATGTTGTTTAAAATGTCACTTTACCTATTTTTTTATTGTCAGGAGCAGACAATTTTGGCATGTGTTTGCAGCCTCTATTTGAGAACTTAGATTACAAAAACACAATCAGAGTTCTGAATTAGGTTTCTGGCACTGAGTTTAAAATAATATGCTGAGAAATTAAGGGGGATCTGTCATCATTCTAAATGCCTATCTACTGGGGGTAGCCACGTTGGTTTGATTTCCTAAATTTTGTCCTGCCTGTTTCATCAGGAGGAGTTTATTGCAGGAGTTATTGCAGAAATATTAAAGGGAGGACACTATAGTCACCTGAACAACTTTAGCTTAATGAAGCAGTTTTGGTGTATAGAACATGCCCCTGCAGCCTCACTGCTCAATCCTCTGCCATTTAGGAGTTAAACCCCTTTGTTTATGAACCCTAGTCACACCTCCCTGCATGTGACTTGCACAGCCTTCCATTAACACTTCCTGTAAAGAGAGCCCTATTTAGGCTTTCTTTATTGCAAGTTCTGTTTAATTAAGATTTTCTTATCTCCTGCTATGTTAATAGCTTGCTAGACCCTGCAAGAGCCCCCTGTATGTCATTAAAGTTCAATTTAGAGATTGAGATACAATTATTTAAGGTAAATTACATCTGTTTGAAAGTGAAACCAGTTTTTTTTTTTTCATGCAGGCTTTGTCAATCATAGCCAGGGGAGGTGTGGCTAGGGCTGCATAAACAGAAACAAGTGATTTAACTCCTAAATGGCAGTGAATTGAGCAGTGAAATTGCAGGGGAATGATCTATACACTAAAACTGCTTTATTTAGCTAAAGTAATGTAGGTGACTATAGTGTTCCTTTAAACTCAAGCCTTTCATCTGTTGTTAGGACTACAACTCCCATAATTTCTTGATTGTCAATGGCCGGTAAAGAATTATATGAGTCAGAGTCTAACAGCAGACTGGGATCCTGAGTTAGACACTCCTACAGACCTTCCCTTGTTCCTATATGGTATACAGGTGTCTTTATATGGAACTCTGAGACCACCTTATCGACAGTCACACGCAGCGTACACTAAATCTATTGATTCAGGATATTTAGTTATAGCTCGTAGTAGCACAGCACCAAAGTCACACTATCTAAGCTCGTTCTCTTCCCTGATTTGGAGGCATCATAGACCAATTACAACCTATTTCAGAACCGCTGAGTTCATTTTATGTACATAGTTTCCAGTCCCTCATATCAATCAAACAGCAGCATGAGCTAATCAGGGAGAAGCAGATGTCAGGGTGGTTTTCCTTCACCCACCTGTAGTGTCTTCTAGCCAGACTCAAGAAGAAGCAACCACTATGCTATTCCATCTGTGTTGGACTATATATTCTTCTCAGAGGCTGACTAAGCTTCATTGGAGTTCTAATCCACAGCAATTCGCAAGTCATGGTTGGTCAAATCCTTGAAATGTCTTAACTAAGTGTATGACACGGACACTGTGACCTCAACCAAAGACAAGATAATCCCTCCTTTGGCACTAACTATATACAATATATAATTATATACAGGAGACAACTGAAAGGCAATATGGCACATTATCTTAAATTTTCCTCATAAACTGCATTCTATCTCGGATTCCCGTCAGTATCAAAGCAGTGATGTATGCAGAGCAGTGGCGCTGTAAGGGTTTCGACTTTTGGCTAGGCTGCAGTTTAACCCTTTCTTAATAAAAACATGGAATGGTGTCAAAACTTTTGTGAAGATACAACATAAAACATATAAACAGTATAGTATACAACACTAAACAAATGTAACTATACATTCATCTTCACTCAGATGGAGGCTACTTTGAATTCTGATATTCTGCTTAAGGAGAGGGTGTAGTGCAAATGCTTTATGTTGGTTACAGGTCCCTGGAAACTTTGTAGCCCTGTTAGTTTTCTTTGGTTAAACTATGTAAAAATAAAGCAATGTCAATACAATAGGGGTAGCGATAAATGTATTTTCCCACCCTTTTTATTGTCTTGTCTTTATAAATATTTAGCACTATTCATAAGAAACCATTTTCAGTCGTTTAAAGCTCGATGACATCGTGATTGTAATCACATATCTAAAATGGCTGCCCAGTGATCAAACCACGGTGAGGCCTGGTGTTGCGCTCTTTCATTTGTTGCGGTCATGGAGCGCCTGAGACCTATTTTATTACCGCAAGAGGCAGAGTCCTTTAAAGAGCCCAAGTTACAATCCTGAATTGTCCTTTGAAAATTGCTGATGGCCATATTAGTCTCTCTCTAATAGTTTGTGCTTCGACTCCTGTCACTTGGGGTAAACTTGCCCGTTTGGTGAAAAGGAATCTTAGGTCGGAAGTTCCTGCCCGAGGTAATGAGATCACCATATCCCTGTTGATGTGAGAAAGCGTAACCTGAGCGTCGGGAGCTGGTGCGGCGAATCCTGGCCCTGCGTGGGGGAGGCGGAGGTCGCTTCTTGGCCTCTCTGATTTTGTTTTGGACCTGATTATTGAAACAAACAAAACATATAAAGTACATTCAGCATAAAGAATTTTAGGGGGGAAAAAAACAAAATAATAAGATGTTGTTTTAATAATAATAATAATTTCTAAAAGGATTTAGTATGTCAGCCCTACGCTAAAAAGAAGAAGTGCTTTTAAAAAGTAAGTGTGATTAAGAACAGTGTTTGTTGTGAAACATGAACAAAAAACAAACAAACAACCTAACGTGTTTACACAACATATTGATTGGATAGGTAACATCTAAGCAATAAAGTAAAATTTTAAAAATATGCTAAACTGTCTATTGTTAGCACACACATTTTTATTTTAAATCTGGAATATTTACTTATTAAATCCCACTCAGGGCAAATGCATGCACGAGGGGAACCAAACCTAATATTGCATATTTGCCATCATATGAAAACACATATTTTATTACACACATTTTCCTGGAAGGTTCTGTGATTGGCTATTAAGTTACTTGGGATCTAGTGAATATTGCCCATTAGGGAATTGTAAACATAATGAAAATATTTTATACTAAAGGCTAACTCTTTAACTCTTGCCTTAATATATAGAGGGTACCGAAAGTGCCACTCTTAGTAGCAGATACAAACTACTTGACTCAACTAGTCTATCAATATCTATATATCTCAAATGGAAAGATCTGACCTGCCTGTTTGACTCAAAGGGTGACGTGTGTCATTAACCTTTTGAGTTTCAAATAGATACTGATATGTTTGTATGTTTTCTTTACCGTTCAAATGGGACATTTTGGATAGAATTAACATGCATATTTGTTATTGACTTCACTGTTATATTAGTGTAATGGTTAATTACTTTAAATAATTAACTAAAATAAACTCAGCTTGTAACAGCTGCAGATCTTTGTCTGCAGTGTTTGCAAGCCCTCCCCTTCTAACCCCACCCAGACTTTCTGTGGCTGTCCAATCACAGACTCCCCAATGCAGCTCAATGAGAAGGTGCTCTGAGCAATTGAATTTAGCACCATTTTTAGGGTTAAATTACCAGTAAGTAGCAGAAGCAGTTGCCTGATAGCCAGGGGGCGTAACAAGTTATAAAAGTGCCAATTTATCTTGAAATCTGCACTTTTTGTAAAATGAAAAAAGAAAAAACACTCTTGACACATAAAACACTTCAATAAGTTAAGGTGTTTAAGAGGTCCTGATGTCACTTTAAACATAGCCCTTAATATTTTCACTTAGCATTTGGGACCCATGAAAGGAAATTCTTACCTTATCGCTAAATGTGGGCTTCAGCTCAGATCGCAAGAACCTGTAGGCCACCACAGGTAGGACACAGAGAATGGTAGTCAGGAAGATGGCCAGCCAGACACTGGGCTGATTTAGTGAGTTTCGAGCCGTCCCTGAAGAAGTTAAATAAACAACTGAATGCTCTACAATATCACTTGAAATCATATCAAGATAATAGAGCCTTTAAAACAAGAGGTTCCCAAATCAAACAAATAAAAAACAGCTAACAGTTTTAGTATTACTGCAATTAGAACAGAATGGTTCATAGAAAAAGTAACCAAACAATATTAATAAAATGAATCTCAAATATTATAACAATATGTTCTTCTTAATGAAGTCTATACTCCACTAAATGTAAGATTCTATGGTAACCCTAAAATTACAGCTTTACATCATCCCTATTTATGTAACACAATGAGGTGTATTCACTAAACTCCAAATGGTAGATAACTTATAGCCCAACTGCAAAATGAAGGCTAAATTAGTCAAACTGTGAAAATATTCAGCTGGGGAATTTAGCCAAATCAGAGTTTTAGCTCAGTTGGTATTCCCTGACTACAAAGCCAGTTCAAAAAGGCAAGGTCACAGGTTCAAAGCCCGGCAGGGTCAACTCAACCCTTCATCCTTCCGAGGTCGATAAAATGAGTACCATCAATAGGGTAAAAAAAACATCTATTACTATTCAGCTGCAATTTGGTTAATTCCGAGAACGGGCGCTAAAAAGCGCTTTGAGTCCCACTCGTAGAAAGGTGCTATTCTAGTTATTATTATAAGATTATGAAGTTCTTAGGAACGAACAAGGCAACAATCAGTCTCCAAAAGGGTCCCAGTTGGACTACGATGGCTAATGTAACTGGGAAACACAAATGCACCAAATATGGCCATTGCTTTGGGTGATAGTCTGACACTTACCTATAAATGGGAATGAGGCAGTGAATATCAGGTACATTCCGTCACTGTACATGGTGAAGATAATGGCAAAGTAAACAGCCAAACTGCCCCAGATGAAAAACTGGTTCACAGCCGTCCAGTATGACGTATCCAGGCCAATCTACAATGACAGCATGGAGTGAGGAATATGTGAGAAGCAGTTCTGTGTGAGTGCAGCAATGTATATAGCCTGGTGAGTGTCAGCATTGTATAAAGGAAGGTAAGTACCTGCACTGTATAAAGCATGGGTCCTCAAACTCCGGCCCCCCCAGATGTTGCTGAACTACAACTCCCATGATTCTTTGAATTACATAGATAGCCAGAGAATCATGGGAGTTGTAGTTCAGCAACATCTGGGGGGCCGGAGTTTGAGGACCGATGGTACAAAGTATGTTGAGGCAAGATTTTGTGAAATGTTGGCTGTTGCCCAATAGCTACATGGGATCCATCGTATTTTATGGTTTTCACATGTGATAAAAAACGAGTGAACATAACACAGAAAAAATACAATAACAAAAAATATAAACAATCTACACTCGCACTGTAATAAGACACACTGTTTTTATTATATTTTATTTTTTTTAATATTAAAAAGTTGTGATGGAGGAAAAAAAACAATCTTTTTTTTTTTTTTTAATTCTTTAGAAATAACATGTGGCAAATTTCCCCACCGTGTTTAACCTTACAGTAGAAAATAAGACAATGAGATATACCGGGACTGATTGATCAATCACCACTGGCCCTAGCAGAGAAGCTTTAAGAAGGATAAAGGAGGCTTGAAAAAGTGATACAGGGGACATTTATTTCTACATTTGGGTGTGTATGGAAACAGCAATACAGAAATGAACGTCAACACTTTTCCCAAAGATGATGATTTACCTGAACAGACACCACCAGCAGCAAGCAGGTCTGCGCCATGAGAGCAAAGGACTGGTAATCAGAAATGACTCTCCCATCATCTCTCACTGTGTCATACATGGCACCATACGGTATGAAGAACAGGACGAGCGAGCTGTACACCCCGTGTAGCACACACTTCACAAACTCCCTTATGTTGAAATAACGATTCATCTGCCCTGGCTCATACAACTGCGGGTACTCCATGCTCCATCGGTCATCGACATCCTAGGACACAGACATGTTGCGAAAGATCACCGAGAGCAAAGTCATGAAACAGACTCTCATATGGAGAGTGGAGACACTCATGAGAGAGATCCAAACACAGTGAGAGCCAGAGAAATCGTGACTAGGACTGCATTAACAAAGCGATTTAACGCCAAAATTTCAGACAACTAAGCAGTGAGACTGGAGGGGAATGACTTATATACCAACACCACTTCATTAAGCTAAGATTGTTTCGGTATTTAGAGTATCTCTTTACACTTTTAGTGTGCAATGTGTATTCACAGAAAGTTTTCTGAGATTTAGCAATATGGGTCCCTGAGACAGTGATTCCATTAATCCTATGAATGCAAGACACTCTTTAGCAGTGTTAGCAGCTTATTTTAGTATTCAGAGTTTCTCTTAGTAAATGACTGTGCATGTCAGCAATATTTAGGGTTAATGATAGATACTTTTTACATAGATAAGTTTTTTTGAAAAGGAACACTATAGGGTCAGTAACACAAACATGTATTCCTGACTCTATAGTGTTAAAACCACTATCTAGCACCCCTGGTCTCTCTAAATATAGTAAAATCATACTTGTATTCAAGTTTGCAGCTTTTCTCTGAAAAGACAGTGTTTACCACAAAGAGCCTAAAGGGAATGATTCTACTCACCAGAACAAATGCAATATACTGTAGTTGTTCTGGTGACTATAGTGTCCCTTTAATTCTTTATTTTTGTTGTGCAGGGAAATTACAATCAAGCAGTACACGCCAGCCAAAACAGCGTAAACACAGACATTAGTGGACACATGGCAGATATAATTGCTTGGCATTTGCTAGAGAATGCAATTTTTTCTGTTTAGTAGTAGGTTAGTCATAAATGTTATCAGATTCAACAGAAAGAAGTAGCGAGTTTTTAATATGAAATACAAGAAGAGTATTAGAAATCATGAGAAATGACAGTAACACGGGTCTAAAGGTAAATGCAAGTGAAGACAATGGTATTGAGATTCTTCCTAAGGGTTAGTGCCTTTGGGTATATTAACTATAACCTTACAGGTAAGTTATGAGAGTACCAGAGTATGCACACGTTTGTAAGAAATGTATTGGCTATTTAATAATAATGTCTACCTCCAAATACATACCTGGTCAAACAGACTCATTCCCAGCACAGGCAGCGAAGTATAGACCAGATTATACAGGGTGATAAACCATTCATCATAAACAGTCTGTAATAAAAACCAAAGAGGATATTCAATCAGTACTGATTTATGGACACTAGGTGGCAGTGCTTGGTCATCACAAACAGATCTCCATCCACCAGCAACCAAGCCATCTTTTCAGCATCTCTCCAACCAGCCTGCATAATGCAGCACAAACAAACCGCAAGCATCTCTTCCTCCATCTCAAATACTCCTGGTACAACCACGTATCCAGAAGTTCACCCCTTGGCCAGCACATTCTCAGCAAAACTACATTTTCAGGAAAAGAGAAAGGAAACAACTTGTTGACTCTTATGAATGTTTTCAAGGTACGCTGAAAACTGTAGACAAGTATGTCATGTCATGAACACCTCTTTTCTTTTAATAAAAATGCTATTACAAAAAAATAAAATAAAAAATAAAAAAACAAAGTTTTCGGCATTCCTCCCATTAAAAGGACATGGCATTAAAGGAACACTATATTGCCAGGAAAACATACTAGCCCGCCGGGCTCTGGGGAGAGGAAAGGGGTTAAACACTTACCTTTCTCCAGCGCCGGCCGGGGAGCTCTCCTCCTCCTCTCCTTCTTCATAGCGACGTCATCGGCTGAATGCGCATGCGCGGCAGGAGCTGCGCGCGCATTCAGCCAGTCTCATAGGAAAGCATTCTCAATGATTTCCTATGGACGCTGGCGTCTTCTCACTGTGATTTTCACAGTGAGAAGCATGCAAACACCTCTAGCGGCTGTCAATGAGACAGCCACTAGAGGCTTTAGAGGCTGGAATAACCCTCAGTGTAAACATACCAGTTTCTCTGAAACTGCTATGTTTATAAAAAAAAAATCTGCTACCAGTTTAAATGATATGCTATCCTGAAGAAGTGTGTTTTCAAATATTGTTTTGAAGGAATGGAGACTGGGTGAAAGTCTAACGGAGAAGGGAAGGGAGTTCCACAGAAAAGGTGCTGTTAGCTTTGAGTCCCCATTAATAACAGCAATAACATTATTTGACAGTGTCACTTTAAAGGACCACTCTAGGCACCTAGACCACTTCAGCTTAATGAAGTGGTCTGGGTGCCAGGTCCCTCTAGGATTAACCCTTTTTTTAATAAACATGGCAGTTTCAGAGAAACTGCTATGTTTATAAATGGGTTAATCCAGCCTCTAAAGCCTCTAGTGGCTGTCTCATTGACAGCCGCAAGAGGCGTTTGCGTGCTTCTCACTGTGAAAATCACACGCCAGCGTCCATAGGAAAGCATTGCGAATGCTTTCCTATGAGACAGGCTGAATGCACGCGCAGCTCCTGCTGCGCATGCGCATTCAGCCGAAGAGGAGGATCGGAGGTGGAGAGGAGGAGGAGAGCTCCCCGCCCAGCGCTGGAAAAAAAGGTAAGTTTTAACCCTTTCCTCTCCCCAGAGCCCGGCGGGAGGGGGACCCTGAGGGTGGGGGCACCCTCAGGGCACTATAGTGCCAGGAAAACGAGTATGTTTTCCTGGCACTATAGTGGTCCTTTAATACACTAAATCTGGAATAACAGCATTTAACCTGCACCCACTACATTGGAACCCTGCACCAACAACACAGTGTTATGGTATTGCTGTGGGTGCAGTGTTTAGAAGCAGTGGGTGCTGGTTTAATAATGTACGTTTGGTGTTGATGCTGTGAGTGCAGAGTTTATACAGTATGATGCTGGGCTAACACAGCAGGAGTGGCACTTACAAAAATGGTTTTGAATAATAATCTGAGTTAATGTAACAATTTGGTGTCATGAGATTCATAGAACATCTTATGGTTTAGTACAGGACATGGCATTCGCATGGATACCATTTAGCAGGAGCTTAAGTCAATACATGTGAGGGAAAATTTACTCTCAGACTGAAACCCCTAGTCTACCACCTAGCACCCTGGGCCGGTTCAGGATCTCTTCCATCTACCTGCACTTTCCTAGCACAACTACCTGTCCAGCCTCTCTCCCACCAGCCTGCACACCTGCATAGCGATGGTGCTGTGTTTGCCCTAACTGTTCATGAAATCCCCTGGATATTGTTATCACTCACCTGTGCGGAGAATCCACAAAAGAAGCCGTACCAGAAGTGAACCAATGTGAAGGCAAAGTTCTTGTAGAAGAAATAACTCAGAAACTTGCACATGCGAATGTAAGACCAGCGTCCATGCACCAACAGTAATCGCTGCAGGTACCGGAACTGCGCGAAAGAGAAATCACTAGAAAGTACGGCCTGCATGCCTTCCTGTCCACTGATTCCTACTCCAATGTGTGCCGCTGGAAAAAAAAGATAGAACATATCACAAGTCAATGGATCAATCATTACCCCACCTGTGGACAAAAAACATCTAATAAAAGTCTGTAATGTACATTTGCGGTTTGTGTTACGAATGTTAAGACATTCTTGGCTAATACTATGTCAATGGGTTGGGTTTAGCAGGCCACCCATTATTACCCATAAACCCCAATTCACTCAGGAAGAACAGCTAACACCAAGCATGTCAAACTCGTGGCCCACATTGGACATCTTTGCGGACCGGCGAGCCGCGAGTACATTCTTGGTGTTAAAGCAGAGTAGGCATCTGCTTTCTTCACATTGCAGGTGCCTACTCTGATAAAATTTACCCGGGGAGGAAGCAGGACGATGGTGGCAGCGAGGGAGCTCAGTCTTCCTGCTCCTCACTGCTCCCTTGCGCGCCCCATCTGTACTGATGCCGGGTGGCAGGATATGATGTCATATTCCGGCACCCGGCATCACTAAACTGCGCGCGAGAGAGCAGTGAGGAGCAGGAAGGAGATCTCCAGATAGAAGATCCGCACTGGACCCCAGGGAATGATGTGAGCGTGTGCAAGAATATGTAAATGTGTGTGTGTCTGTCAGTGAGTCTCTGTGTGTTTGTCAGTGAGTGTGTCTGTCTGTGCTGTCATGAAGTGTCTGTATGTGTATGTCAGTGAGTGTGTCTGTCTGTGTCTGTCAGTGTGTATGTGTATGTCAGTGAGTGTGTGTATCTGGGTCAGTGTTGCGATGGCCGTGGCTGGACAGTGGAGTACCTGGAGGTGCACGGAGGCCTGCAAGCCACGTCACATTCCGACGTGACGTCGACGTATTCAACCTTCACAGGGTTTCAAGAAGTAGAGGGAGGATTTGCTTTGGCACAGGGTGCGGAGGGCGCCATTTGGGATATACCAGAGGCCTGACTCGAGAGTCGCATACTGGCAGCGGCAATGTGAGTGGAGTCTGCTTGCTGGCTCGAGGGGTGTGCTGGGATTTAGTATAGGGGAGGACTGGGATTTAGTAGAGGGGGGGACTGGGATTTAGCAGAGGGGGGGCTGGGATTTAGTAGAGCATGGTGCTGCAGTTTAGTACAGGGGGATGCTGTTTTTTTTTTTTTTTATATACTGTACTTTTTAAAATAAACCTACGTTTTTATGAGAATTTAAGTTGTTTTATTTCGCGGCCCACATAAACTTAAACCTTGTTTATTTGGCCCATGCTAGACTTTGAATTTGACATGCTTGGCTTACACAGACATACTTTTGATCATGCTGACATCATTAGCGCCATCTCCAATAGCCAGGGTCACAGCCTTCTTGTAGTTCTTCACCAGCTGAACCACCTGAGCTTTCTGCAGGGGAGTAACCCGACAGCAAATCACGGCTTGGCACATACATGCTGTCCTTAGGAGCTCGACCGCCAATTTCTCTTCCAGGGCGTAAGCCTTTATGAAGATAAACAGGTGTAAGAGTCACGGTATGCTACCATATCAAGGGACAGTCCGTATTATCACACTCTCTGGCCAGGGTATCTGACAAAGACCTCCCTCTGCTGACCACAATGACATTTGAGGTGTTGTTTCCAATTCAAGGAAGAGAACCTAGGTGTATCGACTTACCAGACTGTGTCCATTAATAAGAATGCCATATGTGTCCTCTCCTTTCATTTCATCATCAGGAATGATTTTCGATTTCTTGGAATTTTTCTCGATGTGAATGTTCACTTCGTTATTGCTGAGAAATGAGTCTGGATTCATTTTTTTTCTTGCGTACCTAAAATAAATAAAGCCAAGTATAGCACAGATCAGTCTCAAGCTGCTGGTTCCAAAACTGCAATCATCTGTAGTTAGAAACAGTAAACAAAGTGCCTCAGATGATACGCAGAACAAATTGCATGATTCTTTGTGATATGCAGAGACTCCAGCTTCCCAGACCTCTGTGTTAATAAGCAGGACCAACATAATATTAACCTCTATTGAGTAATAAGGATTTTCTCCCCTGCCCCACATACCACTAACCAATATATTACCTGAGCTCCTCCAGCACCTCTGATGCACTGGTACCCTTAATGACGAAAACCTCCTTCATTTCATCCTGCAACATGTTACACGCGTATCCAATGTTTTCTGCCGTTTCTGGGGGAACATGGAGGAATTAAATGTTACTCCTGTGATCCACACTCCTCCCTTCTGTACTCACTAATGTCACAGAATTTACACACTAGCCCTCTATACCAACCAATGCCCCAGGATTAACACGTCTGCCTTCTATAAACATCACAGGATTAATACGTCTGCCCTCTATAACCAGCAATGTCACAGTGTTTACATGCCAGCCTTGTATAACCACCAATGCACACGAATATACACCATACTACCATACACAACCTGCCTCTACATGTACAACAGCCATATCTACACTATCCTAAAAACACACTTTACATTGTAGCACAACATCCTACTTTTTAGTATTAACAGTTCTCTCATTCAAAGGGACACACGGCAGAGATTATGTTATAATGCCTGGACCATCTGTACTATACTGGTAGTTTATGTCCAATCTTTATTTGCAATAATGATACTAACAATAATCATAACAAAGGTATTTTCAGCATGGATACATTCAGCTTTCACTAGTTTCCTATGTACTGCCGCTACATTTTGTTATTACCAATAATTTTATTTTAGGGCATCTGCAACTCCCTGACCAAGGCAGAGTAGCTAGTTATTAATAAAGTCCTTCTTGATGGTCCACTCTATAGCTGAAACAGCAGGGGAACGATTATTATGATTAATTTCAGAAAGTATGGTTCTGTATGCCGTGTAACATCAGTATTAAGAACAGCATGGGAGGGCTACCTGTGGGATACACCTTGTTTACTCCCTTACAGTGAGACTGAAAGATCTACCGCAGAGATCTCACAATGCAGTTATCCTCCGTATATATTAAAGAAGAACCTATGGCTATAGATATACAAATAACTGATGAAAAAAACTTGCAGAAAAATTGTGATTGGATGACTCAAGACAAGGTGTTGCAGAAACTAATAAAAATAAAGCTCCAGGGCCTGATGGTATTTATCCCCGAGTAGTTAAGGAGTTAAGTAGTTAAGATTCTTTTCTTTCAGGAATTGTACAGGAGGATTGGAGGAAGACAGATATTGTTCCTATATTCAAAACGGGTTCAAAATCCTTGCCTGGAAATTATAGACCTGTGAGCTTAACTTCTGTGGCTGGGAAGGTTTTTGAACGGTTATTAAGGGATAATATTCAACAATTCATTGAGAAGAAAGTGGCTATCAGCAAAAATCAACATGGTTTCATGAAGCATAGGTCATGTCAAACTAACTTAATTGCATTCTACAAAGAAGTAGGTAGAAGTATAGATTAGGGTGTTGCAGTGGATGTGATCTATTTGGATTTTGCCAATGCGTTTGATACAGTTCCACACTATAGATTAGTGTTCAAACTCAAATACATTTTTCTAGATGAAAATTCTTGTTCTTGCATATAACTTAAAAATAGAGTACAGAGAGTTGTTATTAATAGTACATTTTAAAGCTGGACAGAGGTGGTAAGTGGTGTCCCTCAGGGGTCTGTTCTGGGACCCCTTCTATTTAACATGTTTATAAATGATCTTTAAAATTAAGCATTAAAAGTCATGTTTCAGTGTTTGCAGATGACACAAAACTCTAAAGTAACACAATGTGAGCAAGATATTACTTTGCTGCAGAGGGATTTAGATAGACTGGGGGACTGGGCACTCAAATAGCAGATGAAATTTAATGTAGAGACACTTCGGTGTAAAGAATGCACAAGCAACTTATACCCTAAATGGTAGTGTATTAAGGATAAAAACAGGATTTGGGAATTGTTATAGACAACAAACTAGGCAACAATTTGCAATGTCAATCAGCAGTGGCTAAGGCATAATGCATAAACAAAGGGCATACAAAGGGCTTTAATTCTTGGGATGAGAATATAATATTGCCTCTTTATAAATCACTGGTAAGACCACATCTGGAATATGCTGTGCAATTTTTGGCACCTGTTCTAAAGAAGGATTTTATGGCACTGGAAAAAGTGCAGCGACAGACTACAAAATTAATAAAAGTAATGGAACATTTTAGCTATGAAGAAAGGTTAACATATTTAAAACTCTTTAGTTTAGAAAAGGGTTACCTCAGAGGGGATATGATAACATTATACAAATATATCTGGGCAAATACAAACCATTGTGTGGAAATCTATTCATAAACAGGATTATACATAGGACATGAGGTCATGCGTTTAGACTGGAAGAAAGAAGACTTAGCCTAAGGCAAAGGAAAAGTTTTTTTTACCGTAAGAACAATAAGGATGTGGAATTCTCTGCCTGAAGAAGTTATTTTATCAGAATCTGTACAGATGTTCAAACAGCAACTAGATGTATATTTGCAAAAACATAATATTTAATGATATAGCTGTAGAGTAATAGCTTCTTGAAGGATAAATCTGACTGCCATTCTGGGGTCAAGAAAGGATTTTTCCCCTCTATTTTGTTGCAAAATTGGAAGTGCTTCAAACTGTTTTTATTTTTACCCAACAGCAAAAAACAGGTGTGAGGAAAGCGAAATTTGATGGACCCATGTCTCTTATCAGCCTATGTATCTATGTAATTATCTTACCTTGTTTGTCTCCTGTTAGAACCCATATCTTAATATTAGCTTTTGCTAATGTCTCTATGGTCTGGGGGACTCCGTCCTGCAGCTTGTCTTCAATAGCAGAGGCTCCAATTAACTTCAAAGATAAAGAGAAGTATCCGTTAAATTAATATTAGGGAGATAAGAGTCTCTTATGTGTTTCCAAATACATGAAGGTTAGATGTCCGACCTGATGTAGGATGAATAGTGTGAGACGTTAGTCAGGTGTAGGATGGATAGTAGAAGATGTTCGTCAGGTTGGAGGATGGATAGTGAGAGATGTTTGTCAGGTGTAGGATGGATAGTGGGAGATGTTCGTTAGGTGGGATATGTTCGTCAGCTGTAGGATGGATAGTAGGAGAAGCTCGTCCGGTGTAGAATGGATAGTTGGAGATGTTCGTCAGGAGTAGCATGGATAGTGGGAGATGTTCGTCAGGAGTAGCATGGATAGTGGGAGATGTTCGTCAGGAGTAGCATGGATAGTGGGAGATGTTCATTAGGTGTAGAATGGATAGTGAGAGATTTTTGTCAGGTGTAGGATGGATAGTGGGAGATGTTCGTCAGGTGTAGAATGGATAGTGAGAGATTTTCGTCAGGTGTACGATGGATAGTGGGAGATGTTCGTCAGGTGTAGGATGGATAGTGGGAGACGCTCATCAGGTGTAGGATGGATAGTGGGAGATGTTCGCAGGGCCGGTGTGTCCGACAGGCAACTTAGGCACTCGCCTAGGGCGCACCGGTCCCGGGGGTGCCAGATTTAAGTGCACAGCTCTCCCTCCTGCCACTCACTCAATGTAGTGGGGTGGGGCATCGCGGACCGCGGTACAGGAGCGTCTGTTTCCTGTACCCGGGCGCCGGCGGACTGACAGGAAGTGCTCACTTCCTGTCAGTCTGCCGGGTACAGGAAATAGAAGTTCCTGTACCGTGGTCCGCGCCGCTTGGCCACGCTACATAGGTAGGAGGCACAACAGTGAGGGAGGACCACTAAGGAGGGGAGGACCACCAATGGGGAAAGGGGGGACTGGGGAGGACCACTAAGGGGTTTGAGAGATGGGGAGAGAGGAGGAAGGCCCACTAAGGGGGTGGGGGAGAGGGAGGGCCACTAAGGGAAGAGGGGGGGATGACCACTAAGGAGGGGAGGACCACCGAGGGGGGACTGGATAGGATGTCCCAAATAGAGAGTTATGGAGGCTCCGTATGCGTCCGACCGGTTTCGTCCTCAGGGCTTATATGGGACTTATTTGGGACATCCTTATCCAGAACTCACTCCTTTATTACTCCTTGGGATCCAGAACCTTGGTGCATTCATGAGCTGACTCAGAACATCTTGAAGTCCCTTTGTGGCAGGTCTTTTGACCTATTGATGTGCCTTTCTGGCCACTGTTAGTGGCGGACCACTTGTGAGTGCATTAATCACCTTATCTTTTATCATTGTATCCAACAGTTTTACACTATGTTTTGTTTTATGTTTTTAAGTGATTAAAAGCTGGAATATCATTTCCTAACTGGAGTACTACCAGTATATTTCGGGAGACCGATAACCAGTGTATGCATATTATCTCACACATGTAATTGTAGCACACCACACCATTTCTTTTGCCTTTTGTGTTTATCATGTTTTTTGGGGAGTTAACTGGGGTGTTGGTGACAACTAGGAGACTCACTATACTTCTTGTGCTTTTGTTTGGGAAATTATGGTGATTTATTTTTGCTGATGGCTTCGTGATGGTTATTTCAAAAGAACTAACTATACATTTTCAAGGGTTTTGTTGTTGTTTGTTTTTTACATAAATTATGAATAAATTCCATTTTATAAACAAATAAAGATTTATCTTTGCAATCCCTCACCATAACTACTTTCTCAAGTTACATAGTGTGGTGGTGGTGTTTTTTTTGCTTGCGGGTTCAATCCCAGCCCTGAATGAAGTGGTTGATGCACAGCCAGTAACCATTCACACAGCTTGCGGAAAAGGACAACTATAAGGAAAATATTAGTGTTGCCGTTTTTAAATTTCCCTTCTAGGATAACTGTTCTGATGACTTGGCAACTTAAATGCAGCTTGTGCTATAAAAAGCACGTGGGAAAATTTGTTTTCCACAAAAGAAGTGACTTTATCAATCTGCTTTATAGTGTATCGGGTCATGTCACATGGATACCAATAAGGAAGAGGTCATGGCCGGCAATATAATCTCTCCTTCCAGTGCTTCCTTTTAAAAAAAAAAAAAAAAAAAAAAGGTAATTGGGTTTACAAAATGTTTCTCTACGTCATTATAGCTTGGGGAAGTCATGTTCCGAGACAGATGTAGTTTGATGCTGATTCCCAGGGTAACGGGTTTAGGGTTAATAAGGCAGGCTTGTGGTTAATAAGAGACCAGTAAGAATAAAATAACTTAACATTAAGCCGTTTGTAGTAATTTTAGAATATTACTAAGAATTTTGCTGGGTGCTCGTCTTACATGTAAGAAAACAAACGCAACAAAAAATAAAAACATCACCTACAAAAGAATGTGATAAAAAAAAAGAACATGATTATACAATGATAGTTGCTACTGATAAATTAGTCTAAGCCTCTGATTGTCACTCTCTAGGAGGCAATGAATAAAGCACAAAGCATTTTATGTGTTAAACACACTAACAGGGTAATTGCAAATTTTAGAACATATTCTTACGGGGAAAAAAATAAATAAAATCAATATTTTAGATCAGTGTTTTTGCACACATTTTTCAGTTCCTTTGTCAATTGACAACCATCCTCAGTTTTGGAAATGGCAATAGATTTTTTTTTATATTTACTTGCGCTCTATTTTTTTCCACAGGTTTTTTTTCAAAAAGTCATATGATGTAAATGGAGTGCAGCTGTTTTTCTTTGTTGTTGTGAATGTTTAGATTGTATATTATATAAAATGCTTTTTCACACACACAGATACAGATTTGGTTGATTATAAGTAGCTAGGTTCCCTAGATACGGGACCTGGTCAAGCATCGTGGCCCTACATAGATGCTTGACCAGAACATTAGAACATTATAAAGCTTCACATATTTTCCTAAATAGACCGCATTGAAGATATGCAGCAGTGTGGGGTCCCTATCCTGACTATATTGGCACCTTTTCTACTGCTGTGCGGCAGCAATGTGAGCATGTGATGTTATACATGACAAACAGGAGTGTTAAAACCAACATTTATTTTAATACTCGTTTGTGAGAATTTGTGTCTGTCATTGTGTATCTGTAAGTGCGTGTCTGTGTCTAACAGTGTGTATATTAGTATGCATTTTTCAGTGTGTATTAGTGTGTGTTTGTGTTTATCTCACAGTTTGTATTTGTGTGTCCGTGTGTGTGTGTGATTGTCTGACAATGTCTATCTGGTAGTGTGTACCACTGTGTGAGTGTGTCTGGGAAAGCGTATCTGTGTATGTGAGTCTATCCCCATATTTAAGAGGGTGTGTTTGTGTGTATTTACGTATATCAGGAAGTGTGAGTTTGAAGGGGGTAGCCAGCTAGTAGTTTTGAAGGGGTCCAAAGAGGCAGTCCTGAATGTGGTCCCTAACCTTAAGGTCCTTCTCAATTTCTTCATATAGTTCCCCCAGCTTCTCCTCTCGATTTTCCAGAGAGGTGCTTGCGTTATGATGACGTTTCTTCCAATCTGCAAAGTAGGTTTTGTTTAGGTCTTTATAGGCGAGAACTAGCGTACGGAGGCCTTCACCAGCAAACTCCTGCAGACCAAGAGATAAGTAAAAATAAAGGAGTCAAAGGCAGGCTGTGGAATCCTGTGCATGTCTTTAGAGGTAAATATAACATATCTACGAAATTCACACATTTTTAAGTTAATTGTAAGCATGAGTGGAGCTATATGATCATTGACAGCTTTTCCCTGAAAGAAAATAAATTATTTCCATCTGCTGATTTAAACCATATAATCTCCTAATAAAATTCATATTAAACAAAATACAGCGCATTCAGAATATATTCAGACTCCTTCATTTTGTTATGTGGCAGCCTTTATTTCAAATCAATCTACACTTAATACTCCATAATAACAATAGCAAAAAGCAGATTTTTGAAAACTTTGCAAATGTATTAATATTTTTTGTTCACTTATACATTGGGACCTTTGTTTTTTAGGTATTTGAAAAGATGGTGCAGTGAAAGAAAGACAAACAAACAAATATGCAGGACAGACGTACTAACTAAACCACAACTATTGAAAATTGACAAGAAAATGCATTTTTAGGACAAAATAGCCCAGTAGGAAAAATCTTTTAATCCGGCCTAAAATCTGAAAGTTTCTGGTCAATTTATGACAGTTCCCAGTTTAGTTAGAATCTTGACAACGATATGAAAGGTTTTACATGGTACCGACATTTACCAAATTTTCATCGTACAATATTGCTTTATGAATTAACCATAAAAAGACATTTGTTTTATTTATTTTTTGCCCACGGGAATGTAATTTAGGTGTATTGTGATTCATGCAGGACATTACCTAGTCAACAATTTACCTAACTCAAGTCATAAAAAACTTCACTTTCTTTGACGTTAATTTAATACTTTTAGAAAAATGGTTTAATAGCTTAAAATTAATTTTTTAATATATATATATATATATATATATATATATATATATATATTTTATATTTTTAATATTATAAAAAAATATAATTTGAAACATGTATCCAAAAATATTATATTGTTTGAAAAACATATCCACAAATAAGAATTCGATGCCTGGGCAAAATGAACTACAATAATATGGAGATTTCGATTTAAATACAATGTATACATAGTGAAGGAATAAGAACACTAGCTATTGTTGGACCTGTCATTTTGAAGCCAGACTAAGGCTCTTGCTGGTGTTGAAATACATCTGACATCAAAGATTTCTCCAGTAGTCCAAACTACAAATAGCTGGAAAGCAATCGTTTGGCCATCAGTACCGTATTTAGCTAAGCCAACATATAAATGTGAAAGTATTTACATTAAGATGGTCAGTGGTTACTTCCTTGAGGTCCTCACTTGACCGGTCTAGAAGCTCATACACAATAGTATCAGCTCCTTTGCAATAGAGGGTGAGACGTCCTTCTGGGCTTTTCACTGTGGACAGAAGAAATACTATTAGAATATGACATAATGCAATCTTACTTGGATTTTACACATGACACTATGGCTGCTTAAGAGATATTATTGGTAAAAAATAATAATTCCATTCCTTGGACGGTGAGAGCCCATAAGTAGTGACATATGGGATAAAGAAATTATTTACACCTGCTCGACAGCTTTTATGCAAATAAGCACTGATCAGGGCGCCAGCACCATTAGGATAGGTCTTTTTGATGCTGCTCTTGGGTGAGGAGGTCGGTGCTACTGCTGATCACGAAAAAATCCTTTTGGCTTTCAAGGCCTATGCTAAGTCTGGGATTGCTGACTTGATTTGCACTATGCGTCCTGTGCCAAACACATCTGAGTCCTGCTGAGCGTACTAGTAATATCCTAGCACTCAAATTTTGCCCTCCTTCAGGGCCGCAAGTTGAATTTCTTCTCACTGCTTCTCACTTGTTTCAAAACAACGTCCTTTCTGGCTTTGGTCTGGAAGTCTTCTTGATGACTAGCTGGTGTATCCATAGGATAAGAAGATCTCATCCAGAGGTGCTCTACAGGTCCTCTCTGTTCCTTTTAGTGTTTTGGAGGCTTTTGGTTTTCATCTAATGCTGACTCGCAGTCCCATGGTGCAGTCAAGACTTCTTCTTCTTAGAACAAAACAAAGAAAATTGCTGACATGCTGAAGTCTAGACCCCGACTTGCCAGCAGGAGATATGTCGTTTTTTAGGGACACAGGGACATGCTCAGTCACTACCTGCCCTACCTCTTGTCCTGTTGTGTTAGGTTATAGTATGCCACAACTCGTGGGCTTTTAATATCCAAAGTAAGAAAAGAAGTGTGTTCTTTGCCAAAAACTTAATTTCCTTCTAGAAGGCGAGAGCCTAAAGTCCATGTCCTTCATTAAATGTCAATGCTTGGCTTGTACTTTAACTGCCACGCTCGCTTTGTTGGGTGGGGGGAAGGGGTTCGGCTTTTCCTATTCCTCTGTTTGGCTATGTGTGGAACTGAGCATTCTAGAGTGGCGAGGGAGGAGTGTGCTGAAGCATTGAATTATGGGTATCTGTACCTGCACATATGTCATGACTCATTGGATCTCACAATCTGGAAGGAAATTAATTTGTTACGTAATACACAATTTGTTTGGAATGCATAGGAAGATTCTGGTTTTCCTGCAAGTAGATTGGAATTAAAATGTATCAGGTCCTGATACAAAGGTATTGGATAATTAGTAACCACTGTACTTTAGCAAGCCATTTGTACAGTGCTATTGAGCTAACCCACAGCTCACCTATCACAGACATCCTCTTTCGCTCATTGTTAAAGTCCAGGATGGCCAGCAGCTGATACACCTTGGTCTCTCCCATTTCTACCACAGTGATGGTCTCCGGTGTACGGGATCGAAACACAAATCCAAAGTTTCTAGCTGCCGTCACAAGAGCGCCCTCATCAGGAGACTGAGCTTGATAGACCAGTTCACCTAGGACCGAAAAACACAACTGGTCAGAGCAAAAAACATCTCAGACACATTCAGGGAGACGTGTATAAAATATAGTAATTCCTTATTTTAATCGTAAATTGCTGTTAATAAAAGAAAAAAAAGTATCTTAGAATGCACTTTTTTTATCTTACACTATCAGGGTTTAAATTAGAAATGTCAGGAATTCAAAGTGAATTTCAAATTTCGGTATAAATGTGTTCTCCTTTTAAGTATGTGCACTGGACGCCTTGTATTATCAATTGACTTGTGTGTGCTAATACGATGTTATAGACACTCCATGTGATACATGCCGAGAGCCTCATAATTAGACAAGGAAGCAGCTAAAGGAGAAGAGGTGGATTTTATTGTTCTAGTGATTCAATTATATATAACATATTTAGTAATCTATTTCAAAACATTTTAGGTCATGGGGGCTTATCTGGAAGATAACAGGGTTATTCAGTAAAGTGTCCATTTTAAAGAATTCAAAATTAGTTTCAATTTTTAAGCCAAAATAGCTAAACTGAAAACAAGGGAGATTTGGAGAAATGTTCTAACTTGGATAAAGTGGCTTAAATTGAATTGAATTTGCACTTTAATATGATTTACTGGGAATCCAATTGCATTGTCAGATTTCAGCATTTATAAAACACAAGTATTCTGCACACACAGGTTGGACATCATTTTAAGATAAAAGCCAATGTGGGGTGAGACGCCCGGTGTGGTATAAAAACATTATACACAGCATCAGCGTTTAACACTGTATCAGTGCAGAAGAAAAACAAACAAAAAAACAACTGCTCATCGTTAAATGTAAAGTATACACCAGAAAGAATGACAGTGGAATCACTACCTAAGCAAATCTGTTAAAGGTAAATTGTGCTTTAAACAGCTCAAATATTTGCTGCTGTCTTCTGCAATTCCCAATATATAATAAATTGTTGTAGTATACAGGAATCATTATGTTATGCAAGTTCCCAGGGGCCTAATGTATGTATTAGGTAGGTGCCTTGGTACACGGAAGGCTGTATATACCCATGAAGTGCCATCCTCTAAACTCACCTGGTTTCTTCTCTTCCGACATGGCAGTATGACAAAGGGCAAGAAGGCGGAAAAATTCATGAGAAGAAGAATCTCCAATTTTTACAGACTCAACCAATCGATGATCATGGAAAGCAAATTTAGGGTCAGCCAGAGGATTGTAGGAGAAATCCACCTTCTCTGTATGCTGTGTAAGTAAAGAGCATTGGTAAGTTCCATTAATAAATGATTAGGTGATAGTTATAAGGATAATTAAATATGACCGAGATAATTGGGAAATACTATTGGGATATAATTGGGAACCTACCTCATTTATCTCCAGCCTGTTCCCGGCAAAGTCAAACACGTCTCCTAAAAGAGAAGACAAATATCACAAGAGTAAAGATCGGCTCCCTGGAGACAGCAAGGTCCGGTGAGTGTGGAATCTACATTACAATGTACTACTGTTTGTGTTGCGCAGGTATTCTGGTAACACTGGGGATGGTACCGGGTATTAAAATGTGCAGGAAGCTCTGAAGCACCGATTATTAATTAATTAATAATGCTACAGATGTAATAAAAAATGCATAAAAAGGGGTGCGCAATAACCACTCCAAACCGAGAACTGCGTGTCTCCTTACTTGATGCTAACCAAGATCTTAATCACTCATTACCATGCATGAAACCTGCGTGTTTCCTCCTATTCATGAATCAAAACCTTCAATAAAAAAGATATTTACAAGGGGGCCGGGCCGGGCCGCCGAGCCGAGCGGTCGCAGGAGAGACCAGCTCCTGCATAACATGACACAATTGACCTATTAATCGGCTTTTTTTTTTTTAGGAAATAACGGTCTACCATCTGCGACCCTTGACACACATGGGCTATCGGAGCCAAGGAGAGGCTTGCCGTGGGGTTTTAGTCCCTCGGAGGAGGGGTCCCTGCTACACCAGGTATGGGGCCCGCCTGGCGGTGAGTTGAGTGGACGGCCGCCGCTCCACTATCCAGCCCGACAAGCACACTGAACACCAGCGGACCCAGTCCCGGTCGTCCCCCCCCACCCCCTCTGGGCCAGTGGGTGATCCTGGTCCGAGCCACAAAGCCACACCTGGAGGTACTGCCAGACCATCAAGCAGGCCCAGGGCCCAACCTAAGATGGCGGCGACCGAGAGAGCGGGAACAAGACCGCAGAGTCCAATGCAGTATATGTGCACTACCCGACCTGACACACGCGACAACAAACACCAGGCAACCCATTTCCTGCAGCGACATCCAGGACCGCAGGTATACCGGGAACAGGTACGAGTGCAGGCCAGCAACCCGGCAAAGAACCCAGCGACAACCATCATGAGACACAACACAGTGCCCCGCAGTGCATGATGTGGACAATAATGGACTTACCAGCTACTGCCTCACGACGTTAGCGACAAGCAGCTAAGAATGGGGCCACAAATTGAGCACGCTGCGATATGTATGTTGCTTAATGTCTCTGCAATATTAACCATCACCCTACTGCACTCCCCTCTCATTAATCTAATACCTATGCGCTGACAAACGCTACAACTCTATCCTTCAAGCTCCCTCTCATGTCATTAGCCAGATTTGGTAGAGCATTGTTCTAAAGTATATATTGATAATGCCGCCGCATTAGGGATAGAACAACTAAGCCTAATGTCTCTACCAGGAATAACTAGTAATGTCAATGCTTTATCAACTCACAAAGCCTGCCAGTAACGTCACATTAAAATATGCTTAAACACAATAACTCTCCTGGAAACAGTTAATTGTTAATTGTTAATGGTTAATAACAATACAGAATGAAATAACATGAAGTCGTCAGTACGCAAGTAACTTCTCACAGGAGCAAAGCAACACAACAATGTAAAACAGAAAATGTTTGTACCTACTTTATTGCTGAACGTATTGCGTATTTGTTCCATTAAAATGTACAATGTAACACACCGACTTACCAAAAATAAAGAATTACAAAAAAAAAAATATGCTTGTTTCATGTAACCTAGAAAGTTAGCAAGTTAACTCGTTTGACAATGCCTCTATACAGAAATAGCAAACCTGGAGCATATACCGCTGAATGTTATAAGCTTGCTTTATTAATATAAAAAGAGGCAGTCATTTCTTCTAACTTGTATGTTTATAGGTGTTCACCCTCTCTTTGTTCTGTACCCACATGCATATATGCCTCAATAAAAACAGAATTAAAAAAAAAAAAAGATATTTACAAAAGGGTGCGCAAAAAAACTTTACAAAATAAATATGAGTATAAAAAATAAAGTGTAATCCAAAAACAATTAAAAACCCCAAAAGTGCATGAATATAACTCACAAGATAGAAGTGGTATCACTGCCACTCCAGTATGTGCATGAAAAAGCTCCAACAGGGGGGGCGAAACGTGCAGTGTATGTGAGATGTTGGGTCCAGCCTGATCGAGGAAGCGAAGGAAGACGGAGTGGAAAAGAACTTTTTGTAACGGTACTTATCCAGTCCGCGTGCCGGCAGGGGTCTTCTGATCGAGCATATAGCTCGAGCAATCCTGCCTCCAGGCATGCCACTTGCAGCTCGAACACTTCTGGCCCTGGCGCGCTGTGCGCACCGAACAGGCTGATTGGACGCGCGGCCCGTACAGTAATAGGAACGCTGCTAAACTTGCGGTCGGCTCCCATTGGCCCTTGTCATTCCGGTGGCCCCATTCACACACGTTTTGGTGCGCAGGCCTGACATGGACCAATCAAATTAAACAGAATTATTTCAACTTACCTGGTCCTGGATTCTATGCCATATTGTGGTTTCTGTTCCCAGTACCCTTTAGTGTGTTCCTTGTATTATTTCTGGTATTGACCGTGGCTTTGTTTCCTGGCTCTTTAACCCTTGCCTGTCTTGTTTGCCCCTCTGAGTTTTACTGTGTACCTGACTCTGGCTAGTTCTCGTTTTCGCTGTCTCTCCATTTCCCAGACCTCGGCTTGTATGTCAACTACTCTTTACTCTGTTAAAACGTTTAGTCCGGCCACTCTAAGGCCCGGTAAGACATTTATATTCCCTTTGTCCATTCCTTGCTATCCTAAACTCTGCGTGTTAGGGTTATACTCCGTGACACTTTTGAGGTTTTAATATATCCGAACAGCTTTGGATATATTTTGACTTTTTTGCTCCCTCTTTGGGACCTAACTTGTTCCTAGGAATTGGTCCTCCCTATGCCAGATAGTGTGGAGTGACACTTATCCACTCCTTTCGTCTTATTCATATGTAAACATTTCTATTTGTTTATTTTACTGATTTGCACTATAAGTATCAATATTTCTGTTTTAGGTCTCAAGTATTACCAAAGTGCATTGAGCACCATTTGGTGAATAACAGTTATTTCTTTATTTTCACTTTTTGGGCTTATAATTGTTTACTGGTTTGCACTTTATTTTTATACACATATTTATTGTACAAAGTTTTATTGCGCACCCTTTTAATGCATTTTTTGTAATACCTTTGTAGTGTTTGGGGAGCAAGGATGAGCATTTCAAATAAAGATGGATGTCATGCAGAAGACACCAGTGGGAAACTCTTGGAGATGGTAGGGGATTTAATTCCTGCACGACCCATCTGAAGTACTGTTATACGGTATTTGACAATTAGAGGAACGGTTACGGAGCTGTGTTTGTGATTATTTTTATTTTAAATAATAACTTTCTATTTCAACAGTACATACCGTATGAGTTGCCATTAATGGAACACTTATTAAAGGTCATGATATTCTGGGTGAGGGTTCCGGTCTTGTCGGAAAAGATGTACTTGATCTGGCCCAGCTCCTCATTAAGAGTTGTGGTGCGAGCCTCGGCCGGGGTATCTTTCCTTGGATAATACATCTTGCGGTCCCAGTTAATGTAAAAACTGTTTCCTAATCGTATGATCTCAACACTGGTAAGAAAATGGAAATAATCCAATCAGGAGAATGAAATGAGTGGAGTAGGAGAAGATCAAATAACATTAAAGAGAATTAAATTGACAAAAGATATGGGAGAGTATGAAAAGATGCACTTTTGTTATTATATTTACTAACCATGTCATGTTTAATATTAACTGGAAGATAGGAAGTGGTATAAAGGAAGACATAAAAAAACTGATAAGAGAGAAAAGCCTAGTCTATGAGATATTCATCAGGAGATGACAATCACATAAAAAGGAAAGAGGAGTCTAGTGAAACATCAAAAGGTTTTGTCTGCCACTCTTAAAAACAAATTAGGTTTAATGGCAGTCCTTTCATGTGTCTTAAACCACTGTGCAATCTGTCTGTTTAGGGCCACTCTAAGGAAACCCATGGGCTAACTTTTTGTCCAGGATCCAGTCTGGGCCATCTGCCCCCTGTACCCGACTTTCAATTCTGGTGGGACGATAATCCATGCACTCAAAAAGTTCAATACAAATAAAGTATTTCCTATCGCGTCTGCTTCTCCCCACTATAACATAGAGCTCTAATTTAGGAAGATCTCTACTCAGTATAGGCCTTACCTCACATAGAGAGAAATTGGTACCACAGTGTTCAAAATAATGACATATGACCAGAACATAAGGAATCCTGAGAACGCTGCGTTGGTGACACCATCTTGCCACGGAAGATAGACCTGGAAGTAATAGCCTTGCTTTGATTCCCAAATGCCATTCCCAATAGCCAGGATTATGCACATGACAGCCAGAAACACAAAAATCTAGAAGAGAAAAAGAATAATCCACAGAAATAAGAGAAGGGATGGGAAAAAAAACATCTACAATAGAACAGAGAACATTTTCTTCTATTTTGCGAATTTGCTCAATCAAATATCAAACTCTTGTAAACTCAGAAATATAAGAACTATGTCTTTAAAGCACAAAGCATAATTGAAGTACATTTTCTAAATCTTAAGGGAATTTAAAATATATTTTATTTAATTTAAAAAAAAAAAAAAAGTTTTTAAAATATAGACTGAGACAAAAATAAAGCCCAGTAACATCCGCACCCTGTTTTCTGCTACATACCCAGAGGACAAGGAGATTCATGAGACGGTCAATACTGGTCCTTTTAAGGGTGGTCCGGCCACTATTCTGCATAAGTTTGGTGTCAGGGCCTACACGGAAAATTAAAAGTGGACAGTTAATGGGTCGGCAGGTACTAACAGTCGTGTATTGTCAACATCGGAAGCTTCAAATCATGCATCTACTACATCTGTTGGTAATAACAAGAATGTACATACGGTTTCTGCAGATACTACAAGGTAGGTGTGAAAGCAATAGGAAAGCTTTACCCAGCATTGCTAATTATGTTACTGTTATCAGTTGACTTGATATAGCCATTCTTTTCAATGAACGTGCCATGCTTTAAATACAATCACACAGGTTCCTTTAAAGCAGGGGTTCTCAACCCAGTCCTCAAGGACCCCCTACCAGTCCAGGATTTAGGGATTACCTGGGTGTGTCTAAGGTGTTTAGAAAAAGAGAAAAAAAACACCTTAGACACACCCAGGTAATCCCTAAATCCTGGACTGGTAGGGGGTCCTTCAGGACTAGGTTGAGAACCCCTGCTTTAAAGGGACACTATAGTCACTATAGTCACCAAAACAACTTTAGCTTAATGAAGCAGTTTTGTTGTATAGATCATGCCCCTGCTGTCTCACTGCTCAATCATCTGCCATTTAGGAGATAAATCACTTTGTTTATACAGGCCGAGTGACACCTCAATTCATGTGACTTATGCAGCCTTCCTACACACTTCCACACATCTAATTATTAAACTTTCTTTATGGCACACTGTTAATTTAGAATTTCTTATTTCCTGCTCTGTTAATTGCATTCTGGACCCTGCAGGAGCCTCTTTTTTTAATTAAAGTTCAATTTAAAGAACAGGAGATAAAAACCCTTAAAGTAAGTTAACATCTGATGGAAAAATGAAAACATTTTTTTATGCAGGCTGTGTCAGTCACAGCCAGGGGAGGTGTGACTAGAGTTGCATGAACAAAAGCAAAAGCAATTTAACTACTAAATGGCAGATAATAAAGCAGTGAGACTGCATGGGCATTTTCTATACATTAAAAATGCTTCATTAAGCTACAGATTTTTTTTAATATCAATTTAAGCTTAAACTGAATGGTCGTCTGACCTGCAAAGATAACCATTCCAAAGCACCATTCTGTGTTCCGCAGGGTACAGCCCCGTAGCAAGATCTTCCCATTGTCCAGAGAGTATTTCTCGCCTTCATAGGTCAGAGTCCCGGTGAAGGTGTCCAGCTTGTTATTTGGAGCCTCACATACAACTTCGCCTAAAAGGAGAAAGACAATGTATTAATTCTTAACAGAATAGAACTATAGTACAATAGATAGTACGATAGATAGATGTTTTATGTTAAAGACATAAGCCAGGCATTTTAAACCAGATTCCTGGGTTCTGTTTAGGCTTACTTTAGCAAAAGGACAGGCAACTAAGGCCATTTCACTATTCCACTACAGTATGACTACTTTACCAGTCAACTGGTGGAAGAGCCTATAAGATTTTGTTTACGAGCTGTGGACATCCCAAGATTGCCAATACCTCTCTGTAGGCTTTTTTCAAACTCCCTCCTTCATTGGGGATTACATATTCACTTACAGAATTATTCTTTGTCAACAATGACTTCTACCTGGTGGAATGTCATATGTTCTTCACAAATGAGAATAAGGAATGCAAGCTCGGAATAAGAGAGCAAAGAATTATACGGCATTTAAAAAAAACTGAGAGACAACACTAGGCCGAGTTGTGCAGAAGTAACTATTGTCTAACCAATGAAGACTTAATATAGTCTGTTTTATATGATTGTTTAATAAGGTATATGCTCAAATATGAAATGATCCCTTAATATAATACTTTTATATCGGAGTAAAATTGTTTTTCTTATGATAAACCAACCATCAAATTGTGACAGCTGATGGAGGTCTCCGCCCAGGTCTCCTGTGATCGTCAGAGACTGCTTTACTTTTAAGTTGGTTTCCCTGAAACAAAAGAAGAGAAATTAGAGGATGTACATTGTAAGCTTTTTAGGGCTCGGAGTCTCCTGTGAATGTTTCCCAGAACACTTTTCAAACATAATTATCTAGACTCTTGGTTCTGTATAAAATGCAAGAAACATTAATGTTTCTGCCATTCTCAGGGGGCTAATTAAATATATCAAGGAACCATTTAGTGTGCTCTTGATGACCATGTAAATGGAGAACAGATGTTTGACATGTGATAAACATAATGTAGACAATAGCAGAACACAAAGTAAAAGCAGAGTATTGTTCATGGAAAAATAGTGAGACACTAACCCATCAAGCTCAGCAGTTTCGATGTAGATTAGGCTGTTGGGTTCACTGCTGGATAGTAGCAGAAGATCTGCCTAAAGACAGGAGAGCCGTTATACACACATAGAAATTCACACCCTCATACTCGGCTTTCTGTACATTCCTTAAAATTAAAGACATAACACAAATCTAAGGCAGTCATTTGGAGATGTTCAGTATGGTGACTAGAACTTCAACCATTTTTCAAAAGTGGTCACAGGAGATGCAGACCATCATTTGGAGACATCCAGTTTGTCAACCATGGGTCAACAACTCATGACATCACACAATTAAATAATAAGTCCACTCTGGGCTCTCTTTTAGTCCAAATGAGATGGATAGAGCGATAGTATGTTAACTACTAGAACCAACTGCAAATCTGCTGCAAAATGTCACGTGAACTGTGAGTCTGCAGCACAGGAATTTATCAAATGAGTTTTCTTTTCTTCACTGGCTAGCCAAGGTTTTGAACCTGGTTATGCTAAGCAGCTCATATCCCCCCCTCCCTAAATGCAATGCACTAAGCTCATAATGAGTAAGGACATCACCCTAAATCTAAACATAGGAATAAGCCACAAAAGGCAATGAGTTTCATCCAAGTTCAATACCTTGCATGGAGTTTAATAGGTGTTTACTGACCCGACTAAAGTCATCTGTCCAATTGTAACAATAAACATTGCTGATTTTTTTTATAACTGGTTTGGAGAGGAATCTGTAAATTATTACCATTTAGAGAAATACAAGATGGGTAGTATAAAAAAAAATAAAAAATGAGGTAGGGCATTTAGGGAATATGGCGTAACCTTAATATGAAAAGAGGGGATATGGTAGGATTGTTCCGATATTTAGGATGTTGTAAACTACAAAGAATCGGTGTAGCAGGACTATTTGAATAACACTAAGGCTGTGTGATGACTGTTTGAGATTAGTGTGGTTAAAGGCAGACTTTCTCCATTCTCACCGTTACAAAGTTATTATTTTCCAGCTTGATAATATCGCCCACTTGCACATTCATCCATTTCTCATCTGTAAACCTGCAAGAAAAAAATGCATTTATTTTATAAACAAGCAAAATACACATATAAAAATGAAACGTTCAAAAAATTTTGACAGGAGATGTGGGCGAGGAGAGGATCAGCACCCCAAGACTCATTGAACCTCAACACACTGCATTGAGGTGTAGTGGTTATGGTGCTTAGAATGGGGCTTAAAGCTTGTGGCACAGTGTTATATGCATAGATAGTTCACACATCATAATTCAATGAAATGGGAATAGCCATACATTGTGCAGTTTAGACTAGAACAGCTGAGATTAACAGCATCCGCTAAGTACTACATAATTAAAAGAAGCAGTGTTTATTATTACCAAATGGGAAAAGATCATTTCATTTAGATAGAGTTCTTATTGACAACAAGATAGACCACGAACATTCTATAAATGTTTAGTATCTTATTTAAACAGCATTAGTCATGCAAAATGATAAGGTGGCACCTTCGGTAGGTAAAACTTGAATGTACATATTGTGATATGAATAGACTTCAGTTTATTAGCAAATATCATTATTTTATGTGGATTGTCTGAGGAGGCATTTAGTCACGATACCAGTGCAACGCATTACAATAAATCTTTGGATACCGTTCCACAATTCTTCTCAAAACCATTATCCGCTCAGACCCTGTGCAGCCACTTGCACAATATGAAAGTTTCACTTCTGCAATATCTGTTCCAACATCCTTTAACCTTAGAAAGTACTGGTGGGCGGCACATGCAGAACTCCCAGCTCCCTGAGCTCTCAGCCTATCACTGCTGTCTAAACTATAAGTTAAACTTGCACATTTATCTGAGTGACTGAAGAGACGCCAGACTATGGCTCATAGCACCATATCCACTACAATTATGGTGCTTAGACTGCTGCTTTAAATTAACCCTGGCATTCCAGGGTCCCCTAATACTATAAGAGCATTGCAAGCAGTTCAAGCACTTACTGGCTGTAACACCCACCCTCCATTGCTGTCCCCATATGCTGTCATTGGCCTTGCTTGGGGATATGTTCCGTGCTGACCTGACATGCTGGCTTCATTGACAGCACATCAGTGTGTCCCGATTCACTGATGTCTGCAGATGAAGCTGAGCATGTAATCATGTCAAAATGTCCCTAACATGCTTAGTCTACTCTCACAGGATTTCTGATTGTGAAATGCAGTTAGATGCGATTTAAAAAAAACAAAAAAACATTTACATTTGCACGCTTTACCAGGCACCGCCGGCAAAGTATGTAAATCAGCTAGCGCTAGTAAAGTCGTATATGTAAAGCACTCCTGGGCAAAGGGGTAAGAGTGCGTTTGTGCAGCATTTATCCATTAGGAAGCAGAGCACGCATTAATGCTCCCGTGCAAGATCGCTGCAACACGGAGGCACAGCAGAGGAGAGGACGTATTATTTAATTACCTCTGCAGCACTACTCATCCTTGGTAAGATTTACTGGGGTGAAGAAACTGTCACTTCAGGCCCATCTAAATGTGTTGTTTTTATATTTATTAATACAACTGTTAGATTTCAAATAATTGTATTTACAAATAAATTTGCCTTTTTGGGGTGCATTCAGTAAAGTAAGAAATATTGACATAAAAATTGACAAGGAGGTTGTACACTTTATCCCATATTACCTCAGGTTTCCATTTCTCCTATATTCTAAATAAAGAATATTATCCTATATATCTATTACCTAGATCTGGTAAGCCATGCAATTCTTATATGACAACACTACTGAAAGAAAGGAGAAATACAAATTCCTATCAGTAATATCTTTCTAAAAATATATTGGGGTAATAACTGACTGACCTCTAAAAGCTACAGAAAAAGAAGGTTGCCTATGTCTGAAATAAAGCATTCACAAGTCTTATGATTAAATAGCAGACAAGCACATAGATAAAACAAAACATTTTTTTTCTTTTTCCCACATAAATGCATTTTTTTTTTAATTGTATTTGTTTTATTCTTGCAAGTCTGAGCAATAATTATATACAAACCAACATATTTAATTTTATATATAAATGCAATATCCCTTTTACTTGTTTTGCTGTCTACACGTGAGGTTTAGCTGCTGTATATCTAATGAGCACTTTATGTGTAACTTACTGGCCCTCGTTGAGCACTTGTACTCGCCGGTTGTTGACTTGATTGTCACTTTTGTGTCGATACTAAAACAAGAAAGGTAGTTAGTATCCACACATCATGCGACAGGGGCTTATTTACTAAACTGTGAATTCTAGGGAAATAAAACCAAATATATGTAAACATATATAAATACAGACATACAATACGAAACAAAATGTCAACTGAAATAAAAGTGCAATATGATTCTCAGCTATATAAACAACAAAAACTGTCTGTCTAAAAATAAATACTAACAAGGTGGAGAAACTGAAAATATGAGACCTCCAACTGTAGACAACTAGCCCCTTGATGCTCTGCACTGGACACATGGAAAGCTGTCTAGTAAATGTGTAACTTCCAGATGTAAATGCGGTCACATTGTCCAATTCCGCAACCAACAAGCCAGTAAAGTTTATAATGGCTATTAGCAAATTGTGGCTGTTTCCATGATACAGAATGTTACTGTTTGTGGCTGGTAAGTAGTGGCTGCCTTTAAGGTGGCTATGTCACTTTTGGGGTCTCTGTACTTCTTTGCAAAAATCCTTGAAGGTGACATGCCCACTTGGTATGTGGCAGCTAAGCAGAAATTGACATACCTGAAGCTCATAGTATACAATGGTTTCAAAACATTCCTGTGAACTGTCGCAAGTTAAATGTATGGAAAGCTTACTGGGATTTATTCAATAAATAGCAAGTTATACTGAATAAAAAAAAACAAATGGCAAACTTTAGGCACAAACAGCCAAGCAACACAGTTTTCAGCTTACTACAATTAGCTGTTTAAATAAAGCAAAATCTGCTCAGACAATGTGAAGTGAAGTATTTACATATATGCAGAGCAGCCCCTTCATAGTGTTCTGGCAGAGTTGCTAAAGCAGTTTGTTGCATACAAATTACACCTTTTTGTTGGTTTATAAAATGGTAAATGCTATGTGGTATAAGGCACACATGTTAGCGTGTGGGAAGTGGGAGTGTAACGGGACTCTTATTGTACCAACGAGTGGGTTACCAATGGGTTCATGGATTAGGTTAATGTGATTCAGTGCTCTGTGACAGGAGCAAGAGGTTAAACAATGGGTGCTGTAAAATATCACGAAATGTAGAGGAGGGGTCATAGGTAAATGGATGTGAATCATTTTTGAACATTAGGAGGGCTAGGTGGCATTCAACCTACCCCGGTATACATCACATGCAGGGTGAAGACCCTCAGGAGGAGTGAAAGGAGGAGAGCAGGAGAAGTTCAGACAGGGAAGCTCTGCAGAAAGACAAACCCAAGATGTTGGAAAAGGCAAAAGCAGGAAATCGTCAGGCTCAGTGAGCAGCAGGACAGTCTGGCATGGGAAGAACATCTCAGCCAAAGAGAATAGTGAGCAAAGATGTATACCAAAATATGCTAAAAGGAGGTACGCTGTAAAGATTAGAGATACTCCTCAATATGTCACAACTGGCGCATGTACCCCACACCATGGATTCGAACAGATAAGAATATCAATAATCACAGTGTTCCGTCAGTTACTGTATGGTTAATGTGTCAAGAAACAGAAAATATTCAGCATTAGCGCTCTCTGCGCCGTTAACTGACACGGGCTAGGACGCCTTAGCCTAGGCCAGATATGCCATTTAGAAAGGTTTAATGCAGGGGTCAAGTCCTGGGGAAAAAAGTGTGGGAACTCACCCAAGATTCCCGCCCCGCCCCCCCCCTTTAAAAAAAAAAAAATTACACTCCTATGCATATAGTGCAGTGCAGGGTGTGTATAATGAATGTAGTGTGTTTGTAGTGAATGCAGAGTGTGTATAATGAATGCAATGTGTTTTTAGTGAGTGCAGAGTGTGTACACAGAATGCAGTAGTTTGTAGTGAAATGCAGAGTGTATAGTGAATGTAGTGCGTAGTGAGGCGCAGAATGTGCATACAAATGCAGAGTGTGTATAGTGAATGCAGAGGGTGTATAGTGAATGTAGTGTGTTTGTAGTGAGTGAAGAGGCATGCAGTGTGTGCGTGTGTTGGATGATGTGTGTGTG